>WFAB01001162.1:14344-367146 GCA_018977245.1 Lethenteron camtschaticum | reverse complement strand
CACACCCTCCCACCCACCCATACCCATCGCATCGCTTCCCCAGCCTCAATCAAGATTCCCTTTCTCCATTCTGTCCAGCAGCAGCAGCAACAACAGCAGCAGCAGCATCAGCAGCAGCATCAACAGCAGCAACAGCATCATCATCAGCAGCAACAACAGCAACAGCAGCAGCATCAGCAGCATCAGCATCAGCAACAACAGCAGCAGCAGCAGAAGGTCGATCCCGTGCTGGTGAAAGTTCGTCCGCAGCAAGCGGAGGCGACTGGGGCCACGGTGGATACTGCCAAAGTGACGACGGTAAGGCCCACGGGACCGGCAAAAGATGGCCTCTGTAGCCACGGTGGAGGCTCATGTCTCCGGCAAAAGATGGCCTTTGTAGCCACGGTGAAGCTCATGTCTCCGGCAAAAGATGGCCTTTGTAGCCACGGTGAAGGCTCATGTCTCCGGCAAAAGATGGTCTTTGTAGCCACGTGGAGGCTCATGTCTCCGGCAAAAGATGGTCTTTGTAGCCACGGTGAAGGCTCATGTCTCCGGCAAAAGATGGCCTTTGTAGCCGGTGGAGGATCATGTCTCCGGCAAAAGATGGTCTTTGTAGCCACGGTGAAGGCTCATGTCTCCGGCAAAAGATGGTCTTTGTAGCCACGTGGAGGATCATGTCTCCGGCAAAAGATGGTCTTTGTAGCCACGTGGAGGCTCATGTCTCCGGCAAAAGATGGTCTTTGTAGCCAGGGTGGAGGCTCATGTCTCCGGCAAAAGATGGTCTTTGTAGCCACGGTGGAGGTTCATGTCTCTGGCAAAAGATGGCCTTTGTAGCCACGGTGAAGCTCATGTCTCCGGCAAAAGATGGTCTTTGTAGCCACGGTGGAGGCTCATGTCTCTGGCAAAAGATGGTCTTTGTAGCCACGGTGAAGGCTCATATCTCCGGCAAAAGATGGTCTTTGTAGCCACGGTGGAGGCTCATGTCTCCAGCAAAAGATGGTCTCTGTAGCCACGGTGAAGGCTCATGTCTCCGGCAAAAGATGGTCTCTGTAGCCACGGTGAAGGCTCATGTCTCCAGCAAAAGATGGTCTCTGTAGCCACGGTGGAGGCTCATGTCTCCGGCAAAAGATGGTCTTTGTAGCCACGGTGAAGGCTCATGTCTCCGGCAAAAGATGGTCTCTGTAGCCACGGTGGAGGCTCATGTCTCCGGCAAAAGATGGTCTTTGTAGCCACGGTGAAGGCTCATGTCTCCGGCAAAAGATGGCCTTTGTAGCCACAGTGGAGGCTCATGTCTCCGGCAAAAGATGGTCTTTGTAGCCACGGTGGAGGCTCATGTCTCCGGCAAAAGATGGTCTTTGTAGCCACGGTGAAGGCTCATGTCTCCGTGAGTTGGGTGTGGGTGGATGAGTGTGGGGTGGGTGTGTGAGTTGGGTGTGTGGTTGGGTGTGTTGGTGGGTGTGTTGGTGGGTGTGTGAGTTGGGTGTGTGGGTGGGTGGGTGAGTGTGTGTGATTGACATATCAGGGCCACTACCGCCACCACCCCACCCACCACCACCACCATCACCACACACCCCACCGCCACCACCATCACCACCACCACCACCACCACTCCCACCACCACCCGCCCCACCGCCCCACCACCCACCCCCACCACCACCACCACCATCACCACCACCACCTCACCGCCTCACCACCACCACCACCACCTTCACCACCACCACCACCACCCCACCACACACCCCACCACCCACACCACCACACCACACCTCCACCACCACCCATCACCACCAACCCCCACCACCACCACCACCCCACCACCTCCACTCCCACCTCCACTCCACCACCACCACCACCACCACCACCTCCACACCACCTCCACTCCCACCACCACCACCCCNATCACCACCACCACCCCACCACCCCACCACCACCACCACCACCTCCACCACCACCACCCCCCACCACCACCACCACCCTCACCCTAGATCGACTCAGCCTCAAGCGAATCACCTTGTGCTGACGACGGCATTCCGGGACCTCCCAACATCATCACCTCCTCCTCCTCCACCTCCTCCACCTCCACCACCTCCTCCACCACCTCCTCCACCTCCTCCTCCACCTCCTCCTCATCTCCTCGCTGTCCCAGCCGCGTCTCACCGAGCTCCAGGCTCTGCAGGAGGGAGCTCACATCGCTGGGCGCCGATGGAATCTCCCGCCGGGGCCAAAGTCACAGGAGGAATCGTCGCCACACGCGGCACGGAGGTGATGAGATCCTTCCTTGACGGGAGGTGGTGGACTTCTCGTACGGCCATGTCTGACTCCAGGTTGTTCTCCATGCGGTGGCGGACCGGGAGAGACAGAGAAATGTTCTCTCTGTCTGTCTGTCGGTGTCTGTGTTTCTCTTGTCTTTCTTTCGGTTGTCTGTCAAGTTGTTATCTCTGTGTCTGTCTGTCTGTCTGTGGAGGCGGCGTCAGGTGAGTGGGGCAGGGAGGGAGGAGAGGGGGGGATGGAAATCGTAAGGTGTTGAAGGGTGGGTGGGTGTGTGGTGAGTCAGTGAGGGGGTGAGTGAGTGGGTTGGTGGGTGTGTGGGTGGGTGAGTGTGTGAGTGTGTGGGTGAGTGTGTGGGTGAGTGTGTGTGTGGGTGAGTGTGTGGATGAGTGAGTGAGTTGGTGGGTGTGTGGGTGGGTGTGTGAGTGTATGGGTGGGGGGGTGAGTGGGTGAGTGGGTAGGTGGGGGGGTGGTGGTGTGTGGTGGGTGTGTGGGTGGTGTGTGGGTGGATGAGTGTGTGGTGGGTGTGTTGGTGGGTGTGTGAGTTGGGTGTGTGGATGAGTGTGTGGTGGGTGTGTGAGTTGGTGTGTGAGTTGGTGTGTTGGTGGGTGTGTTGGTGGGTGTGTGAGTTGGGTGTGTGGGTGGGTGGGTGAGTGTGTGTGATTGACATACAGGGCCACTACCGCCACCACCCCACCACCACCACCACCATCACCACCACCACCCCCACCGCCACCACCATCACCACCACCACCACCTCCATCCCACCACCACCCCCACCGCCCCACCGCCCCCACCACCTCCACCCCACCACCACCACCATCACCACCACCACCTCCACCGCCCTCACCACCACCACCACCACCTTCACCACCACCACCACCACCACCCCACCACCACCACCTCCACCACCCCCACCACCACCACCACCACCTCCACCACCCCCATCACCACCACCACCCCCACCACCACCACCACCACCCCCACCACCTCCACTCCCACCTCCACTCCCACCACCACCACCACACCACCACCTCCACCACCACCTCCATCCCACCACCACCACCCCCATCACCACCACCACCCCACCACCCCCACCACCACCACCACCACCTCCACCACCACCACCCCCACCACCACCACCACCACCTCCACCCTAGATCGACTCAGCCTCAAGTGAATCACCTTGTGCTGACGACGGCATTCGGGACCTCCCCAACATCATCACCTCCTCCTCCTCCACCTCCTCCACCTCCACCACCTCCTCCACCACCTCCTCCACCTCCTCCTCCACCTCCTCCTCCACCTCCTCGCTGTCCCAGCCGCGTCTCACCGAGCTCCAGGCTCTGCAGGAGGGAGCTCACGTCGCTGGGCGCCGATGGAATCTCCACGCCGGGGCCAAAGTCACAGGAGGAATCGTCGCCACCACCGGCACGGAGGTGATGGAGATCCTTCCTTGACGGGAGGTGGTGGACTTCCCGTACGGCCAGTCCGACTCCAGGTTGTTCTCCATGCGGTGGCGGACCGGGAGAGACAGAGAGATGTTCTCTCTCTGTCTGTCTCTCTGTCGGTGTCTGTGTTTCTCTTGTCTTGCTTTCGGTTTGCTGTCTGTTGTTATCTCTGTGTGTCTGTGTGTCTGGAGGCGGCGTCAGGTGAGTGGGGGCAGGGAGGAGGAGAGGGGGGATGGAAATCGTAAGGTGTTGAAGGGTGAGTGGGTGAGTGAGTGAGTGAGTGGGTGGGTGTGTGGGTGAGTGAGTGGGTGGGTGAGTGGGTGAGTGTGTGGGTGGGTGGGTGNGTGGGTGAGTAGGTGGTGAGTGAGTGGTGGGTGGGTGTGTGGGTGAGTGAGTGGGTTGGTGGGGAGTGAGTGGGTGAGTGGGTGGGTGGTGGTGAGTGGGTGAGTGGTGGGTGAGTGAGTGAGTGGGTGGGTGGGTGAGTGGGTGGGTGAGTGGNTGGGTGAGTGGTGGGTGAGTGGGTGGGTGGGTGTGTGGGTGAGTGAGTGATGAGTGGGTGAGTGGGTGAGTGTGTGGGTGGGTGAGTGGGGTGGGTGAGTAGGTGGGTGAGTGAGTGAGTGAGTGGTGGGTGTGTGGGTGAGTGAGTGGGTGTGTGTGTGAGAGAGTGGGTGAGTGAGTGGGTGAGTGGGTGAGTGAGTGGGTTAGTAGTGGGTGAGTGTGTGAGTGAGTGGGTGAGTGGGTGACACTAACCAAGACACTCACCACCACCACACTCACCACCACACTCACCACCACATCACCACCACACTCACCACACTCACCACATCAACACCACACTCACCACCACACTCACCACCACCACTCACCACTCACACTCACCACCACCACTANACTCACCACTCACCACTCACCACTCACCACACTCACCACNACTCATCACCACCACACTCACCNCCCACCACACACNCACCACACTCACCTACANACACTCACCACTCATTCAACACTCACCACACTCACCACACTCACCACACACTCACCACACTCACCACACACTCACCACACTCACACACACCACCACACTCACCACCACCACCACACACTCACCACCACACACTCACCACCACCACTACACTCACCACACTCACCACCACCACTACACTCACCACANTCACCACCACACTCACCANCACACCACCACTCACCACCACACTCACCACACTCACCCGTGTACCACACTCACCATACCTTACACCACCACCACTCACCACACTCACCACACTCACCACTACACTCACCACCACACTCACCACATCACCACCACTACCACACTCACCACACACACCACCACTCACCACCACTCACCACCACTCACACCACACTCACCACCACACACTCACCACCTCACNACTCACCACCACACTCACCACCACTCACTCACCACTCACCACCACACCACCACACCAAACTCANCACTCACCACACTCACCACCACACCACCACCACCACCCTCACCACCACTCACCACCACACTCACCACTACACTCACCACCACACTCACTACACTCACCACCACCATCACCACTACACTCACCACCACCACCACTACACTCAACATCACCACCACACTCACCACACCACCACTACTCACCACCACCACTATCACTCACCACCACACTACACTCACCACCACCACTACTCACCACCACTACACTCACCACTACAACTACACTCACCACCACTACTACACTCACCACCACACTCACCACTCACCACCACTCACCACACTCACAACTCACCAGGAATTTCCGTGTTTATTTTGAATTCACTTCTGTGAAAGCGTATTAAAGAATCGATCACCCGACTGAATCGATTTCCGATTCCAATCAACGGGGATATTATTTTAAATATATTATTTCCATTTGAAGGGCACACAGGACAAAGTCAACTTAATTTTAACATTCTAGTTATCGATTAAAGTATTTTGATGTTTTTATTTAATCTTAATTTGATAAGGTGGCTTCGAAAATCGATTTTCTCGGTGCCCAGATGGGAATCGATTCCACGATTCCCGGAAACGCCGTCCGCCAACATGAGGAATCGAATCGGTTGTTCGATTCCACGAAAACTGCAAAAAGTTTTGCATCGATTCCACGTTGACCACCCCACCCCACGTGGGCTGTGACGTCATATGGATGTTCCACGCGGTCAAATTGAAAATGCAAAATTTTTAAAAAACATGTTTTGATTTAAAGCTTTTCGTGACTGCAGGGATTCATATTCTTGGTTCTTTCGGTAAAGTCATCAACCCAATCAATCACTCACTCAACCACCCACTCATCCACCAAACCATTCATTTAGCAACTCACCCACCCACTCACTCACCCACACACTCACTAACTCACTCACCTACCCTCTCACTAAACCACTAACTCAACCACTTACCTACCTACTCACGAACTCACCCACTAATCCACTCACTTACCCACTCACCCACTAACTCACTCACTGAATCACTCACTTACCTACATAACCCACTCACCCACCCACTCACCCATCCACCCACTAGCACAGTCAATAACTCACCCACCCACTCACACAACCACCTACCCACCAACTCAATCACTTACCTACCTACTAACTAACCCACTCACCCACCACCCCTTCCGACTTTGTACATGTGCCAATCACTAATCAACATACCATTCACCCACTACCCCACTAACTCAATCAATCAACCCCCTACTCACCCACCTACTCACCCACCCACCTACTCACCCACCCACTCACCCACTAACTCACTCACCCACCCACCTACTCACCCACCCACTCACCCACTAACTCAATCACCCACCAACCCACTCACCCACTCACGCACCCACCTACCCACTCACCCACCCACCCACCCACTCACCCACCCACCCACTCACCCACCCACCCACCCACTCACCCACCCACCCACCCACCCACTCACCACCCACCCACCCACTCACCCACCCACCCACTCACCCACCCACCCACCCACTAACTCTATCACCCACCAACCCACTCAATCACTCACTAACCCACCCACTAACTCAATCACTCACAAACTCACAAACCCATTTACTCACCCACCTACGCACCTACTCACCCACTAACTAAATCACTCACCAACCAACTCACTCACCCACCCACTCCCTAACTTACCCACCCAATCACCTAACTCAATCAATCACCCACTCACCAACCCACTCACTCACCCACTAACCCACTCCCTCACCCACCCACTCACTAACCCACTCACCCGCGCACCACTCACTAAACCAAACTCACTCACCCACCCACCCACTCACCTAACTCAATTACTCACCAACTCACATGCCCACTCACTCACCCACCTACTCACGCACTCACTCACTAACCCACCTACTCACTCACCTTCCCACTCACCAACCGACTCACTCACCCACCCACTCACCAACCGACTCACTCACCCACCCACTAACCTCACTCAATTATTCACCCACTCACCCACTAACTCAATCACTCACAAACTCACTCACTCACCCACCAACCCACTCACCAGCCCACCCACTAACACACTCAGCCACCCACCACTAACCCCCTCACTCACCCACCCAACCACTCACTCACTAATCCACCAACCCACTCACTCACCCACCCACCTACTCACCCACCCACCTACTCACTCACTCAGCCACCCACCCCACTTTACCCCTCACTCACACACCCTACCCATCACTCACTAATCCACCAACCCACTCACTCACCCACCCATCTACTCACCCACCCACCTACTCACTCACCCACCCACCTACTCACTCACCAACCCACCCACTAACACACTCAGCCACCCACCCACTAACCCCCTCACTCACACACCCTACCCCTCACTCACTAATCCACCAACCCACTCACCCACCCACCTACTCACCACCCACCTACTCACCCACCTACTCACCCACCTACTCACCCACCCACCTACTCACCCACCCACTAACTCAATCACTCACCCACCCACCTACTCACCCACCCACTCACCCACTAACTCAATCACCCACCAACCCACTCACCACTCACGCACCCACCTACCCACTCACCCACCCACCCACTCACCCACCCACCCACTCACCCACCCACCCACCACTCACCCACCCACCCACCCACCCACTCACCCACCCACTCACCCACCCACCCACTCACCCACCACCCACCCACTAACTCTATCACCCACCAACCCACTCAATCACTCACTAACCCACCCACTAACTCAATCACTCACAACTCACAAACCCATTCACTCACCACCTACGCACCTACTCACCCACTAACTAAATCACTCACCAACCAACTCACTCACCCACCCACTCCCTAACTTACCCACCCAATCACCTAACTCAATCAATCACCCACTCACCAACCCACTCACTCACCCACTAACCCACTCCCTCACCCACCCACTCACTAACCCACTCACCCGCGCACCCACTCACTAAACCACTCACTCACCCACCCACCCACTCACCTAACTCAATTACTCACCAACTCACATGCCCACTCACTCACCCACCTACTCACGCACTCACTCACTAACCCACCTACTCACTCACCTTCCACTCACCAACCGACTCACTCACCCACCCACTCACCAACCGACTCACTCACCCACCCACTAACCTCACTCAATTATTCACCCACTCACCCACTAACTCAATCACTCACAAACTCACTCACTCACCCACCAACCCACTCACCAGCCCACCCACTAACACACTCAGCCACCCACCCACTAACCCCTCACTCACCCACCCAACCACTCACTCACTAATCCACCAACCCACTCACTCACCCACCCACCTACTCACCCACCCACCTACTCACTCACTCAGCCACCCACCCACTTTACCCCTCACTCACACACCCTACCCATCACTCACTAATCCACCAACCCACTCACTCACCCACCCATCTACTCACCCACCCACCTACTCACTCACCCACCCACCTACTCACTCACTCAGCCACCCACCCACTAACCCCCTCACTCACACACCCTACTTCTCACTCACTAATCCACCAACCCACCCACCCACCCACCTACTCACCCACCCACCTACTCACTCACCCACCAACCCACTCACCCACCCACCCACCAACCCACTCACTCACCAACCCACCCACTAACACACTCAGCCACCCACCCCACTTAACCCTACCCTCACTCACTAATCCACCAACCCACCCACCCACCCACCTACTCACCCACCCACCTACTCACTCACCCACCAACCCACTCACTCACCAACCCACCCACTAACACACTCAGCCACCCACCCACTTAACCCTACCCTCACTCACTAATCCACCAGCCCAACCACCCAACCACCCACCCACCCACCTACTCACTCACCCACCCACCTACTCACTCACCAACCACCCACTAACCCACTCACTCACCCACCCCACTAACCCCCTCACTCACCCACCCAACCCTTCACTCACTAATCACTAAACCACTCACTCACCCACCAACCAACCACTCACTCACCAACCCACCCACTAACACACTCAGCCACCCACTCACTAACCCCCTCACTCACCCACCCTACCCTCACTCACTAATCCACCAACCCACTCACCCACCCACCTACTCACCCACCCACCTACTCACTCACCCACCCACCTACTCACTCACCCACCCACCTACTCACTCACTCACCAACCACCCACTAACACACTCAGCCACCCACTCACTAACCCCTCACTCACCCACCCACGTACTCACTCACCCACCCACCCACTAACACACTCAGCCACCCACCCCACTTAACCCTACCCCTCACTCACTAATCCACCAACCCACTCACTCACCCACCCACCTACTCACTCACCCACCACCTACTCACTCACTCACCAACCACCCACTAACACACTCTGCCACCCACCCCACTTAACCCCTCACTCACTAATCCACCAACCCACTCACTCACCCACCCACCTACTCACTCACCCACCCACCTACTCACTCACTCACCAACCACCCACTAACACACTCTGCCACCACCCACTTAACCCTACCCTCACTCACTAATCCACCAGCCCACCCACCCACCCACCCACCCTCCTAACGTCACCTGTGGCGGACAGGTAAGAGAAGTGAAAGAGGAAACCAGAACTGGACCGCGTGATGTCACGAAACCGCGGAGATGAAAAAACCAACCCAAGTTCGAAAAGCGTCCACAGAAGTTTCGTTGCACGAGTCAGTTTCTTAGCACTCTGCTGATGTTGTTGATGATGTTGTTGTTGTTGTTGATGTTGTTGATGTTGTTAATGTCTCCGTGGGTAAATTCTGTGTCTATGTGGGTCTATTTGTCTCTATGGGTTTCTGTATCGGTATGGGTCTCTGTGTCTGTATGGGTCTCTGTGTCTGTGTCTATATGGGTCTCTGTGTCTATGTGGTCTCTGTGTCTGTATGGGTCTCTGTGTCTGTGTCTGTATGGGTCTCTGTGTCTCTATGGGTCTCTGTGTCTGTATGGGTCTCTGTGTCTGTATGGGTCTCTGTGTCTGTATGGGTCTCTGTGTCTGTATGGTCTCTGTGTCTGTATGGGTATCTGTGTCTGTATGGGTCTCTGTGTCTGTATGGGTCTCTGTGTCTGTATGGGTCTCTGTGTCTGTATGGGTCTCTCTGTCTGTATGGGTCTCTGTGTCTGTATGGGTCTCTGTGTCTGTATGGGTCTCTGTGTCTGTATGGGTCTCTGTGTCTGTATGGGTTCTGTGTCTGTATGGGTTCTGTGTCTGTATGGGTCTCTGTGTCTGTATGGGTTCTGTGTCTGTATGGGTATCTGTGTCTGTATGGGTATCTGTGTCTGTATGGGTATCTGTGTCTGTATGGGTCTCTGTGTCTGTATGGGTCTCTGTGTCTGTATGGGTCTCTGTGTCTGTATGGTATCTGTGTCTGTATGGGTCTCTGTGTCTGTATGGGTCTCTGTGTCTGTATGGGTCTCTGTGTCTGTATGGGTCTCTGTGTCTGTATGGGTCTCTGTGTCTGTATGGGTCTCTGTGTCTGTATGGGTCTCTGTGTCTGTATGGGTCTCTGTGTCTGTATGGGTCTCTGTGTCTGTATGGGTCTCTGTGTCTGTATGGGTCTCTGTGTCTGTATGGGTCTCTGTGTCTGTATGGTCTCTGTGTGTCTGTGTCTGTATGGGTCTCTGTGTCTGTATGGGTCTCTGTGTCTGTATGGGTCTCTGTGTCTGTATGGGTCTCTGTGTCTGTATGGGTTTCTGTGTCTGTATGGGTCTCTGTGTCTGTGTCTGTATGGGTCTCTGTGTCTGTATGGGTCTCTGTGTCTGTATGGGTCTCTGTGTCTGTATGGGTCTCTGTGTCTGTATGGGTCTCTGTGTCTGTATGGGTTTCTGTGTCTGTATGGGTTCTGTGTCTGTATGGGTCTCTGTGTCTGTATGGGTCTCTGTATCTGTATGGGTCTCTGTGTCTGTATGGGTCTCTGTGTCTGTATGGGTCTCTGTGTCTGTATGGGTCTCTGTGTCTGTATGGGTATCTGTGTCTGTATGGGTCTCTGTGTCTGTATGGGTCTCTGTGTCTGTATGGGTTCTGTGTCTGTATGGGTCTCTGTGTCTGTATGGGTCTCTGTGTCTGTATGGGTCTCTGTGTCTGTATGGGTCTCTGTGTCTGTATGGGTCTCTGTGTCTGTATGGGTCTCTCTGTCTGTATGGGTCTCTGTGTCTATGTGGTCTCTGTGTCTGTATGGGTCTCTGTGTCTGTGTCTGTATGGTCTCTGTGTCTCTACAATGGGTCTCTGTGTCTGTATGGGTCTCTGTGTCTGTATGGGTCTCTGTGTCTGATGGCTCTGTGTCTGTATGGGTCTCTGTGTCTGTATGGGTATCTGTGTCTGTATGGGTCTCTGTGTCTGTATGGGTCTCTGTGTCTGTATGGGTCTCTGTGTCTGTATGGGTATCTGTGTCTATGTGTGTCTGTATGGGTCTCTGTGTCTGTGTCTGTATGGGTCTCTGTGTCTCTATGGGTCTCTGTGTCTGTATGGGTCTCTGTGTCTGTATGGGTCTCTGTGTCTGTATGGGTCTCTGTGTCTGTATGGGTCTCTGTGTATGTATGGGTATCTGTGTCTGTATGGGTCTCTGTGTCTGTATGGGTCTCTGTGTCTGTATGGGTATCTGTGTCTGTATGGGTCTCTGTGTCTGTATGGGTCTCTGTGTCTGTATGGGTCTCTGTGTCTGTATGGGTATCTGTGTCTGTATGGGTCTCTGTGTCTGTGTCTGTATGGGTCTCTGTGTCTGTGTCTCTGTGTCTGTATGGGTCTCTGTGTCTGTATGGGTCTCTGTCGTCTGTATGGGTCTCTGTGTCTGTATGGGTCTCTGTGTCTGTATGGGTTTCTGTGTCTGTATGGGTCTCTGTGTCTGTATGGGTCTCTCTGTCTGTATGGGTCTCTGTATCTGTATGTGTGTCTGTGTCTGTATGGGTCTCTGTGTCTGTATGGGTCTCTGTGTCTGTATGGGTCTCTGTGTCTGTATGGGTATCTGTGTCTGTATGGGTCTCTGTGTCTGTATGGGTCTCTGTGTCTGTATGGTCTCTGTGTCTGTATGGGTATCTGTGTCTGTATGGGTCTCTGTGTCTGTATGGGTCTCTGTGTCTGTATGGGTTTCTGTGTCTGTATGGGTCTCTATGTCTGTATGGGTCTCTGGTCTGTATGGGTCTCTGTGTCTGTATGGGTCTCTGTGTCTGTATGGGTCTCTGTGTCTGTATGGGTCTCTGTGTCTGTATGGGTTTCTGTGTCTGTATGGGTCTCTGTGTCTGTATGGGTCTCTCTGTCTGTATGGGTCTCTGTATCTGTATGTGTGTCTGTGTCTGTATGGGTCTCTGTGTCTGTATGGGTCTCTGTGTCTGTATGGGTCTCTGTGTCTGTATGGGTATCTGTGTCTGTATGGGTCTCTGTGTCTGTATGGGTCTCTGTGTCTGTATGGGTTTCTGTGTCTGTATGGGTCTCTGTGTCTGTATGGGTCTCTGTGTCTGTATGGGTCTCTGTGTCTGTATGGGTCTCTGTGTCTGTATGGGTCTCTGTGTCTGTATGGGTCTCTGTGTCTGTATGGGTCTCTGTGTCTGTATGGGTCTCTCTGTCTGTATGGGTCTCTGTGTCTGTATGGGTCTCTCTGTCTGTATGGGTCTCTGTGTCTGTATGGGTCTCTCTGTCTGTATGGGTCTCTGTAGTCTGTGTCTGTATGGGTCTCTGTTGTCTGTATGGGTCTCTGTGTCTGTGTCTGTATGGGTCTCTGTGTCTGTATGGGTCTCTGTGTCTGTGTCTGTATGGGTTCTGTGTCTGTGCTGTATGGGTCTCCTTGCATTCAGATGATGATGAAAATTTACGTCCGTACGTTTGTTGGACTTCTTATAGCGTAGTGTATAGTGTAGTGTATAGTGTAGTGTATAGTGTAGTGTATAGTGTAGTGTGTAGTGTAGTGTGTAGTGTAGTGTGTAGTGTAGTGTATAGTGTAGTGTATAGTGTAGTGTATAGTGTAGTGTATAGTGTAGTGTATAGTGTAGTGTATAGTGTAGTGTATAGTGTAGTGTATAGTGTAGTGTATAGTGCGTAGTGTATAGTGTAGTGTATAATAGCAGTGTATAGTGTAGTGTATAATGGCGTAGTGTATAGTGTAGTGTATAGTGGTGTAGTGTATAGTATAGTGTATAATAGCCTAGTGTATAGTGTTGTATAGTGCGTAGTGTATAGTGTAGTGTATAGTGTAGTGTATAGTGTAGTGTATAGTGTAGTGTATAGTGGTGTAGTGTATAGTAGTGTATAGTGTAGTGTATAGTGTAGTGTATAATGGCGTAGTGTATAGAGTAAGTGTAGTGTATAGTGTAGTGTATAGTAGTGTAGTGTATAGTGGTGTATAGTGTAGTGTATAGTGTAGTGTATAGTAGTGTAGTGTATAGTGTATGTGTATAGTGTAGTGTATTGTGTGGTGTATAGTGTAGTGTATAATAGTGTAGTGTATAGTGTAGTAGTGTATAGTGTAGTGTATAGTGTAGTGTATAGTGTATACTGTAGTGTATAGTGTATACTGTAGTGTATAGTGTATACTGTAGTGTATAGTGCGTAGTGTATGGCGTAGTGTAAAATCACGTGTATGTGACCAATTCCCAACTCCCACCCCCACCCAGCAGCGCTCATCGGAGGCGGCTCCAACTCACGGCAACAGAGCGGTGAATCACTCATCACTCGCTCGCTCGCACCAAGGGACATAATTAAGCTGCCGTACCGCGCAAGAAAGCGAACTCCATCCGGCACAGGAGAAAGACAGTTCAACAAAAAGAAAGCCGCAAGCCCTTTGTGATCATGGTGCCGATGGCGGTGGTGGCGGTGGTGGTGGCGGTGGCGGTGGTGGTTTTGGTGCCATCGGCTGCTACAGCAACTGTGTCGATGATGCAGGTGAGGGGTGGATGTTCCCGTGTGTCGAGAGAATTCGCAGCGATGGGAAGAGTCATCCGGGCCTCTGATTCAGTTGTCCGACACTTCACCGGCGATTTAAACTAAAGACACAAGTATAACCCGTAAAAACAAAGTTTTTCACTATAAATCCTTTATATGCGTGGCGGCTAGAGTCCTCTCGTCCTCTGGCTTGAGATGGCTGCCACCTATGGGTCAGATGATTGTGTGCCAGCATTAACCAATTGGTAAATAAATATTTATTTTCCCTAAAAAGTGTAAAATTTTGGGAAAATTTTTTCACGGAAATTCATTGTCACGCACAACGAGTCTGTGTGCAAAATGTCAGCTCGATTGGATCACGGGAAGTGGGTTAAATAACGACCGAAAGATTTGCACGGTCGTAAGCAAGCAAGCAAGTGAACTTAATATAAAGGATTTAAAAATGGTAACACTCACCGCGAGGAAGAGGCAGAAACTCCCTCAAAGAGAGTTTATTGCAAACGTCGTGATTTAATTTAGTTGTTTTCATTTCTTTTTTTTTTACTTTTTTACTTACCTATGTGATTTAAAGTTTCGTGACTGCAGGGATTCATCTTATTGGTTATTTCGGTAAAGTCACGTAGAATGGAAATAATAAAATAATAAAAATGGAACATAATAAAATAATTGAATATAATATAATAACATATTATAAAAAAGAAAATAATATGCAATTATATTATAATATAACTTTGTATAATATAATAAATAATACAAATAAAACATTAAAATACTATAATAAAATAATATAATAAATTATTATTTCCATTCTACGTGACTTTACCGAAAGAACCAAGAAGATGAATCCCTGCAGTCACGAAAGCTTTAAATCGAAACTTGTTAATTGCCCTTCTCTCTACCCGTTCACAGACATCCAAAGCCGGCGAGTGCCCTCGTGGATTCTACCGGGCAGCAAGCGGTGACATTTGCTGTCAGCAGTGCGAAGCAGGTGAAGGGAATTGGCCTTCTTATAGTAATTTTTACGATCGATATATTTTAAAGTTCACAGATAGTGGTGGTGTTTTTTTCTTAAAATAAGACGGAAAACCATTCCATTGCCAGTGCAGCTATTGTAAAGAGGCCTCTGTGTTGTGTGAGTGGGTGTACGCGTGTGTTGAACATCTCTCGTACCACAGCACGTAGTTAACCACGCGAATCGGAGGTGGCAGGGCATGGACAACAAACCACAAACACAGAGGAAAGCAGTTGTAAAGAAATGTCAATGCAGCATAGTAGTGTAGTATATAGTGGTGTAGTGTATAGTGGTGTAGTGTATAGTGGTGTAGTGTATAGTGGTGTAGTGTATAGTGGTGTAGTGTATAGTGGTGTAGTGTATAGTATAGTGTAATGTAGTGTAGTGTGTAGTAGTATAATGTATAGTGTGTAGTGTATAGTGTATAGTAGTGTAACGTGGTGCAGTGTATAGTAGTGCAGTGTATAGTGTATTGGAGTAGTGTGTGGTATATAGCGTGTAATGTATTGTATAGTATAGTGCAGTGTATATCGTTGTTTGGTGTATAGTATTTAGTGTATAGTGTACTGTTTAGTAGTTTATTGAAGTGTTTAGCAGAGTGTACGTTGAATTGTTTTGGCACCGTACGGAACCAACCACGCTAATTGGAGGTGCAGAGGAAGGATAACAAACTACAAACACATGGTGGCAATTGCACAATCACGGTACAATTGGGGGCGCCATAGTGGCTAGGAGATGTCGCCTCGACAGACCTGTTCTTCACCTGAAGACGGCTGCTTGCGTTGTGGCCGAAACGTAGTGAGAATTATTTTATTGTTTTTTTTATTTTTTATTTCTACGTGACTTTACCGAAAGAACCAAGAAGATGAATCCCTGCAGGAGGTCGTGGGTTCGATCCTGGACCCTGCGAAATGTTAACTACCTCGCCTGGTATGCAGGAGATCGTGGGTTCGATCCTGGACCCTGCGAGATGGTTAACTACCTCGCCTGGTATGCAGGAGGTCGTAAGTTCTATCCAGGACCCTGCGAGATGGTTAACTACCTCGCCTGCTGTACAGGAGGTCGTGGGTTAGACCACGGATCCTGTGAGATGTTAACTACCTCGCCTGGTATGCAGGAGGTCGTGGGTTCGATCCTGGACCCTGCGAAATGTTAATTACCTCGCTTGGTATGCAGGAGGTCGTGGGTTCGATCCTGGACCCTGCGAGATGTTAACTACCTCGCCTGGTATGCAGGAGGTCGTGGGTTCGATCCTGGACCCTGCGAGATGTTAACTACCTCGCCTGGTATGCAGGAGGTCGTGGGTTCGATCCTGGACCCTGCGAGATGTTAACTACCTCGCCTGGTATCCATGAGGTCGTGGGTTCGATCCTGGACCCTGCGAGATGTTAACTACCTCGCCTGGTGTACATGAGGTCGTGGGTTTGATCGCGGATCCTGTGAGAAGTTAACTACCTCGCCTGGTATCCATGAGGTCGTGGGTTCGATCCTGGACCCTGCGAGATGTTAATTACCTCGCCTGGTATGCAGGAGGTCGTAGGTTCGATCCTGGACCCTGCCTCTCTCTCTCCCTGTGGATTGTTCTCCAGGTCCCTCCGGTTTTTCCCTCCACGTTTAGAATAAACATGACGCCGTTAGAGTATTTAGACTACTTTGCTGCTATGAATGTCCAGACGATGATGCTATCAGCCAATTAGTTGAGCTGCTATCGTATGTGATGGCCAGGTACCTCTTCTGAAAAATAGCTCAGTGGAGCCTTACGCCTCATAGGATAAAAAAAATTCGTTTAGCTGTCTACATTTTTTCGGAAAATGTGAATGAAACAATCGTTTATCAGCCACTTGGTTGAGTTGCTATCATTTGCGATATTAAGGCGCCGCTTCTGAAAAAGATCTACGGAGCTCAGCGGGGTCTTACACATCGTAGGATGAAAATATATAAGTTTAGCCTTTTGGCGTCATCTGGTCGAACACCATATGAGACTAGGCTCTAAGAAAGCTGTCTCTGGTGTGGACCAATCAGTTTCAAAGACAATGCATAACTTATCAGAGTATTGTTTTTTGTTTGCATTTGACTGCAAGTATTGTGGTTAATGTAAACATGATTCCTTGCAAAAGGTGTCAGTTTTTGTTGCCAGAAAAAAGGGGAAAAACCCTATTAGTATAAGTTCAGCCGAGTACATTTTTTTTTCCATAAAAACAATAATTTCTGAACGTTTGTCCGTGTGTTCGTGTGTTTTGTGTTTTGCTCCCAAAAGGGGAGTATTTAATATCGGACTGCACAGCTGAACAGGGACACTCCGGCTGTCAAGTCTGCGATGGTGGCTATTTTACGGAGTATCCAAACAGCTCACCAAAATGCTTTACGTGCATAACATGTCAGCCCGGTGAGCGACTCATCCCGATTGTCTTGTGTGCTGAAGCATCATTGGCCTAACATTCGATACACTATGCTGTACACTACGCTATACACTTCTATACACTACACTATACACTACTATACACTACAATACACTATACTATACACTACCATACACTACGCTCAACACTACACTACTATACACTACTATAGAGCACTACAATACACACACTACTATCCTCTAACTATACACTATACTATACACTACTATACATGACACTATACACTACAATACACTATACTATACACTACCATACACTACGCTCAACACTACACTACTATACACTACTATACACTACACTACTATAGAGCACTACAATACACCACACGACTATCCACTACACTATACACTACTATACACTACTATACACTACATAACACTACTATACACTATACTACTATACACTACACTATACACTACTATACACTACACTATACACTACTATACACTACACTACTATACACTACATTACTATACACTACACTACTATACACTACACTATACACTACTATACACTACACTACTACACTACACACTACACTACTACTACACTATACTATACTACACTATACACTACACTATACACTACACTATACACTACTATACACTACACTATATACTACACAAACTACTATACACAACACTATATACTACTATACAATACACTACTACACACTAATACACACTACACTACACACTACTATACACTACACTACAATACACTACACTAAACACTATACACTACACTACTACACTACAATATACACTATACTACTACACACTACACTACTATACACTACTATACACTACACTATACACTACACTAACATACACTACTACACTATACACTACACTATACACAACACTACTACACACTACACTATACACTACACTATACACTACACTATACACTACACTATACACTACACTACTATACACTACTANCATACACTATTATACACTACACTATACACTACACTATATACTACACTACTATACACTACTATACACGACACTACTAACCTACACATATACACTANACTATACACTACNTTATACTACACTATATCATTATACTACAACTATNCACTACTACACGAACTTATACATACACTATACACAACACTCTAACACACACTATACACTAACTATACATAACTATACACTACACTCACATACACACACATACAAATCTACACTATACACTACAAACACTACCACTACAATATACACTACACTACCTATACACTACACTATACTACACTACCTAACACTAACTACACTNCACAATACACTACACAATACAACACTATACACTTATACACTACCTATACACTACACTACACAATACACACAATACACTACAAATACACTACATATACACTACTACATACTACTTAACGACACTACTATACACGAACTCTATCTACACTATACACTACACTACATACACTAACANACACTACACTATACACTACACTATACACTACACACTACACTATACACTACTATACACTACACTATACACTACTATACACTACACTACATACTATACACTACACTATAATAACTACACTACTATACACGACACTACTATACACACACTACTATACACTACTATACACTACACTATACATACACTACACTACACTATACACTACACTATAATACACTATACACTACACTATACACTACTATACACTACACTACACACTACACACTACACACTACACTATACACTACACTATACACTACACTACTATACACTACACTATACACTACTATACACTACACACTACTACTACTATACTACACTACTATACACTACTACACTACACACACTACTCTACACACTACAACACTACNCACTACACTACTACACACTAGACTACACTCTATACACTACTATACACTACTATACACCTATACACTACACTACTATACACTACACTCTATACACTACACACTACACTATACCTACACTACACACTACATACANANATACACTNTCACATACACTANACCACTNCTACACTACCTACACTATACACTACACTATAACCGATTTTTTTTTATCTTATTCCAGATGAGGAAGAGGAGGCAATGCAGCGCATCCACAGACGACGGTCAGATGCAACTATACAACTTGGCAGCGAGTGTGCAGGGAGGATTCTGTTCCACCTGTGACACTCGAGTACCACCGCCCCTCCGACTCAGGTGCACTTCGACGATCTCGTCACGGAGCGATAAAAACCATCATCATCGTCGCATATAAACCATCATCATCATCACGTAAACCATCATCATCGTCTATAAAATATTATCATATGAACCAAGATCATATGAACCACCATCAACAAAAAACCGTCACCATCATTTTTCGATTTAAAGCTTTCGTGACTGCAGGGATTCATCATCTTGTTTCTTTCGGTAAAGTCACGTAGAAGGGAAGTAATAAAATAATATTATTTTATTACTTCCCTTCTCGTGACTTTACCGAAAGAAACAAGAAGACGTCACCATCATGATATAAACCATCGTCTCAATAAACAACATCATCCTGATCATCATCCTCAAGCAGCAACAGCGCTTTTAGGTGTGGCGAAAAAGACGTCCAACGCATCATCAGGCGGTGCTTTCAAATGTTATACACACTACACTATACTATACACTACACCAGGGGTCGGCACCAAAATAACAAGAAGAGCCATTTCCTTCCAATTCGGTACAAAATTCAGTATTTCAAGAGCCGCAATGCATCTGAGTACATACGTACTCATCCTCAAGAAGCAGCCCGCGAAGAGCCGCATGCGGCTCCACCGTAGGTTGCCGACCCCTGCACTACACTATACACTATGACTCTATATATTACACTACTATACACAACACCAGAGTGGGACAAAGTCATTGTTATGCAAGTCCAAGTCGAGTCTGAAGTATCAAATTCATGACTCGAGTCTACTCGAGTCCAAGTCACATGACTCGAGTCCACACCTCTGCACAACACTATACACTATACACTACACTATACACTATACTCTATATATTACACTACTATACACAACACATTCACTACCATGAACTATGCACCACACTATGAAACACTATTTTGTACACTGCACACTGTTATATACTACATTACCGTACACTATATACAATACTCTACTATACACTACACTACTATACACTATACCACTATACACTATACACGACACTACTATACACTGTACACTGCAATACTATACACTACACAGCTATACACTACACAACTATACACTATACAACTATACACTACTATACACTGTACACTACAATACTATACACTACACAGCTATACACTACACAACTATACACTATACATTACACTACTATACACTGTACACTACAATACTATACACTACACAGCTATACACTACACAACTATACACTACATGACTATTTACTACACTACAATAAATATTCTACACACTACACTATACACTACACTATACACTACACTATACACTACACTTCTAAACACTACACCTCTATTACACTACACTATACACTACACTATACACAACAACCGCCATTCGTCACTAAGTGGTGGTGACGTCACCACGACGCTTGTGCAAGGCCATGTTCCTCTTGAGGCCTCGTGAAGTGTCGAACGCCCGCTGGCAGGAGGTCACGGGGCAGACCCAGGTGCCACTGGTCGACTGATTGAGATGACTGGCTGATGCACCACCTGTGCCCCTACTGTGCCAACTTTCTGTGCTTTAGCCACTCGGCGCTCCGCTCGTTGTTGTGAGCGTCGCTTCTCCGCTCTCCGTTGTTGTTGGAGGGCGACTGCCTCCAACTGCCAGTAGCGTCCTTCACGAGCCTCCTCCACTGAGGCCGATCTTGACACGCTGGTACCGGTCATCGGCAAGTTCACTCAGCTCCACATCCTCCTGTACCAGATCACTCCATCTCTTCTCTAGCCCATGCCGCGCCCGTTTAGCCCCCATGATTCGGCCGAACAAAAGCTGTTAAGGCATGCGGTGGCTGGCATGCGGGCTACATGACCCAGCCAACGCATCCGATGGGACTTTGTCCAGATCTTTCAAGGATTTGTGAGCTCCTCACACAATGCAACCTGGTTAAACCCAGGATGGATCGTAGGCAGGCCAGCCTAAATGTTTCTAACCATCGAAGATGTTCCATTAGGGGGGTCCACGTTTCACAAGCGTAGAGAAGGGAGGGAATGACCGTGGCGAGAAGACCTGAAGCTTCATGCAGAGCGACAGACCAGGTAGCTTCCACACAGCGTCACGCAACCGATGAAAAGATAATGCCGCTCGACTGATTCAGAGTGAGCCTCTGCTTTGTAACCAGGAGGTGGTCATAAACACACTGTCCAAGTATGGGAAACTCTCCACTCTTTCTACAACTGCTCCATCACACAAAATACCCATACTTGGTTTTGGTGGGGCTGATGGTAAGACCCCACCTCTTAGTGGCACATTTCATGTTCAGCATCAGCGCCTCAACTCCTTTGAATGAGCAGCAATCACCAGATCATCAACATACATAGACACATACACAGACAAAGATACAAAGACAAAGATCCCCCGTATAGCCTTAACAGACTGTAGGGCAAGTGCTGTTAGCGAGCACCTATGAAGGCCGGAACGGTACACGAGGGGGTGGGTGGCCAGCACCACGCCCGGCCGCCTTTGTCTCCCCAGTGGCGATGTTTACTACACACCGCACCAGGTACTCATTTAAGGCTGAGTCGACCTAGGGAGGCCCAGGACCAGTTCAGATAATCGTCACTGGTGTTAGCCGTGAGCGGGAATCGAACCCGGGTCGCCAGGTTCATAGCGCAGCGAGCTAACCACTACACCCACCGCTCCCCATCACACACAGACACATACAGAGAAACAGACACAGATACAGAGAGACAGTGACACACACAGACACACAGATAACCCTGCGTGCTTCTTTTTTTAAACAGGAGGCAAGACAGGGGGCATTGTGGTGGCCGTGGTTTTGCTGCTTCTGATTGTTGCTGCTGGTGCTGCTGCGTTCATTTACAAGAAGAAAGGGGGAAGATTTCCATGCGGTAAAGTAGCGACCATTTTTAAATCCTTTATATTAAGTTCACTTGCTTGCTTGCTTACGACCGTGCAAATCTTTCGGTCGTTTTTTAACCCACTTCCCGTGATCCAATCGAGCTGACATTTTGCACACAGACTCGTTGTGCGTGACAATTAATGTTCGTGAAAAATTTTCCCAAAATTTTACACTTTTTAGGACAAAATTATATTTAATTACCAATTGCTTAATGGTGCAATGCAATCATCTGACCCATAGGTGGCAGCCATCTCAAGCCAGAGGACGAGAGGACTCTAGCCGCCACGCATATAAAGGATTTATAGTGAAAAACTTTGTTTTTACGGGTTATACTTATTACATTTTGACTGCATTCATTTGATTGTTGTTGTTTTTCTTCTCTCGTTCAACTTTTAGAAAGGGAGCGAGGTCACTCTGATCAGCCTGGATCGACTGCATCGCATCTCCTTGAGAATAACACACAAAACCATGAGGCTGATGGTGATGATGGTAATCAGCTACTCTATGAGATCTCTTTTACCAGTGGCAAAATATAGTAGTAGGTTTTTACCCTTTTAAACTGGTACAAAACGGACACCTTTATTCAATGCATCATGTTTGCATATTATTATCATTATGCTTTTTAAATCCTTTATATTAAGTTCGCTTGCTTGCTTGCTTGCTTACGACCGTGCAAACCTTTCGGTCATTTTTTAACCCACTTCCCGTGATCCAATCGAGCTGACATTTTGCACACAGACTCGTTGTGCGAGACAATTAATTTTTGTGAATTTTTTTTTCCAAAATTTTACACTTTCTAGGGAAAACAAATTAAATATTTAATTACCAATTGCTTAATACTGCAGACAATCATCTGACCCATAGGTGGCAGCCATCTCAAGCCAGAGGACGAGAGGACTCTAGCCGCCACACATATAAAGGATTTATAGTGAAATACTTTGTTTTTACGGGTTATACTTATTACATTTTGACTGCATTCATTTGATTGTTGTTTTCTTCTCTCGTTCAACTTCTAGAAAGGGAGCATGGTCACTCTCATCAGCCTGGATCGACTGCATCGTCTCTGCTTGAGAAAAACACACAAAACCATGAGGCTGATGGTGATGATGGTAATCAGCTACTCTATGAGATCTCTTTTACCAGTGGCAAAATATAGTAGTAGGTTTTTACCCGTTTAAACTGGTACAAAACTGACACCTTTATTCAAGGCATCATGTTTGCATATTATTATCGTTATCAGAGTTGCTCCTTTTTGTTTGCTTTTTTGACTACTTGTGTTGTGGTTATTGCAAACATGATGCCTTGAATAAAGGTGTCAGTTTTGTACCAGTTTAAAAGGGTAAAAACCTACTACTACGGTAATCAGCTACTTTGTTATGCCGCTATCATTTGTGATAGGCCTGGTCGCTTGTTAAAAAAATAGTTCATTTCCTCAGTGGGGCTTTGTCTGGTAGGATGGGTGCATGGTTTGGTGTTGTGCATTTGTCTTTGTTTGGGTGATTTGTTTAACTTTCTTGTACTTATCAGAGTTATGTTCTTTTGTTTGTATTATGACTGCAGGTATTGCGGTCTATGCAAACATGACTCCTTGTAAAAAGGTGTCCGTTTTGTTGCCAGATAGAAGGGTAAAAAACCAATTATCATCTTTTTAATGGCAAATGAGGTTCCCATAGTGTAGATGCTTGCCCCGAGCTCTCATACTCTGATGGTGCATTGTCTTTGAGTTGTGCGCCGTTTGGCGTCATCTGGTCCAACCCATGTGAGACTAGGCTCTAAGGAAAGCTGTCTCGGTGTGGACCAATCAACTTCAAGGACAGTGCATACATTATCAGAGTTATGTTTTTTGTTTGCATTATGACGGCAGGCATTGCGGTCTATGCAAACATGACTCCTTGTAAAAGGTGTCCGTTTTGTTGCCAGATAGAAGGGTATAAAACCAATTATCATCTTTTAATGGCAAATGAGGTTCCATAGTGTAGATGCTTGCCCCGAGCTCTCATACTCTGATGGTGCATTGTCTTTGAGTTGTGCGCCGTTTGGCGTCATCTGGTCCAACCCAAGTGAGACTAGGCTCTAAGGAAAGCTGTCTCGGGTGTGGACCAATCAACTTCAAGGACAGTGCATACATTATCAGAGTTATGTTTTGTTTGCATTATGACTGCAGGCATTGCGGTCTATGCAAACATGACTCCTTGTAAAAAGGTGTCCGTTTTGTTGCCAGATAGAAGGGTAAAAAAACAATTATCATCTTTTTAATGGCAAATGAGGTTCCCATAGTGTAGATGCTTGCCCCGAGCTCTCATACTCTGATGGTGCATTGTCTTTGAGTTGTGCGCCTTTTGGCGTCATCTGGTCCAACCCATGTGAGACTAGGCTCTAAGGAAAGCTGTCTCGGGTGTGGACCAATCAACTTCAAGGACAGTGCACATTATCAGAGTTTTGTTCTTTTGTTTGTATTATGACTGCAGGTATTGCGGTCTATGCAAACATGACTCCTTGTAAAAAGGTGTCAGTTTTGTTGCCAGATAGAAGGGTAAAAAACCAATTATCATCTTTCTTGTACTTTGTGTTGCACACTCGAAATGAAGGACGTGGGCAGGTGCTCCAAATCGAGAGCAAGCACATTTATTTATTGTGGTTAATATTAATCTTGGTGAAGAACAGCACCGTCACTCTGTCAAATGCAACAACACGTGTGTTACACGCAGCCTTGCTCCCGAGCCGCCATTAGCCATGTGACTGGTATATCCGCGCGGTTATTCATGAACTCTTTCTCTTAAACCCAATTCTACCACTGATAAACCATCCTTGTCTTTGACAATCACATTTGCACATCACTATTCGAATATTACTTTAATCCTAAGCTGTATGTCTATCTATACCATCCACTTATATTGGTATCTTACACCCATTATATGTACTGTATGTGTACAGTATACGTACTGTATATCACCATTGTACAGCTTACTACATGTGTTCTATTCTCAATAGCATTGCAAGTAGTCATATTCTGGGTACATGGGCATGGTTATAGACTAAACAGTATCAGAGTTAGAGAATTACAATGACAGTATCTAATTACAGTGCGTCATCTCTTTACAATGCACAGTGCTAAAATGCCTCTAATTGCATATATCACAAACGAACAATTCAAAGCCAAGCTTAAAGTCTAGAACAAGTCTAGAACATTTATATAACGATCAAAAACAACCTTTGGGTCTTTTACCTGTAAAATGCAACAACACGTGTGTTACAACCAGCCTTGCTCCTGAGCCGCCATTAACCATGTGACTGGTATATCCGCGCGGTCATTCAATAACCCTGCCAGCCACCTCCAGGCCCGACTCGGTCATCACATGCTGCTGTACACACATGCATTGATGCACTGCACAGCACATCAGGACCTTCACAGAACCACACTTTACTCCCTTGCTGCACAAGGATATACTTAAGAGGGTGATCCATTCATAATGTGCTTCTGATATACATATCTAGGCGATGATGATGATGGTAATCAGACACTTTGTTAAGCCCCTGTCATTTGTGATAGCCAGGTCACGTAACTCAGTGGAGCCTTACCCGGTAAAATAAAAACTGTTTCGTTTAAGTAAAAATGAAGTATGCCAAACATCCTCGGTGGTGTGAAAGGGGCAATATCAGGGCTGCACACCCATTTTTAACAAAATTTTACACTTTTTAGGACAAAAATATTATATTTAACTACCAATTGCTTAATGGTGCAATGCAATCATCTGACCCATAGGTGGCAGCCATCTCAAGCCAGAGGACGAGGGGACTCTAGCCGCCACGCATATAAAGGATTTATAGTGAAAAACTTTGTTTTTACGGGATATACTTATTACATTTTGACTGCATTCATTTGATTGTTGTTTTTCTTCTCTCGTTCAACTTCTAGAAAGGGAGCGCGGTCACTCTGATCAGCCCGGATCGACTGCATCGTCTCTGCTTGAGAAAAACACGCAAAACCATGAGGCTGATGATGATGATATTGGTAAGCAGCTACTTTGTTATGCCGCTATCATTTGTGATAGGCCTGGTCGCTTGTTAAAAAAATCGTTCATTTCTTCAGTGGGGCTTTGCCTGGTAGGATGGGTGCATGGTTTGGTGTTGTGCATTTGTCTTTGTTTGGGTGATTTGTTTACCTTTCTTGCACTTTGTACCCCTATCGAGTTTTTTGGACAGTTTGTTGTTGTAACGTTCTGACCACGTGACCCCTACCTTGACCATCTGTGATCAAAGAGCTTTATAGCTCATCGGATTCCTCCTGCGGTAAGCAATATTCAATATTCTGAATCTCGTGATTATTTTCACTTAAACTTTGCAGATTCAATCGAAGTAAAATGCATCAAAGACAACCGTGCGGAGATCATCCGCCTTGTCTGTGACGATCCGGGCAGCTTGCTGGACGAGGTGGAATCGTTGGGATATGCACATGTGTACAACAGAGTCATTGCTCAGAAAAAGGTAACTCCCTATACAACACGACGTAGGTTGTGCAGTGTATAGTGTAAAGTAGTGTAGTGTATAGCAGTGTAGTGTATAGCGGTGTAGTATATAGCAGTGGGGTTCATAGTAGTGTAGTGTAAAGTAGTGCAGTGTAAACTGTATCGTAGTGTGGAGTGTACAGTGAGGGGAAAAGTATTTGATCCCCTGCTGATTTTGTACGTTTGCCCACTGACAAAGAAACGATCAGTCTGTAATTTTAATGGTAGATTTATTTGAACAGTGAGAGACAGAATAACAACAACAAAATCCAGAAAACGCGTGTTAAAAATGTTATAAATTGATTTGCATTGCTCTGGTGGTATATGATGCTGATGCATTGTATTTGAAACTGATTGGGCAACACCAGAGATAGCTCTCTTTAGAGCTTAGTCTCACTAAAAGTGTTTGACCCAGAGGATAACACCAAAAGGAAAACAGCACAAAGACGCTGTCTCCTCGACAGACCTGTTCTCCACCTGAGAACGGCTGCTTGCATTGTGGCCGAAACGTCGTGAGAATTATTTTATTATGTTTTATTTTTATTATTTCCATTCTACGTGACTTTACCGAAAGAACCAAGAAGATGAGCACAAAGACAATGACACTATCAGGGCATTGAGAGCTCGGGGTGAACAGCTACATCATGGGCGGTCACATCATGTAGTTGTGATGTCATCTAGCGCAGTCTGCACACAGACGTCACCCTCCCACAGCATTTAACTTGGTAGATCGACTCTGCCCAGCGCTTTTCCTCGTCTCAGATTCTGGATCGTCCCACGCACTTCCTCCACAGATGGCACCTGAGCCAGCCACTCCAGAGGGGTGGCAACTTCTGCCAATATTTTAGGCACGGCAGCCCTGGCAGGGTCGTCCCCACCTTGCCCCATGATGTTGTCTGGGCTGAGGGATTCTCTTCCCTCTAGACCTCACAAACATTCTCTGCAAACTTAATTTTGGAGCTTTCGTGACTGCAGGAATTATTCTTTGGTTCTTTCGGTTAAGTCACGTCTAAAGATAAATAATAAATTAAATAATAGCATATTACGACGTTTCGATTGCAACACAAGCAATCATCATCAGGCATAAAATAAATAGCAACAAAAAATCTAACTAGAAAACTATAGACAGACATACAAGCAGACAGACATCACAAGGACACACAGAGAGAGAACACATATATAGTTTTCTAGTTAGATTTTTGTTGCTATTTCTTTTATGCCTGATGATGATTGCTTGTGTTGCAATCGAAACGTCGTAATATGCTATTATGTAATTTATTATTTTATCTTTAGACGTGACTTAACCGAAAGAACCAAAGAATAAAACATTCTCTGCAAACCAACATACTTTAGCTCCTTAGCATTAGTTAGACTTGTGCCTTTAGTATAGTTAGACTTGTAAACCACTTATTTAAGATTTAAGATTCCTAAATGTTGAATGTATGCACCTTCCGGCCACAGTAAATTCCTTGTCTGTGCGAACTTTCATGGCGAATAAAACCCTTTCTGATTCTGATTCTGGGGGTCGGAGATCAAATTACCGTTCTTTCCTTCAAGGACGGTGATAGGTAAGGGGCTACAAGTTGTGTTTTGGATGGAATTAAAGAGTGATTTGTGATTGTGGGCTACTGGGGCAGATTCCATGTCCTCAGCAACCCACGACCACCACCCATCCTTGCAGCAAGCACGGCTTCCAAACCTTCGAGCGAAGGCTGCGGTAAGCCTCCTCGTTCTCCTACGTGGGATGCAGTAGACGATGGGAATGGGCCTGTCGCTTTTTCTCAGCCAGCCGGAACACCTCCATCAGCCAGGGTATCTGGAAGGTGTGGACCATGTTGCCAAGCAGCAATTGCAGCTGGATGAGCCACAGTTCTAAGCCTCGCCGATTTGCCCTCGGCATAATGCGAAGTGGGGGACGATGCCAACCCCAGCTTCAAGCGATGATGAAATACTCGCTTGCAACTTTAATCAACTAGCCGAGACCAGGCCACTGCGGCTTACTCGGGTCCTAGTGACACGCACAGCAAAAGACGCAGACTCCAAATGTACAGCAGCAGGCATTGCCAGGGTCATGGTATCGAAACCCCACGACCTCCTGTACACAAGGTGAGGTTAGTTAACATCTCCATAGCCACCGTCAAAACCCGTGAGACAAGGGGATGGGTGTCTACCGTTTCTTCGCAGGAGTGTCAGGCAAAGGCTCATCGACGAGATGATTTCCCTTGGGCAGAAGGCTTGTCAGGACCTCATTCGAGCCCTCGAAGCCGTGCAGGATAAATACGAAGGTCTACAGCAACTCCTGGACATGATAAGTAAGTCACAAGCACCACCATCACCACAACCACTACCACCACCGCCACAACCACCATCACAATTACCACCACCACCACTACCCACCACTACTACCCACAAGCACCAACACCTCCACCACCACCTACCATCACAACCACCACCCACAACCACTACCCACAACCACAACAACTCTGCCACCATCACTGCCAGCCACAACAACCACCACCACAACCACAACCACCATCACAATCACCAGCATCAACCACCTCCGCAGTGGTGCACCCACCTTGACTTTGACATGTTGCATTTTCCTTTTCCCACCCACCTCGATCCTTCACTCCCACCTCTGGCCGACGTCAAGACGACTCTGGCTCCGCTGGTCTGCTCGACGGAAAGCCATCAGCCTCAGAGTCTGATGCGGATCAAAGGAAATCGCAAACCACGACGCAGCCCGGTGGTTCCGATGGAGACAAACATGGAGTGGCAGAATCCGGCGAACAGCTTCTAAATAAACCTCAAGATGGCGATGAGTTGCGTTCAACCACTTGCGTGTAACACGCGTGTACAATGCCTTCAACATGTTAACTACCTCGCTTGGCATGCAGGAGGTGTCGTGGGTTCGAGATGTTAACTATCTCGTCTGGTATGCAGAAGTTCATGGGTTCAAACCAGAGGTCGCAACCGGGTACCCGATACCCGTACCCTACCCGATACCCGGCTACCCATACCCGGCCGGGTACGGGTACCCGTTTGCGACCCTGGTGCGGTACGGGTACGGGTAGGCCGTGAGTCACCGGTGAGTCACCGTTTGTCACTCATTTCCAACGTCTTGTCTCTTCTCACAATTCAAGTTCCTAGAATCAACCCACCCGCGCCTGCAACATGGCTTCATCCCAGAGGTCGCAATCAGGTACCCGATACCCGTACCCTACCTGACCCGGCCGGGTACGGGTAGGGTACGGGTACCGGGTACGGGTACCAGTTTGCGACCCTGGTGCGGCCGGGTACGGGTAAGGAATCAAAACCCGTTTGCGACCTCTGGTTCAAACCCTGACGATGCCTGCTGTTGTATATTTGTATTTTTTGCGTCTCTATCTCTCTCACTGCGTGTTTTTTTTGGCTCCTCCACATTTAGAGTCAACTTCACGCATTTCAAGAGTATTTTACAATAATATCAGCCACTTGGTTTGGATGTCATTTGTGATGGCGAGGTCGCTTCTGAAAAAGAGCTACACAGTAACTCAGGGGGTTAAATTTAAAAAAGTTTAGTTTTAGTATGGATCGCTATCTTACCCATAAAAGTACTTTTTTTGTCGATCTGTCTCTCTGTCTGCCTGTGCATGCCTTGCAATGCTTTTAACTGACAAACTCTTGGTTTACATTTCAACAAGGTACACAGATACAACGCACTTTGTTTTTGACCTTGCTGAAATGTAAAAGAATAAAATCACGCTTTGTAACAATTTATGTTCACGCTGATCGAGGCGCCAAAACACGCATCTGCGCATGCGTGGAAAAGCCGACTCACAGTTGCCCCTAGCAACGCACGTGAGCTTGCGTCGATGGGGAGGGAGGTTCTTCTTGGCGTTAAAAAGGCAAAATAAAACACAACATTGAGGAAAATTCTGAACAGTGTGATGTCCTCTTCTCCCCCTCTCCCCAGTGGGTGCAGTTACTACTATAGAGTCAGTAAATACTGCTATAGTCAGTAGATACTGCTATAGAGTCAGTAGATACTACTATAGTCAGTAGATACTACTATTGAGTCAGTAGATACTGCTATAGTCAGTAGATACTACTATAGTCAGTAGATACTGCTATAGTCAGTAGACACTGCTATAGTCAGTAGATACTACTGTAGAGTCAGTAGATACTACTGTAGAGTCAGTAGATACTACTATAGAGTCAGTAAATACGATTATAGTCAGTAGACACTACTATAGAGTCAGTAAATACTGCTATAGTCAGTAGACACTGCTATAGAGTCAGTAGATACTACTATAGTCGGTAGATACTGCTATAGTCAGTATATACTACTGTAGAGTCAGTAGATACTACTATAGAGTCAGTAGATACTACTATAGAGTCAGTAGATACTACTATAGAGTCGGTAGATACTACTGTAGAGTCGGCAGTTACTACTGTAGAGTCGGTAGATACTACTGTAGAGTCAGTGGTTACTACTGGAGTCAGTAGTTACTACTATAGAGTCAGTATATACTACTAGAGTCAGTAGATACTACTGTAAAGTCAGTGTACTACTGTAGAGTCGGAGTTACTGAGAGCGAGATCTACTGTGTGCAAGATACTACTTAGAGTATAGATACTACTGGTCAGTAGATAACTGTAGTGTCAGTAGATACACTGTGGAGTCAGTAGATCTACTGTAAGAGTAGATACTACTGTGGAGTCAGTAGATCTGCTATAGTCAGTAATACTACTATAGCAGTAGATACTGCTATAGTCAGTAGATGCTATAGTCAGTGATACTACTGTAGAGTCGTAGATACTACTTAGAGTAGTAGATCTATATAGTATACTACTACTAGTCAGAGATACTACTATAGAGTCAGTAGATACTACTATAGTCAGTAAATACGATTATAGTCAGTAGACACTACTATAGTCAGTAAATACTGCTATAGTCAGTAGACACTGCTATAGTCAGTAGATACTACTATAGTCAGTAGATACTGCTATAGTCAGTATATACTACTGTAGAGTCAGTAGATACTACTATAGAGTCAGTAGATACTACTATAGAGTCAGTAGATACTACTATAGAGTCGGTAGATACTACTGTAGAGTCGGCAGTTACTACTGTAGAGTCGGTAGATACTACTGTAGTGTCAGTAGATACTACTATAGAGTCAGTAGATACTACTGTAGTCAGTAGATACTACTGTAGTGTCAGTAGATACTACTGTGGAGTCAGTAGATACTACTGTAGAGTCAGTAGATACTACTGTGGAGTCAGTAGATACTGCTGTAGAGTCAGTAGATACTACTGTAGAGTCAGTAGATACTACTATAGTCAGTAGATACTGCTATAGTCAGTAGATACTACTATAGAGTCAGTAGATACTACTATAGAGTCAGTAGATACTACTATAGTCCGTAGATACTACTATAGTCAGTAGATACTACTATAGAGTCAGTCGATACTGCTATAGTCAGTAGATACTACTATAGTCAGTGGATACTACTATAGTGTCAATAGATACTACTAGAGTCAGTAGATACTACTAGAGTCAGTAGATACTACTGTAGTGTCAGTAGATACTACTATAGTCAGTAGATACTACTATAGTCAGTAGACACTGCTATAGAGTCAGTAGATACTACTATAGTCAGTAGATACTGCTATAGTCAGTATATACTACTAGAGTCAGTAGATACTACTACAGAGTCAGTAAATACTACTAGAGTCAGTAGATACTACTGTATTGTGTTCAACTGAGTCACAGACACAGACTTGGAGGCAACACATTTATTCAGTTCCAACACACAGGGTAACTTTCCCCTTAACAGAATAACAACCTATGGTGGTGACCACCAGGCTAGTAACACTAGTTACAACGTAAGTGCTACTACGGACCAGGTCGAGGCTCAAAAGAAAGCCGTCCATTGGTGTGGACCAATCAGTTTCAAGGATAATGCATTTATTATCATAGAGTGTTTTTGTTTGCATTTAAACTGCAAGTATTGTGGTTAATGCACACATGAATCCTTGTAAAAAGGTTTCAGTTTTGTTGCCAGAAAAAGGGGAAAAATCCTCTTATATTTTGGTACTGGCAAGAAGGTCTAATGATACCGGCTATAATATTTGAGTGTATAGTGGTAGGGTATAATAGTGTAGTGTATATATATAAGTGAAATTTGTGAATGTGTGCGTCTGTTAAAAATGTTTAGCGTACTTCCCGACATGCAACAAACTTGAAATTTACCATGTGGCTACTTTCCAGACAGTACATCATGCAAACATTATAAAAAATACTTTTGCATTTGTGGGGGGGGGGGGCACAATAATGCTGATATTTTGCATGGCAAGTGGGCTGTGACGTCACATCTGTCATGTGACCCGCGCATGTGGAAGCGTAACGCAGTGTGCCTGCTCATGTCACCATCCGCGAGTAAAGTTCCATACAAATGTAATAACTGACTTCGTCAGGCACATCTGGTCTCCGTTGGTCTTTTATTAAATCCTTTATATTAAGTTCGCTTGCTTGCTAAGGACCGTGCAAATCTTTCGGTCGTTTTTTAACCCACTTCCCGTGATCCAATCGAGCTGACATTTTGCACACAGACTCGTTGTGCGTGACAATGCATTTTCGTAAAAAAATTTCAAAATTTTACACTTTTTAGGACAAAAATATTATATTTAACTACCAATTGCTTAATGGTGCAATGCAATCATCTGACCCATAGGTGGCAGTCATCTCAAGCCAGAGGACGAGAGGACTCTAGCCGCCCCGATGCCACGCATACAAAGGATTTATAGTGAAAAACTTTGTTTTTACGGGTTTACTTGTTTCCTCCTGCGTCTCCTCGCGCGCGCGTCCACGCACGCTCCTCCAACAGCTCCTCCGCTCCCTCACTCCGCACACCGCTGGCATGCCGAAGATCCTTCGGCCACGTGGCCGATGGCGAGGATACCATCCTCTTAACTCCAGCAATTGAGCCCGATCCCTTCCGGGCTCCCACCTCTACCCTCTCCACCGTCCGCTGTTGGCCTCCTCAACAAGGCCAAGGGCTTAAAATGACTTTTACACTTAAAATGACTGTTACACTTACTATAACATTTTATCTACATAATTACACCTTTCCATACTTACAACGTGTAATCTTAGTTGTATTTTAAGATTGTTTAATACGGCTAATTAACATTTAACATTTTATAAGGTCTACTTATTCATAATTTTAAAGATTTTAGCCCTTTAGTATTACTTATACTTTGTAACGTTAGTATAGTTAGTGTATACCTTTTATATAAGTTAAGATTCCTACTTGTTCAATGTATACACCGTCCGCCATAGTGAATTCCTTTCGATTTAAAGCTTTCGTGACTGCAGGGATTCATCATCTTGGTTCTTTCGGTAAAGTCATCACGTAGAAGGGAAGTAATAAAAAATAAAAATAAAACATAATAAAATAAAATAATTATGTTTTATTTTTATTGTTTTATTACTTCCCTTCTACGTGACTTTACCGAAAGAACCAAGAAGAAAAAAGTGAATTCCTTGTTTGTGCAAACTTACATGGCGATTAAAACCGTTTCTGATTCTGACGTGAACCTGACTCCTCCCCTTCCGGATCGTCAGTTCCGGCCTTCCCATACTGCCCTGCTGGCTCCACCCCCATTCACCTCGCTTCCCATTGGAGGCGAGGTGAACGGCGGCCCCTCCCACACGCCCCCATACCGGGCTCCCATTACAACATTAACGTTTATCTGGAACCTTTAACATCGAATGAAGTATCCATCGCGAAAGGTTGAACTCACCAAGAGCAGGCAGAGCAGTGTAGACCTCGCCAGCAGTCTCACCGCCACTCTTCGCCCTGACTCATGGCGGCCGCAGTGGTCGTGAATCGGGTTGAGCCTGGCTCCATTCTCCATTCGCCCGCGTGTGTGTATGTGTGTGTGTCTGTGTGTGTCTGCGTGTGTCTGTGTGTGTCTGTGTGTGTGTCTGTGTGTGTCTGTGTGTGTGTCTGTGTGTGTGTATGTGTGTCTGTGGTGTGTGTGTGTCTGTGGTGTGTGTGTGTCTGTGGTGTGTCTGTGGTGTGTGTCTGTCTGTGGTGTGTGTCTGTGTGTGTGTGTCTGTGTGTATGTGTGTGTTTGCGTGTGTCTGTGTGTGTGTCTGTGTGTGTGTCTGTGCGTGTGTGGTGTGTGGGGAGCGGTGGGTGTAGTGGTTAACGCTACGCTGCGCTACGAACCCGGCGAACCGAGTTCGATTCCCGCTCACGGCCACCACCGGTGACGATTATTTGAACCTCCCCTAGGTCGACTCAGCCTCAAACGAGTAACTGGTGTGGTGTGTGAACATCGCCACTGGGAGACAAAGGCGGCCGGGCGTGGTGAATCCAAGTCCCGGGCGAAGCCGGGTAGTCAAGCTAGTAGTGGTATATATTGTAGTGTATAGTAGGGGTAAGTGCTGTTAGTAGTAGCGAGTAGTAGCACCTAACACAGACAAAGGTCCCCCACGCAGAATATAAAAGTCTGTAGGGGCAAATGCTGTTAGCGAGCACCTATGAAGGCCCCGGACCGGTTATGGTGTTGGTGGTGTTGGTGTGGTGTTGGTGATGGTGGTGTTGGTGGTGGTGTTGGTGGTGGTGGCCGTGGCTGTGAGCTCCCCACTCACGAGCATCCTCCACCACAACAACCACCACAACAATAACAACCACCACAACAATAACAACAATAACAACCACCACCAAAACAATAGCCACCAACAACTACCACAAGAACATCAACCACAACCACCACCACTACCAACAACAACCAGCAGCAGCAGCAGCACGGCTTCTGTCAGCAGCCGTCACTCCGACCCGAGGCGTCGTCACCTTCCACCTCCCCCTCCCTCCCCCCCTGCCCCCTCCCTCCCTCCCTTCCTCCTCCCCCCTTTCCTCCTCCCCCTTTCCCCTCCCTCCTCCCCCTCCCGCCCCTCCCTCCTCCTCCTCCCCTTCCCCCTCCCCTTCCCCTCCCTCCCTTTCGTTTGGCTACAAACTGAAAGGGAAGTAGGAGACGCTCACCCTGTCTCTCTCTGTGTCTGTCTCTCTCTATGTCTGTCTATCTGTGTCTGTCTATCTGTGTCTGTCTCTCACTGTGTCTGTCTCTCTCCGTCTCTCGCTTTATTGAGAGGTAGAGTGAGAGGCAGGTGAGGGGTGAGAGGTGAGAGAGACTGCGGGATGGAGACACCTGGGGCTTCAACTCCAGCCCAGGAAGAGGATCTTCGCTCGTAGCGTTTTATGTCTTCATTTGTGGTGAGACTGTGTGAGTCTGTGGTTCTTTGTGTGAGTCTGTGGGTCTCTGTGTGAGTCTGTGGGTCTCCGTGTTAGTCTGTGGGTCTCTGTGTGTGTATGTGGGTCTCTGTATGAGTTTGTGTGTCTGTGGGTTTCTGTGTGAGTCTGTGGGTCTCTGTGTGAGTCTTTGGGTCTCTGTGTGAGTCTTTGGGTCTCTGTGTGCATCTGTGGGTCTGTGTGAGTCTGTGGGTCTCTGTGTGTGTCTGTGGGTCTCTGTGTGTGTCTGTGGGTATCTGTGTGAGTCTAAGTAATGCACGTGTTGAGAGAGCGATTTCCCTGATCATGAAGTTGCCGTGCACGCTGCCATTTATTTATAGGCGGGAAACAGCAGTTCGCGGTGTATAATGTGTATTGTATAATTGTGTGTAGTGTATGGTGTATATTGTAGTGTTATAGTGCAGTGTGTAGTGTGCTGTGCGTGGTGTATAGTGCAGTGTATAGTGGTGTCTTCTTTGCTTATATATAAAAGTCTCTTGCGAGGGATTTTGCAGCACGCCCTAATCCCCGTGCTTGGCACAGGCTATTCCTTTTTCACGTCCGTCACCTTTAAATTAGTTAAATTAGCGGTTTTTTTGGCGATTTTGTATTGTTACGCTATTATTTATGTTCAGTAAAACCTTGGATTGCGAGCATAATTCGTTACGGAAACGTGTTTGTAATCCAAAGCAGAGCCGGCCCAGCCACTAAGCGACCCTTGCAATTGCAAAGGGCCCCGTGGCCAGCAGAGGGCCCCCTAGAGTCACTGCTAGCGAGTGGCTGAAAACAATCATACATCAAAGGGGCCTCCAACCAAATTTTGCTTAGGGCCCCCCAAAGGTCTAGGGCCGGCTCTGATCCAAAGCACTCGTATATCAGTTGTGATCACGTGACGCTCGGCAGACAAAGCGTATACTACACGCACTACTCGTATTGCAAGACCTCGCTCGTTAATCAAATTTAATATTTATTTTTAATTTTTGCTCGTCTTGCAAGACACTCGCAGACCAAGGTTTTACTGTATTTCCCTTCTCCCCGCGCTGGGTGACAACGCAGCCAGCTGCACTTGCGTGCAATGCCCACTAGTTTACCCCCCTAGCTACCTACACGTGCCCATCGCCCCAAGGTAAGTCGCACACTATTAAAACTATGATATGCATTTATACAAGACGTAAGTTCGCACACATTAATATTATAAGCATTTATATAATTACACTTTGCACTGCTCACATGGGTTGCCCGAGCAACGCACACACGATCGCCACCTATTTTCAATCGCCTTACACATGCAGCACAAACACACCAAACACATTAATTCTTCACTGTGTGATGTCCTCTTCTCTCCACCCCACCCCAATGATACCCCAATGCGTTCTCAAACTACTATATTAACACATTCCTGCGGAGGGAGCTGGTAGGAACGTTGGGTTGCTCGGTCAATGGTCTACAGGGTCAACGGCGGCGTGGTGTATTCCGCAAATATGGCCGACTGTGAGGGCGGGCACAAGCCGGCGTGAGTAGGTTAAACGTTGAGTTTTATAAGGGCACCACGGGGTAACCAGCCCCTCCCCACCCTCCCCATCCTCCCCTCCCCACCCAGCCCCACCCTCCTCTCCCCACCCAGCCCTCCCCACCCAGCCCCTCCCCACCAGTGCGGCATGAAAACACAGCAACAACTCAAGGAGCCCCTTTGCGATCTTGTGGTGTGCGTGGTGCGTTGCTCAGGAGATACGAACTGAAGATGCCCATCGGATCATCATCATCATCATGATAAGAAGAAGAGGGAGAAGAGGAAGTTGGTGGTTGGTGCTGGTGGTGGTCTCCGAACGGGGGAAGATGCTCACGGCGGTGCTGGCGCTGTGCTGCTGTGTCAGATTGGTGGCTGCGGTAAGAGAAGGGGGTGGAGGGGTTGATGATCATGATGATGATGGTCACTGCTATCAGTAGGTGACATCATCATCATCATGGGCGCCACGGCGGTGAGGGAAATGTTAACTCCCTCGCCTAGTGTACAGGAGGTCGTGGGTTCGATCCCGTGACCCTGACGATGCCTGCTGCTGCTGTTATATATTTGAAGTCTGCATCTCTCTCATGACCACGGTGGCTAGGAGATGTTGACTACCTCGCCTGTTGTACAGGAGGTCGTGGGTTCTAGTCTCTGACCCTGACGATGCCTACTGCTGTATATTTGGAGTCTGCATCTCTCTCTCTCTCTCCCCGTAGTAGTCACTGTGTGGATTTTAGCTAGGTAGCTTCTGAAAAAGAGATACATACCTCAGTGGAGCCTTGCACTCGGTAAGATAAAAATAGTTTAAGTTTATAGATTTTAGTTTAGAACTCATCGGAGGTTGCACAATCCAGTGGATATCTAAACTATAAACAATTTTTTTTTAGTTTACCAGATGGACGGCTCCACTGAGCCATGTAGTTTTTTTTTTTAAATGAGAAGTGGTACCTGGCAAAATATAGTAGTAGGTTTTTACCCTTTAAAGTGGTACAAAACTGACACCTTTATACACGGCATCATGTTTGCAATAACCACAACACAAGCAGTCAAAATGCAAACAACAAGAAACAACTCTGATAATGATAATAATATGCATATCATTATCAGAGTTGTTTCTTTTTGTTTGCATTTTGACTGCTTGTGTTGTGGTTATTGCAAACATGATGCCTTGTATAAAGGTGTCAGTTTTGTACCAGTTTAAAGGGTAAAAACCTACTACTAGATGATGATGATGGAGTGCGACGACCTCATAACAACAAAGTTACAAACGCACGTGTAAAAAAAACAAGGTCTAATAAAATGCAACCCTTTCCTGCCGCCCACAGACACCCACAGAGGCTCCGTGCCCTCATGGATTTCACCGGGTGGTAGAAACTGGCCTTTGCTGTGAGCTGTGCAAGCCAGGTAAGGGCAGAGCCAAAACACGAAATCGTACAGTCACGGCATTAAAGTAAATATGCCCAGTCTGTCATACATTTGTTGAGACTGGGCATATTTGATTTGGAATATTACAACTGTTTAGAACCCCCCTGTAGTTAGACGCTCCGTTGGTTGAACCCATGACGTCACTTCCGGTCTGACAGTATTTTGTGTCGTAGACACTAAGAGAGTTGTCGTTTTTTAGGCATGCATTGTGGGTAATGGTGGCTAGGGAGATGTTGACCACCTCGCTTAGTGTGCAGGAGGTTGTGGGTTCGATCCGTTGACCACAATGCCTGTTACCACTGTGTCTAGGAAGATGTTGACTAGCTCGTCTGGTATGCAGGAGGTCATGTGTTCGATCCCAACCCTGACTGTGCCTGCTGCTGTATATTTTGAGTTTGCGTCTCTCTCTCATCATCATCACGGTGGCTAAGATATGTTAACTACCTCGCCTGGTATACAGGAGGCCATTAGTTCGATCCCGAACCTGACGATGCCCTTCTGTCTTCTTGGTTCTTTCGGTAAAGTCACGTAGAAGGGAAATAATAAAATAATAAAAATAAAGCCTAAAATAATTCTCACGACGTTTCGGCCACAACGCAAGCAGCCGTCCTCATTCTTCACCTGAGGACGGCTGCTTGCGTTGTGGCCGAAACGTCGTGAGAATTGTATTTTATTATGTTTTATTTTATTATTTTATTACTTCCCTTCTACGTGACTTTACCGAAAGAACCAAGAAGATGAATCCCTGCAGTCACGAAAGCGTTAAATCGAAAGATGCCCTTCTGCTCCGCGTCTCTCTCTCTTGATGCAGACAGTTCGCGTCGAGTTCCAGACGCGATTCACCGATAACTAAATTCGTGAATAACGAGGTGGATGACGATGATGATGATGATGTTGTTTGTATGTTTTGCGTCTCTCGTTTTTTGCAGGGCAATTCGTGCTGTTTGAATGCATGGAAAACAAAGGCCCCTCGATCTGTGGGAAATGTCCTAATGGATACTACACGGCCGTAGCAAACTACCTATTAGGATGTTTGAAATGCAAGCCCTGTGAGACAGGTAACAACCACTTTCCTCGCGTCTTCACCAATGAGAATTGGCGTTCCTCTAAATATTCGATTTGGATGTATGGGAGCATATAGTAGTGTAGTGTGTTTTAGTGTGTAGTAGTGTATAGTAGTGTAGTTTTTTATAGTAGTGTAGCGTGTAGTAGTGTAGTGTGTGGAAGTGTAGTGGATAGTATTGGTGTGTAGTAGTACAGTGTATAGTAGTATAGTATATACTAGTGTAGTGTATAGTTGAGTAGTATATAGTAGTGTATAGTAGTATAGTGTAGAGGCTGACTGAAATACGGTTTCGGCGCCGAAAGTTGTCAAATGGCCTCTTTCGGCATACTTTCGTTTTCGGCCAAAAGTCAATTTTTTCTTTCGGTCTAGGTTTGGTTTCGGCCGAAACTGATATTGACTTTCGGTCGTCACTAATAAACGGAGCAGTTAATCACCATGACGAATGTCGTAACATGCGGTGTAGGATTACTTCACTAAAGTCGATTCTAATGCAACCAAGGCGCAGCAACCGGCTGAGGGAGAATGTGGAAAAAATGTTGTTTCTTAACTACAACATTTGTTTGTTTGGATATAATTACTAAGTAAGTAACACATAAAGATTTTATATTTAGCGACTCTTACTGCAGGCTCTGAATGATTAGTTCTAGATGTATTTTTTATTAAAGTAGCATTGCATCATGATTAATAAATCTCGTGTTCGGTAACTTCAGTTATATACCTTTCTGTTTCGGTCTCGGTCGAAAGTGTAGTTAAACTTTCTATTTCGGCTTCGGTTTCGGCTGAAAGTAAATTTTTTACTTTCAGCCTGGTTTCGGTTTCGTACTACTTGTGGAGTGTGTACGCACTCCACAAGTAGTACTAATCCCATATCTGCATTTCCCATAAATATGCTAAATTTCTATTGATATGCAAATTATTTTGTTAAGGCGCACCTGCCCGCTCCAACCTAGCTTAAATAGACACTCCAAGCCTGGGGCGTGTCATTCAGACGCTGTCTTCTCGACATACCTGTTTCTTCACCTGAAGACGGCTGCTTGCGTTGTGGCCGAAACGTCGTGAGAATTATTTTATTATGTTTTATTTTTATTATTTTATTACTTCCCTTCTACGTGACTTTACCGAAAGAACCAAAAAGATGAACAACGTAATGGTTTTCCCAACAAATGTGATTAAAAGTTTACAATAGCGACACACACAACACACATCCTTCGCTAGCTGCATAAGTCAATCCATAACAGCCAGATTAACAATAGCAGTAGCAGCGCAATATATTCAAAATACATAATAATTTCATACATCAGTCATCGATAGCTATATTTTTTATTTCAGGCCACAGGATAGCAGTGGCAGCCATGGTTGTACGACTCCTCTAGAGCATTTTTGAGTGATTGTCTTGTTGGTAATGATCCAAGCTGCAGTTTATTTGCGATAACATTCCAGACCCTGGGGGCATCTATAGCAAAAGCCCTTTCTCCAGTGTTTGTACGGCAATTAGGAATGCGAAGCTGCTAAATAAGGAGATCCATGAGGTAATTTGCGGATTTTTTTGTAAGTACATCCTAAATAAATAATATCTGATGCATAAGACATCGATCATGTAGAGATGTTAAGTTTGACCCAATGTAGAGATCGCAGTGGTGGGTCCTATATGGGCAGTTCAAAGCAAATCTTAAGGCCGAGTGATACATTGAGTCAAGCTTCTTCAGTAAAGTACTGGGTGCTGATTTATATACGATGTCACAGTAATCAAGTAGAGGCAGTATGGTTGCTTTTATCAATTCCAAACGGAACATAGGGGGAAGCAGTGCTTGTGTCGATACAGAAAACCATTTTTATTTTTGTCTTTTTAGCAATATAATCAATGTGTTCTTGAAAATTCAGTTTTGAATCCAGGATGACCCCAATACACTTATAGATCTTGACTTGCGCTATTTGATCATTATCTTTTGAATTATTCTTTGGTTTTTTCGGTAAAGTCACGTATAAAAATAAAATAATAAATTAAATAATAGCATACGACGTTTCGATTGCAACACAAGCAATCATCATCAGGTATAATGAAATAGCGACATAGAATATAACCAGAAAACTATAGACAGACATATAAGCAGACAGATATCACCAAGATACATAGAGAGAGCAACCCAGGTACAGAGAGAGGTGATCGTCTCTGTGGGGTGGCCTTAAATAGACAGAGGGGGCGGAGGCAGAGAGAGGGAGGGGGCAGAGAAAACATTTACATGTCAATGAGTACGAAGGGAGGGGAGTAAGGCAAGCAGGCTTAGAGGGAGACAGAACACACTAAATTAAATAACCTAGCAAAGTATCGAAATGTTATGTAAAACGACACAGAGAGTCGGTCAACACACAATTAACGCATTGCCTGGTCGATTACGTATTTCAAAGATTGCTAAGTTAGAATTTAAGTGTGAAAATTCCAAAGAAAGACAAAACATAAAAAAAGAGGAACGGAGACACACAGACAGAGCAGAACCTAAGAACGATACAAAACGAGTGTAGACAGAGAAAATTACACTAAATATACAGGCAGAGAGAGAGAACAAGAAACCCAGAGAGAGAGAAAAGGTAAACTTGGAACTTCCCCGTAGAAGTGGTTCAATCTTAATTTCATCTTAATACTCATTGACATGTAAATGTTTTCCCTACCCCCTCCCTCTCTCTGCCTCCGCCCCCCTCTGTCTATTTAAGGCCACCCCACAGAGACGATCACCTCTCTCTGTACCTGGGTTGCTCTCTCTATGTATCTTGGTGATATCTGTCTGCTTATATGTCTGTCTATAGTTTTCTGGTTATATTCTATGTCGCTATTTCATTATACCTGATGATGATTGCTTGTGTTGCAATCGAAACGTCGTATGCTATTATTTAATTTATTATTTTATTTTATACGTGACTTTACCGAAAAAACCAAAGAATAATTCCTGCAGTCACGAAAGCTCCAAAATTAAGATATCTTTTGAATGTAATTGAGGAAAAATCTCGTCCTGCTTTAGTCCTGGTGAGAAGCATAGCACCTTGGTTTTGGAGGTATTCAGGACTAGTTTAAGAGCAACTAGCTGATGTTGTAGTTTGTTGAAATCACCCTAGAGCTTAGCAATCACGTCATCCGGAGAGCGGCCAGCAGTAATCAGTATCGTGTCATCTGCAAAAAGATTTAACCTGGAATGATCCAGGTCAGTGCCTAATTCATTAACATAAAGAGAGAACAAGAGGGGCCGATGATTGAACCCTGTGGAGAACCCTTTTGTTATATTAATGTAATAAAGCTCGTTGAGGCGACTTCTGGAATCCGTCTTTTATTCAACTTTGCATTACAGCTTTCCTTCACACTGCTGACAGGCAGCGTGAAAGGGACAGATAGAGAGAGAGACGCACTGCCACGTGGCAACTCGGAGCCCCGCTCCCGCGTGGCCCCCTTCCTCCGTTCGTTCCCGTTCTGACCACGTGTCGTTCGTCTCCACCCCTATTTAATACCCGGGTCACGTGGTACGTTTCCACCAATCCTGGTTAGCCTCCATGGAATATTCCAGGCTCCCTCGTAAGCTCCCGGGACCACGCCCCTGACTCGTCTCCCCATTGGCTGTGGCCAAAGCCAGCAGAACCAATCCTTACAGCTGTTACCTTTCCATTACATCAGGGCCACGCCCCTAGGCTTCCCCCATTGGCTATAGACCAGGACCGGCAGAGCCAATCATCGTGAGGAGTTGTATTCCGTCAATGACCCGGATATAACCTCACATTTAATTAACACTGTTTGACCTCCAACCATCTGTGAAGATAGTTTGGGTGTGAGAAGAGAGGTAATTTTTTTACCATTTTACTGAGTGTTCGGAGAAATGGAGGAAACCTAGTTTACTTAGCAAGATATTGTGGTCTACTGTATCAAAAGCTTTTGATAAGTCAAGAAAAAGACTGGCGCAGTACTGCTTTTTATCAAGGCTACTGTAAATGTGATTGAGAGAGTCTAATGCAGCGGATTCGGTGCTTAATTTTTTCGGAAACCTGATTGTTTTCTATTCAATATATTGTTTTCTGACAATAAACTGCTCATTTGCGTCTCTCTCTCTCTCTCTCCGTGGTGGTCACCACCTGGATTTTTCTTTTTTTTTTGCACAGACGAGGAAATTGTCCAGCCTTGCACCGGGAGCTCCGCCACGCTGTGCCGATGTAAAGCCGGTTTACACAAAGCAGACGATGGGCTCTGCGTACAAGGTCCAAGCAATGCAATTCCGACCGGTGCACCCAGCAGTAACACGAACGCAGGCTGAGGCCCCCATGCTCACGGTGGCTTAGTTAGATGTTGACTACCTCGCCTGATGTGCAGGAGGGCGTGGGTTTGATCCCCAACCCTGATGCATGTTGCCACGATGTTAGTGTGATGCTAGCGCCTCTGATTAGCACGGTGGGCTAAGAACAGTGAAAAAGAAGTTCAACGCACATACATACACAGAGACCCAAAGACACCAATAGACCCACAGATACCCACATAGAGACACCCATATTGACTCACATATTACCACAGTCGGCTACGTACGGTGCGAAAGAAGTCCACCGCACGTACATACATACACTCACTCACCCACACACCTCCGAATAGCACGGTCGGCTACGTGTGGTACAAAAGTGGTTAAATTACCGAGAGAGAATTGGATAGCAGAAGCAGCAGAAGCAGCCCTTGTTTTGTTATGAAGACGTCGTTACTCACGGCATAGAGAGAGAACCCCAGTGACATGAACCGGCTGCAGCACGCTGTCTTTCTACGATGGCCGGCACCAAAAACTGTGCCGCACTCACGCAGCCACGCACGCTCCCCTCTCCCACAAAACCTCGCATGTGGGGAGCCTCAGTACTTGACGACGCACCGACAAAAGTAATATTACATTTGTACTTTTTTCACTTCTGGTTTTTATTTCCGATGACGTACACAACAACAACAACAACCGCCATTCGCCACTAAGTGGCGGTGACGTCACCACGACGCTTGTGCCAGGCCATGTGCACTTTGAGGCCGAGTGTCGAACGCCCGCTGGCAGGTGGTCACGGGCAGACCCAGCAGGTGCCACGGGTCGACTGACCGAGATGACCGAGATGACTGGCTGATGCACCACCTGTGCCCCTACTGTGCCAACTTGCTGTGCTTTAGCCACCCGGCGCTCCGCTCGTTGTTGTGAGCGTCGCTCCTCCGCCCTCCGTTGTTGTTGGAGGGCGACTGCCTCCAACTGCCCAGTAGCGTCCTTCACGAGCCTCCACAGAGGCCGATCTTGACACCGCTGGTACCAGTCATTGGCAAGTCCACTCACCACATCCTCCTGTACCACATCACTCCATCTCTTCTCTAGCGCCCGTTTAGCCCCTCGATCCGGCCAAACAAAAGCTGTTTAGGCATGCGGTGGCTGGGCATGCGGGCTACATTGCCCAGCCAATGCAGCTTTGCCTGTCGGAGGAGCTCTCCGAAGGAACTTTGTCCAGATTTTTCAAGGATTTGTGAGCTCCTCACACAATCCAGCCTGCAGGTTAAACCCAGGATGGATTGTAGGCAGGCCGGCCTGAATTTTTTAGAGGGGTCCACGTTTCACAAGCAGAGAGAAGACCCGAAGCTCTGTGCGAAGTGACAGACCAGGTAGCTTCCACACAGCATTGTGTAGCCGATGAAAAGATATAGCCGCCCAGCTGATTCAGAGTGAGACCTCTGCTGTGTAAACAGGAGCTGGTCATAAGCACACTGCTTAGACATGGTAAACTCTCCACTCTTTGCACAACTGCTCCATCACACAAACTACCCATGCTTAGTTTTGGTGGGGCTGATGGTAAGACCCCACCTCTTAGTGGCACACTTCAGTTTCAGCAGCAGCACCTCCAACTCCTCTTCTGAGTGAGCAGCAATCACCAGATCATCAACATACATAGACACATATACAGACATACACATAGACACATACACAGACATACACATAGACACATACACAGACATACACATAGACACATACAGAGAAACACACAGACACAGAGAGACAGCGACACACACAGACACACACAACCCTGTGTGCGTCTCTTTTGAAACAGGAGGAGGCAAGACAGCGGGCATTGTGGTGGCCGTGATTCTGCTTCTGTTTGTCGCTGCTGCTGTTGCTGCGTTCATTTACAAGAAGAAGGGTGGAAGATTTCCTTGCGGTAAAGTAGCGCGCATTTTCACTTCTGGCATTGCACCTATAAACTAGAATCTTTATTTATTTATATACTGGCACAGGAGGAAATCCCAACAGCCGTGAAGCTCTTCATTGACTTCATGTCCAGTTTGTGCACGGGGTCAGAAAGTTGAGAATCAGAATATTTATTTATATACTGGAAGAGGAAATCTCAAGAGCTCTAAAGCTCGTTATTCACTCATTGTCCAGTAAGGGGGCGTAAGGTCATCAAGTTCAGAATCAGGTTATTTATATATATTTATATACTGGAGGAAATCTGATGATCTATGAAGCTCTTCTGTTCCCACAGATGGCGCTAGTAAGTTTTTCACCGGACCAGGTAAAAGCGTGACAGAATGTGACCACCACTGGACTTGGCTGCTGCTATAATTGTCTACAAGATGGTGGATCAGCCCACGTGGTTGAGCTGCTATTACTTATGATGGCCAAGTCGCTTCTGAAAAAATCGCTCAGAAGCTTCTATGTCTCACGTGGTAGTCGCGTGGATTTTTCTCCTGGTTCTCCGGTTTTTCCCTCCACATTTAGAATCAACGTCACGCATTTAAGAGTATTTGGCTGCTGCTATACATATCTACGCGATGATGATGATGATGGTAATCAGCCACTTTGTTGAGCCGCTATCATTTGTGGTGGCCAGGTCGCTTCTAAAAAAGAGCTGCATAGTTCAGTGGGGCCTTACCTGGTAAAATAAAAAAGAGTTTCGCTTTAGTAAAAATGAAGTATGCCAAGCATCCTCAGTGGTGTGAACTGGCAATATCAGAGCTGCACACAATTTTGTTACATTTTGCCTGCATTCACTTGATTTTTTATCTTTTCTCGTTCAACCTCCAGAAGGGGAGCCTGGTAACTCTAATCAGCAAGAATCGACTGCATTGGGTCTGCTTAATGGGAATACACAAAACTAATATATATTTTTTATAAATATGAAGTATGCCAAACATCTTCGGTAGAGTGAACGGGCAATATCAGGGCTGCACACCCTTTTTAACATTTTGCCTGCATTCATTTGATTGTTTTTATTTTCTTTCTTTCATCCTCCAGAAGGGGAGCCTGGTAACTCTAATCAGCAAGAATCGACTGCATTTAGCCTGCTTAAAGAGAAGCCCCAATCCCTGAGACTGGACCTTGTGCAGGTAAAGATGAACAGCAAATCACGCAGATTGATTCCAAACAAAATACTTGGGGCCCTGCAAGGATTTGTGAGTGGCTTCTTCATATGCGTGTACACCACCTTGTCTAACGGGCCACGAGTGAAAATTCAACCACAACCTCACCACACCTGGGCAGGGCAGTTTGGCGAAGGTGTTGAGGAAAGCAGAGGAGGGAACAATGTTGGATTTTGCCACGCCGACCTCCAGCCGTCCACAATGCCTAACAGCGGTCATGATTGTCACACGTGGTGGAGGAGAGGGCTCACAAAGGACGCTGCTGCTGCTGGGCAGTGCCAGGATAGGTGCACAGTTGAGGATGCTTACGTTCGGGGGCCAAGTTGGGACGGCGACTGCCTCCAACTGCCTAGTAGAAGCAGCAACGTCCTTCATGAGCCTCCTCCACAGAGGCCAATTTTGACACTGCTGGTACCAGTCACCGGCAAGTCCTCTTGTACCACGTCACTCCATCTCTTTTCTAACCCATGCCACACCCAGCTAGTCCCCTCTATCCGGACGAAATGAAGCTCTTTGGGCATGCCGTAGCTGGGCATGTGGGCTACATGACCCAGTCAATGCAGCCTTGCCTGCCGGAGGAGCTCACTGATGGAAATGTGTCCAGATCTTTCAAGGATTTGTGAGCTCACACAATCCAGCCTGGTTAAACCCAGGATGGATGTATGCAGGCAAGCCTGAATGTTTCTAACTGGCGAAGATGTTCCATTAGGGGGGTCCATGTATTGCGAGCATAGAGAAGGGAGGGCATGAGACCACGCCAAACCAAAGCTTCATGGGAGCGATAGGCCAGGTAGCATCCACACAGCGTTACGTAGCCAATGAAAATATACTGCTGATCGACTGATTCAGTGAGACCCTGCTATCAACCGGAGCTGGTCATAAGCACACTGCTTAGGTATGGAAACTTCTCCACTCTCTCCATAACTAATCCACCAATTGGGAGTTGAGGGGATGGAGTGTTTGATGGCACAAAATGCCCAGGCAGGTGCTTAGTTTTGGTGGTTCTGATGGTAAGGCCCCACTTCTTAGTTTCATGCTCCAAGTTAGCAGCAGCACCTCCAACTCCTCCTCTAAGTAAATAGCAATCACCAGATAATCAGCATACGTAACATGTTTGACCAATAGGGAGCCATCCCTCGACCACACACAGGCATCAATCAGCCTTCCATTGTATCTGTACCAGATGGATATCCCTCTGGTGCAGCTATGGAAGGCTTCTTGAACTGCATGGTCGAAAAATATGTTAAATAATGTGGGAGTCAGAGGACATTTTGTCACACCCCAAGGTCACCAGAGAATAGCTACAAATACTGGCCACCATCATGAAGGCCCTGAATGATAGTGAGCAGACAGTCAAGGACTCCGAAAGCCACAAAACTCCAATTCCCCCTTAATTATTTTGTTCAGAAGAAAAGCCACTCCCTGTTGGTTGGCAGTCTCCTGCCTCGAGTAGAGGACTGTCCACCCCTCATGGTAATTGGAGCCAAACCGGTCCACCGGAACTCCTGAATATTGCAGAGATCCAGGTGGTACCAGTCCAGCTCCTGATAGATGAGTTGCAGCCTCTCCTCCACAGTGAGCGTTCGAACGTACGCCGTGGCCAGTTAGAGTGTTTTTTTGTCGTTTCTGGAGGAACCCCGAGGGTATGTAATCAGTCTCCTGGCCCTGCCAATTGGTTGTTGGCCAGAAGTTGTAGATACCTGTCCCCCAGGGCCTCCGGTACAAGCTTAGTTCTATATTTTGCACGTAGTTTAGTGGTAGTTGAATTGAAGGTGGAGGGGTTACCAGCCCCTCACACCCATCCAGAGCACCCATTTGGCCGCTGTGGTGCCTACAAGCGCTATGAGGGGTTTAGCCAATAGGAATTGTCCTTCCCTCCATGGCATTGCTCACATCCACCACAGTGTTACTGTCCAACACCACCGCGGAGGTAAGGGATTGGAGTTTGCCGGACTCCCGCAATATATACACACACGCACACAGAGAGAGGAGAGACAGAGATGAATACCAGTATTTACTGTGGCGTCGCATCTCTCCCACTGCTCACCAGTTGTTCGAGACATGGACGAGTCAATGGCTGCCAAGCTGATCAGAGGGAAGAGGCCGGAACTGAAGAAGTGGATTGGCAGGGACCCCACGTACCTGCTCGACTACTTGGACCGCAAAGAGTTGATCTCTCGTGACATATACAAGAGGGCCCGCGACATCACGGTGAAAGTTGAGCGCGCCAACTTTTTGATTGGCGAGTTCATCGACAGGGACGAGTGCCTCAAGCTCTGGAGGGCTCTCGAAAGCCTGCAGGACCACTACCCCAGCTGGAGGAGTGGATCTCAGTCTGTGCATCGACCATGCCTCACACTTGTGGTAAATCAATGCAAAACGAAATGCTGCAGCTGCTTTGATATGAAAAAGATACTCATGCTATGGCTTTGTTGTGTTTGGAACTCATTGGCCTACACCAGAGACAGCCTTGTTCATGTCCTTGTCTCTGCACTCATGTTAGACCAGATAATGAAGCCAAAAGACGGACAGTACAATGACAATGTAAGCAAACACTGCTTTGATATTTCATTGGAACCTCATTTGCCAGTAGCAAAATATGATAATTGGTTTTTTACCCTTTTATCTGGCAACAAAACTGACACCTTTTTTTACTAGGAGTCATGTTTGCATTGACCACAATACCTGCAGTCGGAATGCAAACAAAAACATAACTCTGATAATGTATGCATTGTCCTTGAAATTGATTGGTCCACACCCGAGACAGCTTTCCTTAGAGCCTAGTGTTTTTTTGTTTGCATTCCGACTGCAGGTATTGTGGTCAATGCAAACATGACTCCTTGTAAAAAAGGTGTCAGTTTTGTTGCCAGATAAAAGGGTAAAAAAACAATTATCATATTTTTATTGGCAAATGAGGTTCCAATGGTGTAAATGCTTACCCGAGCTCTCATACTCTGATGGTGCATTGTCTTTGAGTTGTGCACCTTTTGGCGTCATCTGGTCCAACACCATGTGAGACTAGGCTCTAAGGAAAGCTGTCTCGGGTGTGGACCAATCAATATCAAGGACAGTGCATACATTATCAGAGTATTTTTTTTACTCTTAGGTACTTTCGGTAAAGTCACGTAAGTAAAAAATAAAATTAAATTAATAAAAGTATAATAGAAATAAAATAAAATAATAAATCACGACATTTCGGAGGCAACACAAGTCTCCGTCATTAGGTGGACCGTCACAGCCAGATTTGCTGTATCAAGTGAGGCAAAAACAAATTCAAGATACAAGTTCATACATACAAGTTAAGGGGGGGGGAGGAGGGGGGAGGAGCTTATCTGAGTGTGGTAGCCAATGAATGGAACGTATTGGGGGGGGCGGGGCTAAAAGAGAACAACAGGTCACATGCTAAAGGTGCACATGGTGCTAGAAGAGAACGACAATGCACATGTTGTTTTTCCCAGTGTTTTACCCAGTAGTTTAGGGTAGTTAAATTGAAGGTGGAGGGTTACCAGACCCACGCACCCATCCAGAGCACCCATTTGGCCGCTGTGGTGGCTACAAGCGCCATGAGGGGTATAGCCGATATGAATTGTCCTTCCCTCCATGGCACTGCTCACTTCCACCACAGTGTTACTGTCCAACACCACCACGAGGTAAGGGATTGGAGTTTGCCGGACTCCCCCACTATATACACACACGCACACAGAGAGAGGAGAGAAGAGATGAACACCGGCATTTACTGTGACATCGCATCTCCTCCACTACTCACCAGTTCGAGACATGGATGAGTCGAAGGCTGCCAAGCTGATCAAAGGGAAGAGGCCGGAACTGAAGACGTGGATTGGCAGGGACCCCACGTACCTGCTCGACTACTTGGACAGCAGGGATTTGATCTCTCGCGACAAATACAAGAGGGCCTATGACATCACGATGCAAGTGGAGCGCGCCGACTTTTTGATCGACGAGTTCATCGACAGGGACGAGTGCCTCAAGCTCTGGAGGGCTCTCGAAAGCCTACAGGACGAGTACCCCCAGCTGACGGAGTGGATCTCAGCCTGTGCGTCAACTACACATCACGCTTGTGGTAAAGCAATGCAAAAGATACATGGTTGCTGCTTTGATATAAAAAAAATACTACTGATGTTACGGCTTTGTTGTGTTTGGAACTCATTGGCCTACACCAGAGAGAGCCTTGTCCATGTCCTTGTCTCTGCACCCATGTTAGACAGATAATGAAGCCAAAAGACGGACAGTACAATGACAATGTAAGCAAACACTGCTTTGATAATTTTGGAATAGTAACACGCGTTGTAGTGTTCAGAACTTATTGGCCTTTACACCAGAGACGGCAGACAGCGCTGCCACAGTTGCGGAACCAAAACTCGGGGGCCATCCGTGCTAAGACGCACAGGGCGCGAAACATCGCCCTGGTGAGTGAAAAAAAAATTATCACACGATCGACTCCCGTCCTGGCATCGAAAAGCCGATTTGTTTCGTGTGGTTTGTTTGTTTTGAAGTTGAGAAATACAATAACAATAATGGATGAAAGTTTAAGAATAGGTGTGATTTATACACGCAACTTTGTCTGGCAATAATTTTAAACAGGAAGTGGTGTTAAGATGTAATGCAGACTTTTGACTGCATTATCCCACACACACATCAAACATGGAAACATGCTCTGATAATAATGATGTATGCCATTGTCTTGGAAACTGAAGAAGGCGGCTTCATTCCTGGGTCAAACACCCCGCTCCCTCTCGGGACTGGGCTTATATCCGCGTGGCGTGACCGGGCACCACCCCTGCCACGCTCCCTTCTAGATCCTTTGCGACTCGGGTCACACCACGTCCTCTCACCCCCTGTCCAGTCACGTGCTCTCGCGGGGTAACACAGACTAGATTTGAAGCTTTCGTGACTGCAAGGATTCATATTCTTAGGTTTTTTCGGTAAAGTCACGTAGGTAAAAATTATAATTAATAAAGTAAAATAAAATAAAAATCACGACGTTTCGGAGGCAACACAAGCTTCCGTCTTCAGGTGGAACCGTCACAGCACGATAGCTGTTTCAAGTAAGATACTCTCTTACTAAGATACTCTCTTACTTGATACAGCAATACTCTCTTACTAAGATACTCTCTTACTTGATACAGCAATCGTGCTATGACGGTTACACCTGAAGACGAAGCTTGTGTTGCCTCCGAAACTTCGTGATTTTATTTTATTTTAATTTTACTTTTATTAATTTTACATTTTTTATCTACTGACTTTACCGAAAAAAACCTAAGAATATATACACAGACTGTCATGTCCTGACCCGACGTCCGTGACATCCGGAACCTGCCCCCTAGCGAGCCCCTAGATGTAGTACACCCACTGGTGCCATAGAACGACCCATTTATGTTGTTACACAAGCATAGAGAAGGGAGGGCATGACCGTAGCAAAGAAAACCCGAAGCTTCGTGTGGAGTGACAGACCAGGTAGTTTCACACAGCGTTACGCAGCCGATGACAAGATGATGCTGCTCGACTGATTCGGAGTGAGACCTCTGCTGTCAAACCAGTGCCGGTCATGAGCACACTGCCCAGTATGGGAAACTCTGCTGCCTCTCGACACTTCACGTGGCCTTAAAGTGCACTTAGCCTGGCACAAACAGCGTGCTGACGTCACCGCCACTAAGTGGAGAATGTCGGTTGTAGTCAATGTAGTTGCGAAAACCACAAAACGTTAATCTGCAAAAAATAATCTAAATGCCTCCGGCCGATGCTTCCCAAACTTTTATTTTTGTAATAGTCTTTTTGTCTCTCTCTCTTGAAACAGAAAAAGTCCGGGACTTGACGCAAACATTCAATACAGCACCACTCCTGCTGGCGAGGTGGCGGCGAATGAGGAGGCCTTCAGGAGACTGACCGCTTGCTCGGACGAGCAACTGTCGATGGCATAAAGAAAAATATGATGGCGCTGGTCGAGGCTATCGAGGGAGATGTGAGGCCGGTGTTGACGAAGCTGTTGAGAAGGAGATCTTCACAATTGCCGAGATGAATGTGAGCCCATCAAAGATGTCTTATTATATCTCTCTTGTTGTTTAAACAGTAAGACTCGATTATCCACGCATTGGTTGCGGCAATAATTCAAAAGTGTTGGATAATTCCCAAAAATATCAATTTTTTACGTTCTTAACTTTTTATTTTTGATATGTTTATTCACAGGTTGTCTCAACCGCTCAAACAAATAATGGTGGCTTTAATGCTGCTTCTCATCTGATAATGATGCTGCTCCATAAGGGTGACCGTGTGGCCAGAGAATTCTGGATGGCCCTCTGGAATTTGAAGACAAACTATCCACGGATGCCAAGATCATTGAGAATGTACTCTTGATCATCGAGCCGCTGTTGATGTCTGCAAGACGCAGACATCAAACAGCGGGCTCCAACTTTAAAATAACAAAAAATAATGTTTTGTTGTTGTTGTTGTTTGTTTAACTGGATGTAAGCCACGTAATGATAGCAGCTCTGTGTCTCTGTGGGTCTCTGTGGGTCTCTATGCGTCTATACAAAAGAAGAAAGAAGGAGAAACATGAACTTGACACTCACTATTTGTAACTACAGTGATACCTCGGTTCACGAACTTAATTCGTGAACTGACTCTGGTCGCGAACCGAATTGGTCGTGAACCGAGGCACATTTTCCCATAGGGTTCAATGTAAATCCGGTTAATCCGTTCTGACCTTTTTTTGGTTTTTGAAGCACAAAAATATGAAACAAATTACAATACACATTAGTACTGTACAGTATAGTAATGTATAAAGAGAGAACACTAACCTTGCTTGAGATGACTTCAGTAAGCACTCAAACGGGTGAACTGTACAATACAGTAAGTACAGTATTGTACAGTACAGTACAGTAGTACTGTACTGCACACCAAAAAGTCACTGAAAGTGTCTTCACAGTACTCACAGTACTTCTTTCTGTGTCTCTTCTTCTCTCCACGATCTTCCTACAGGAAGTCACGACCATGTGACAGCCTGGAAATAGCATTAAAATGGCCGCGGCTCCTGTTCGTGAACCGAAGCGGAGTTCGTGAACCGGAGCATATTTTATGAACTTTTCTGTTCGTGAACCGAGTTGTTCGTGAACAGAAGCGTTCGTGAACCGAGGTATCACTGTATCTTGTACAGGTTGTGGGCCAAGAAGAATCTCAGCTTGCACGCCTCACACACCACAACAAGGGAATTGTGTATGGTCGCGTTACCACGAGACAACCTATTGTTTTATTTCAATAACGTAATTGTTTTATCCGATCTTGGACGTTTCCTAGATATTTGATACGCATTTGATGAGAACTAATTCTGTGCGAATATTGACACTTTGAGGTGTTGCCTATAATTTAGGCTTAATCACGTGATCCTGAGATTTGACCATTGATGCTTTTATGATCATCCAGTACGGATTTATGAGTACGTACATTTGCATGGGAACTTTTATAGGAATTCTGATGGTAAGAGGTGGTGGATGTTAGGGCAAGTTGTATTAATAACATTTTATCACAATATATACACCATCATGCAGAGTGCTACACCTCCCAACACACTGCTCAAGTGTCCCTGGGGGTTTCAAGAGGCCATCAAACCCTTGAACATCTACCTCTCAATTGCTAAAGGAAAACAAAGCTAAGACAATCCCCTAACTTCACCAACAGACACACGCGCGCCTTGTAGGGACTGAGTCTTTGAGCCGCAATGAAACGATGATTATGCCGATTAGATGGACAAAGACTCCTCTACTTATGAACATTCTACTTATGAACTTTCAGAGATACGAACAAACCTGTCCGTATGTCCAGTTTCCTGTTCGTACCGAGGGTCGTAAGTTCAACCGCCACGCAATAGATGGTCGTGGTGGCATCTACATCTGCAGAATGTGAAAAACCAGTGGCATCTACATCTGCAGAACATGAAGAACCAGTGGCATGTACATTTGCAGAACACGAAGAATCAGTGGCATGTACATCTGCAGAACACGAAGAATCAGTGGCATTTGCAGAATGTGAAGAACCAGTGGCATCTACAGAACATGAAGAACCAGTGGCATCTACATCTGCAGAATGTGAAGAACCAGTGGCATCGACATCTGCAGAACGTGTAGAACCAAGTGGCATTTACATCTGCAGAACGTGAAGAAACAGTGGCATGTACATCTGCAAGATATTATACAACTTTTAAAGCCATTCCCCGTGTTTAGTGGGCACTCCGTAACAACACGTTTGGGATTGACAGGATTAAAGTTGGGACTTAAGAACAAATCGACTTACTAACAGACAGCTCTGGAACCTAACTCGTTCCTAAGTAGATGAGTCCCTATACTCATTTCTGATGTGGCTACATTGTTCACAATTACACGCCTCACACACACAGACGGCGCACGTCGCTGATTGGGTGAGGAAAACGGCTTAACGAGCGGCAGCAGCAGCGCTCCGATTGGACAAAAATTGCCGCGCCCATCACGTGGGCGCATATATGTACAGTAGAATTTATGTGTGTTGTTCATGAATAATTATAATGGATTAAAATTCTTTATTACATTGGTATGAATGTGATCGTAACGATAATTATGCACTCAGAATAATTATCAGGAGCGATTTTGCGTGAGGTTAACGTAAAGTAATAGTTTTTTTACACGGTTTTATGAGTTTAACACGTAGGCTTTCGCGACCAATATTCATAATAACGTTTTTTGGGTTAGATCGTTACCCTGCTGCTGCTCTATTTAAGACCGGGAGCAAGAGCAGAGCCTCACCATTCTGGCGAATTGCCCGATGATGCTGGATGCCATTACCAGCGAAACGTCGTACTACTCAAAAATTGTAAAGGTTGTGGTTTCACGCTTCAACACACCGGTGGGCTAAAGCAGTGACCTATTTGTCTTTGTCAACGTGACACTTTTTTGCTGATTGGCCGTGTCGGGTGGTGGAGGGTTACGACACATTTATAAATAACGCGATCTAAACCCAAAAAAGTTTATTATGAACGGTTTTATGAATTAAAGATCAATTCGTAAATTAAATTTAAACAATTAACAGATTCTCTTCTTGGAATTTCTCATTACTTGATACAGCAAGCGTGCTGTGACGGTTCCACTGAAGACGGAAGCTTGTGTTGCCTCCGAAACGTCGTGATTTTTATTTGATTTTTATTTTACTTTTATTAATTTAAATTTTTTACCTACGTGACTTTACCGAAAAACCCAAGAATATGAACAGATTCTCGCATTAATCACAAGTTTCATTATTGAATTAAATTAAGACAATTAAAAGATTATTGCATCAATCACGAGTTATTATTATCTCTCTCGAGTCAGCGGGTGGTCGGGTACGGGTACCCGTTTGCGACCCTGGTGCAGCCGAGTACGGATAGGCCGTGAGTCACTGGTGAGTCACCGTTTGTCACTCATTTCCCAACGTCTTGTCTCTTCTCACAATTCAAGTTTCTAGAATCAACCCACCCGTGCCTGCAACATGGCTTCATCCCAGAGGTCGCAATCAGGTACCCGATACCCGTACCCTACCCGTACCCAGACGGGTACGGGTAGGGTACGGGTACGGCCGGGTACGGGTACCCGTTTGCGACCCTGGTGCGGCCGGGTACGGGTACGGGGGTAAGGAATCAAAACCCGTTTGCGACCTCTGGTGGCCAGCACCACGCCCGCCCGGCCGCCTTTGTCTTCCCAAAATGGCGACGTTTAGGGGCCGTCCATAAATGACGTCACGCACCTAGGGGGGGGGGGTCAGACATTTGTGACGATGTGTGACGGGGGGGGGGAAATGTGACGTCACTCAAAATTCGCAACTTAAAATACTAGCTTTACTACCCGGCTTCGCCCGGGTCTTGGATCCACGACGCTAGGCCGCCTTTGTCTCCCCAGTGGCGATGTTCATACGCCACAGCAGTTACTCGTTTTGAGGCTGAGTCAACCTAGGGGAGGCCAGGACCGGTTCAAATAATCGTCACCGGTGGTGGCCGTGAGCGGGAATGGAACTCGGGTCGCGGGTTCGTAGCGTGGCGCGCTAACCACGACACTACAATGCGTTACGCTTCCGTTGTAGGATTTGTGTGAGGCGCGCCGATCCGCTGTAGGGTTTTAGTGAGGCGCGCCGATCCGTTGTAGGGTTTGTGTGAGGCGTGCCGATCTGTTGTAGGGTTTAGTGAGGCGCGCCGATCCGTTGTAGGGTTTTAGTGAGGCGCGCCGATCCGTTGTAGGGTTTAGTGAGGCGCGCCGATCCGTTGTAGGGTTTTAGTGAGGCGCACCGATCCCCCGCGCTACAATAATACTGTCTAATGGCTATAATTTAATAATCGACCGACCCTATAATAGTAATTGCACACATGTGGTGGGGGGGAGTGAAGAGGACGTGAAACTTTGTGTTAATGCGTGCGCCTATTTTTTACGGGAATAAAAAATGGCGTCCACCCGCGGCCAAAAAGTCGCTACTCGTTGCCAGGGGCAACCGCCGTCCAATGAAAGCGGCGAAGGCGTCGCTACCCGTTGCCAGGGGCAACCGCCGTCCAATGAAAGTGCGTATGGTCCGGCGACACACACACACACAGACATTCGCGATTTTATATATATAGATAGACAACACGTTTTACTTAATCGACTTTTTAATAAATGTTTCCTCCTACAACATCAGAGTGCAGCGCCACATTAAATATGCACTACAATGACAATAGTTTAAAGCGATTTGAGCATGTTATATTTGGAGGGGGGGGGCAGAGCTTTATGACGTCATATTTGACGAGGGGGGGGGTCAAAAATCGTCCAAAATCACGTGACGTCATTTATGGACGGCCCCTGACTACACACACACCAGGTACACTCTTCCCCCCTCCCTTCCCCCCCTGGATCGTTGAGTCTCCAAATGACTCGGTGTACAAACTGAAAGAGGAAGTAGGAGACCACTTGCTCGCTCGCTCTGTCTCTCTGTGTCTGTCTCCCTGCGTCTGTCTCTCTGTCTCTCGCTCTCTGTGTCTGTCTCTCAGTGTCTGTCTCTCTGTGTCTGTCTCTCTGTCTCTCTGTGTCTGTCTCTGTGTGTCTGTCTCTCTGTGTCTGTCTCTCTGTGTCTCTGTGTGTCTGTCTCTCTGTCTCTCGCTCTATGTGTCTGTCTCTCTGTGTCTGTCTCTCTGTGTCTGTCTCTCTGTGTCTGTCTCCCTGCGTCTGTCTCTCTGTCTCTCGCTTTAATCGGAGTTAGAGACAGAGGCAGGTGAGGGGTGAGAGAGAGACAGTGGGATGGAGACACCTGGAGCTTAAACTCCATCCGAGGAAGAGGAATTTCGCTCGTAGCGTTTGTGCTCTCATTTGTGGTGAGTCTCTGTGTGGGAATCTGTGGTGAGCTTGTGTGTGTCTATAGGTCTCTCTCTGTGTGTGTGGGTATTTGCAGCGAGTCTCTGTGTGGGAATCTGTGATGGGAACTGTTGTGAGTTTGTGCGTGTCTGTGGGCATCTGTGTGAGTCTATGGGTCTCTCTCTGTGTGGGTGTTTGTGGTGAGTCTCTGTGCCGGAATCTGTGATAAGAATCTGTGGTGAGTTTGTGGGTATCTGTGGTGAGTTTGTGTGTATCTGTGGGCCTCTGTGTGAGTTTATGGGTCTCTCTCTCTGTGTGTGGTATTTGTGGTGAGTCTCTGTGTGGGGATCTGTGAGTCTCTGTGTGGGTATTTGTAGCGAGTCTCTCTGTGGGGATCTGTGATAAGAACCTGTGTTGAGTTTGTGGGTATCTGTGGTGAGTTTGTGCGTGTCTGTGGCATCTGTGTGAGTCTATGGGTCTCTGTGTGTGTATGGGTATTTGTAGTGAGTCTGTGTGGGAATCTGTGATGAGTTTGTGCGGGTCTGTGGGTCTCCGAGTCTGTGAGTCTCTGTGTGGGACTGTGGGTCTCTGTGTCTGTGAGTCTCTGTGTGGTCTGTGGTCTCTTTGTCTCTGGTCTCTGTGTGGGTCTGTGGGTCTCTGTGTCTGTGGTCTCTGTGTGGGTCTGTGGGTCTCTGTGTGTGTCTGTGGTGTTTGTGTGTCTATGGGTCTCTGTGAGTCTATGCGTCTCTATGTGAGGGCCCAAACTGTACACGAGGGGTGGGTGGCTAGCACCACACCCGGCCGCCTTTGTCTCCCTAGTGGCGATGTTTTCTACACGTGTGCCGGCAGAGCGGAGGAACTGGGCAAGAGTCACAGTAGCCCTTATAGAGACCCCTGGAACCCTCTAGTGGATTCGAGACATGGTTAACCGATAGGGAGCCATCCCTTGACCGCACCCGGGTATCGATCAGCCTCCCATTGTATCTGTACAGATGGAAATTGCTCCGGTACAGCCATGGAAGCTTCACGAACTACGTGGTCGAAATAGATGTTAAATAATGTGGGAGCCAGAGGACATCCTGTCGCACCCCAAGGTGAACAGGGAAGGGCTCCGACTCCCGGCCACGTAGTTTAATCTGGGCCCGCTCACCATCATGAAGGTAAAATTTCGATTTAAAGCTTGCCTTTAAATCAGTCTCCTGCCCCGAGTAGAGGACTGTCCACCCCTCTTGGTGGCAGGATCTCGATCCAGTCCACCGGCCTACTGAATACCACAGAGATCCAGGCAGTACCGGTCCAGCTCCTGACAGAGGAGTGGCAGCCTCTGCTCCACAGTGAGCGTTTGAACATTCCACGTGGCACCCGCAGTGGCTTTTTGCTGCTTCTGGAGGAACCCCGAAGGTAAGGATTCAGTCTCCTGGCTCCGCCAAATGGGGTTTGGCCAGGAGATGTCATAGACGCCTGTACCCCGGGGCCTCCGGCACAAGCTTCGTTTGATATTTTTTCCCTGTATCGTGGTAATTTATTTAATTGGAGGGGTTACCAGCCCCTCCATCCATCCAGAGCCTTTTGGCCACTGTGGTGGCTAAAAACGCCATGAGGGGAATGGCCAATTTAAATTGGCTCTTCCGCCATGGCACTCCTCACTACAGCGTTACCGTCCGCACCAACGAGGGTTTTATTTTTTGCCAGACCACACAGACACACACGCAGACACCACACACACGCAGACACAAACACCACAGACACACACACGCAGACACATACAGACACAGGCACACACACGGGGTGGCACTCACGGAACCGTGCGGCATGAAAACACAGCAACAACTCAAGGGGCCTCTTTGCGATCTCGTGGTGTGCGTGGTGCGTTGCTCAGGAGATGCCCATCGGATCATCATCATTATAAGAAGAAGAGGAAGTTGGTGGTTGGTGGCGATGGTGGTTTCTGAACGGGGAAAGATGCTCACGGCGGTGCTGGCGCTGTGCTGCTGTGCCGGATTGGTGGCTGCGGTAAGAGAAGGGGTGGAGGGGTTGATAATCATGATGATGATGGTCACTGCTATCAGTAGGTGACATTCATCATCATCATCATGGGCACCACAGCGGCGAGGGAAATGCTAACTCCCTCGCCTGGTGTACAGGAGGTCGTGGGTTCGATCCCATGACCCTGACATGCCTGCTGCTGTATATTTGAAGTCTGCGTCTCTCTCTGTCCGTGGTAGTCACTGCGTCGATTTTAGCCGCACCCGGTTTGACAAGTAATTTTAGTTCATATATTTTAGTTTAGAACCCTCGAAGGTTCCACAATCCAGTGGATATATAAACTATAAACTAAACTATTTTTAGTTTACCAGGTGGAATGCCCCACTGAGCCATGTAGCTCTTTATCAGAAGCGGTACTTGGCCATCACATGTAATGATAGCAGCTCAGCCGAGTGGCTGATCATGAGGAAATGTATCACAGGAGCCAAACACTCTAAATGCATAGAGATACATCAAAGTTCAAAGTTCAAAGTTAATTTATTAGGTATAGCACTGTGAGCCATTCGGCTCTTGAATCGGGTGCAACCGCAACAAACAAAAAACAAAAACATGAACAAGAATACATCTTATAGTGACTATGTACAAACAGAAAATCCAAGAAAAGACAGCAAAATATTGCAGAAAAAATCACCGTACACCAACCCTGTGCAAATATCCCAGTGGGATGCAAGTCACACAACAACAACCACAAGACAACTTAGATTAAGGCCATCAGTCTAACTCTGTACTACAACAAACAAACATGGCCAAACCGAAAAACTTTTCGAAAATCACCAAAATAAAGCCATAAAAGCAATGAAACAGCGGTCATAGGAACTGTGACCGAATTTTCACAATAAACGACATAAACAACATGTACTACCAACCTCTGCAGCCATAGCTGGCTGCATTAGTCACTCCACAACAGTAGGAGCATCAGTCGGAGTATCATACATATACCATTAGAGGAACACAGAGACCTACATAGATACGTAGAGACCCATATAGATACACAGAGATCCATATAGATACATAGAGACCCATATAGATACACAAAGATCCATATAGATACATAGAGACCCATATAGATACACAGAGACCCATATAGATACACAGAGACTCATGTAGATACACAGAGACCCATATAGATACACAGAGATCCAAATAGATACACAAAGACCCATATAGATACATAGAGACCCATATAGATACACAGAGACCCATATAGATACACAGAGACTCATATAGATACCCAGAGACCCATAGAGATACATAGATACCCATATAGATGCATAGATACCCATAGAGATGCATAGATACCCAAGATACTCGTATAGATACGTACAGACCCATAAAGATACATACAGACCCAAATAGATACATGGAGACTGTAACGGTGCGTCCGTTTGCGACATGAGCTATGGAGGTGGCAGTCTAATACCGAAACCCTTGCTCTCAGTACTCGCAACGCTGTGGGGTTTAGTGGGACCCCTGTTTCACGCAATGCCCCCAATAACCGTGTGTGAAGTACAGTGAGAAAAAAAGTATTTGATCCCCCGCTGAGTTGTACGTTTGCCCACTGACAAAGAAATGATCAGTCTATAATTTTAATGGTATGATTATTTGAACAGTGAGAGACAGAATAACAACAACAAAATCCAGAAAAACGCATGTCAAAAATGTTATAAATTGATTTGCATTTTAATGAGGAAATAAGTATTTGACCCCTCTGCAAACATGACTTAGTACTTGGTGGCAAAACCCTTGTTGGCAATGACAGAGGTCAGACGTTTATTGCAATTGGCCACCAGGTTTGCACACATCTCAGGAGGGATTTTGTCCCACTCCTCTTTGCAGATCTTCTCCAAGTCATTAAGGTTTCGAGGCTGACGTTTGGCAACTCGAACCTCAGCTCCCTCCACAGATTTTCTATGGGATTAAGGTCTGGAGACTGGCTAGGCCACTCCAGGACCTTCATGTGCTTCTTCTTGAGCCACTCCTTTGTTGCCTTGGCCGTGTGTTTTTGGTCATTGTCATGCTGGAATACCCATCCACGACCCATTTTCAATGCCCTGGCTGAGGGAAGGAGGTTCTCACCCAAGATTTGACGGTACATGGCCCCGTCCATCGTCCCTTTGATGCGGTGAAGTTGTCCAGTCCCCTTAGCAGAAAAACACCCCCAAAGCATAATGTTTCCACCTCCATGTTTGACGGTGGGGATGGTGTTCTTGGGGTCATAGGCAGCATTCTTCCTCCTCCAAACACGGCGAGTTGAGTTGATGCCAAAGAGCTCCATTTTGGTCTCATCTGACCACAACACTTTCACCCAGTTGTCCTCTGAATCATTCAGATGTTCATTGGCAAACTTCAGACGGGCATGTATATGTGCTTTCTTGAGCAGGGGGACCTTGCGGGCGCTGCAGGATTTCAGTCTTTCATGGCGTAGTGTGTTACCAACTGTTTTATTGGTGACTATGATCCCAGCTGTCTTTAGATCATTGACAAGATCCTCCCGTGTAGTTCTGACTGATTCCTCACCATTCTCATGATCATTGCAACTCCACGAGGTGAGATCTTGCATGGAGCCCCAGGCCGAGGGAGATTGACAGTTCTTTTGTGTTTCTTCCATTTGCGAATAATCGTACCAACTGTTGTCACCGTCTCACCAAACTGCTTGGCAATGGTCTTGTAGCCCATTCCAGCCTTGTGTAGGTCTACAATCTTGTCCCTGACATCCTTGGAGAACTCTTTGGTCTTGGCCATGGTGGAGAGTTTGTAATCTGATTGATTGATTGCTTCTGTGAACAGGTGTCTTTTATACAGGTAACAAGCTGAGATTAGGAGCACTCCCGAATCAGTCGAGCGGCATTATCTTTTCATCGGTTGCGTAAAGGCTGTGTGGAAGCTACCTGGTCTGTCGCTGCTCACGAAGCTTCGGGTCTTCTCGGCCACAGTCATTCCCTCCCTTCTATATGCATGCAAAACGTGGACCCCCTAATGGAACATCTTGCCGGTTAGAAACATTTAGGCTGGCCTGCCTACGATCAATCCTGGGTTTAACCAGGCTGGATTGTGTGAAGAGCTTACAAATCCTCGAAAGATCTGGACAAAGTCCCATCGGTGAGCACCTCCGGCAGGCATGGCTGCGTTGGCTGAGCCATGTAGCCCGCATGCCCAATCACCGCCTGCCCAAACAGCTTTTGTTCGGCCGGATCGAGGGGGCTAAACGGGCGCGGCACGGGCTAGAGAAGAGATGGAGTGACATGGTACAGGAGGATGTGGAGCTGAGTGGTATTACCGATGACTGGTACCAGCGGTGTCAAGATCGGCCTCTGTGGAGGAGACTCGTGAAGGACACTACTGGGCAGTTGGAGGCAGTCGCCCTCCAACAACAACAGAGGGCGGAGGAGCGACGCTCACAACAACGAGCGGAGCGCCGGGTGGCTAAAGCACAGCAAGTTGGCACCGTAGGGGGCACAGGTGGTTCATCAGCCAGTCATCTCGGTCATCTCAGTCAGTCGACCCGTGGCACCTGCTGGGTCTGCCCCTGACCTCCTCGACATTTCACGAGGCCTCAAGGTGCACATGGCCTGACACAAGCGTCGTGGTGACGTCACCACCACTTAGTGGCGAATAGCGGTTGTTGTGGTGGGTGAGTGGTAGTGTAGCAGTGTGCACGCTGCCCTATGAACTGGCGACCCGGGTTCAATTCCCGCCCATGTCGACTCAGCCTCAAATGAGTGCCTGGTGCGATGGTGTATTTACACCACCACTGGGGGAGGCAAAGGCTGCCGGCGTGGTGCTGGCCACCCACCCCCTCTGTGTGTACCACAGCGTCGGTAGCCTAGACGGGGAATCTTCGTCCTTGTTTTTGCATTGATGACGACGATGCTGATGAAGTGTGACAACCTTATAAAAACAAAGTTACATCCTCACGTAAAAAACACACAAAAAACAAGGTCTAAGCCAATGCACCCCTTTTCTGTTACCCACAGACACCAACAGAGTATCTGTGTCCTCATGGATTCTACCACGTGGTAGAAACTAACCTTTGCTGTGAGCTGTGCAAGCCAGGTAAGGGCAGAGCCAAAAACGAAATCGTGCAGTCATAGCATTAAAGTAAAGCAGCGCTGTCGTAGACAAAAAAAAATCCCGTTTTTGAGGTGTGCATTTGTGAGCAATGGTGGCTAGGGAGATGTTGACTACCTCGCCTGGTGTGCAGGAGGTCGTGCGTGCGATTCCCTGACCATGACCATGCACTGCTGCTGTGTATTTGGAGTCTGCATCTCTCTCGATGCAGTCAGTCGCATTGAGTTCCAGGCACGATTCGCGGATAGACAAATTCGTGAATAACGAGGTGGATGGTGATGATGATGATGTTTGTTTGTTTGTACCTATTGCATCTCTCGTCTCTTGCAGGGCAATTCGTTGAGAATGAATGCAAGGAAAACAATGGCCCCACGACCTGTCGGGACTGTCCTAACGGATACTACATGGACATAGTAAACTACCTACCAGGATGTTTGAAATGCAAGGAATGTGAGGAAGGTAACACCCACTTCCTTGCGTCTTTATCAATGAGAATTGGCGTTCCTCTTAATGTCCGATTTAAATATACCGAAGCGTAAACTAGTATAGTGTGTTGAAGTGTAGTGTATAGTGTGTAGTGTATACTAGTGTAGTGTGTAGTAGTGTAGTGTGTAGTAGTGTAGTGTGTTGTAGTGTAGTGCGTAGTAGTGTAGTGTATAGTGGTGTAGTGTATAGTAGTGTAGTGTGTAGTAGTGTATTCTATAGTAGTGTATTGTAGTATGTAGTAGTATGCAGTACTGTATAGTAGTGTAGTGTGTAGTAGTGTAGTGTATAATAGTGTAGTGGTGTTGTGTATAGTAGTGGTGTATAGTTAGTGTATAGTTTAGTGAATAGTGTAGTGTATTGTGCAGTGTAGTGTATAGTAGTGTATGGTGTAGTATGTGGTGTATTGTGTAGTGTAGTATATGGTGTAGTGAATAGTGTAGTGAATGGTGTAGTGTATGGTGTAGTGTATGTATGTTGAACTTCTTTCGCACCATACATAGCCAACCGCGGCTCATCGGGAGGTAGCAGGAAATCTGGCGTTGGATGACCGCGAAGCTTTACCAAGAAGATTCACCAACACCACCACCAGCACCTCCAGCACTCCTCCATCAATTATCTAGGCTCGGAAAGAACGGAAAATGTTAAATTGTTAAAATCCCAAAATACAGATTTTTTTGGGTTAGATCACGTAAATATAATGTCGTTAAACCCGCCACCAACCGACAAAGCCAATTATTAAAGTTTGCCACGTAAACAGAACGTGCTAATTCGTGACTAGTACAGCACTAGTGTATAGTGTAGTTGATAATATTATAGTGTGTAGTAGTGTAGTGTATACTGTCGTGTATAGAAGTCTTATTAGTGTAGTGTATAATGTAGTGTATAGTGTAGTGTATAGTGTAGTGTACTAGTACAGCACTAGTGTATAGTGTAGTTTATAATAGTGTAGTGGTGATACGCGCTGGGGTAGGGATCGTGTGCCAGCGCGTAATGATTGGCTGTGTGCCGGTGACGCGCTGAGAGGGAGTGATCGGGTGGCAGCGCGGTGTGATTGGTGGAGTAGTGTTAACACGCGCTGGGGAAAACGGATCGTAGAGAGAGCGCGTCGTGATTGGTTAACTAAGGAGCGATGCTCACGTCGACGTCCGCATCAGCTCCGTCTCCCGTGAGCAGGGGATATAAAAGGGGATGCACACAGGCGTAAGGGCAGTATGTAACCAGCGAAGAATGAAGACGGGGATCGAAGAGATAGGGCCCTGCGGTACCTAGTCCCGCTGTCCTAACGGGACCGGGACTCTGTGTAACCCAGAGGCGAATGCATTGTGTGTAGCCATAGGCATAGGGTCTACACGAGTCGAATGCATGGTGTGTAGCCAGAGGCATAGGGTCTACACGAGTCAAGTGTATTGAGTGTAGCCAGAGGCATAGAGTCTACACGAGTTAAGTGGAGTGTATAGTCCAAAGAATAGAGACCGCACGTTGTATTGTGACACGTCAAGATTTAATAAAAGTGTGTTACCCGTCAAGAAGTTCCTGCCGTCATTTCCAATACTTCAATAGTATAGTGTATAGTAGTGTAGTGTATACTGTCGTGTATAGAAGTCTTATTAGTGTAGTGTATAATGTAGTGTATAGTGTAGTGTATACTAGTGTAGTGTATAGTGTAGTGTATAGTGTAGTGTATAGTGTAGTGTATAGTAGTGTTATTAGTGTAGTGTATAGTAGTGTATAGTGTAGTATGCTAGTAAAGCACACCGGTGTGTTTTAGAGCCAAGCCACAACATTTACAATCTGTATACCGTGACGTTTTGCCAGTAATTACAACCAGCTTCATCAGGCGAGAGCCAGATTTGTAGAGAAGTCCACTTGTTTATTTCCTTAAATAGAGGCGTAGATGTGATGAACTGCGTGTGGTATTACCTGCGAGTTGTTATCTCCTTCGCCTGGTATGCAGGAGTTCGTGGGTTCGATCCCGTGGCCCTGACGACGCCTGCTGCTGTATATTTTCTGTCTGCGTCTCTCTCTCTCTCACCGTGGTGGTCAACACATGCATTTTTCTTTGTTTTTTCCACCCGTGTCTCCCTGTGCAGACGAGGAAGTTGCCCAGCCTTGCACCGGGAGCTCCGACACGCTGTGCCGATGTAAAGCCGGTTTCCACAAAGCAGACGATGGCATGTTCTGCAAACAAGATCCAAGCACTGCAACGCCAACTCCGACCGGTGCATCCAGCGGTAAACGAACGCAGGCTGAGGCCCCCATGCTCACGGTGGCTTAGTTAGATGTTGACTACCTCGCCTGGTGTGCAGGTTAGTGTGATGCTAGCGCCTCTGATGATCACAGTTGGCTAAGAACGTTGCAAAATAAATTCAACGCACATACATACACAGAGACCCAAAGACACCAATAGACCCACAGATACCCACATAGAGACACCCATATTGATTCACATATTACACAGTCGGCTACGTACGGTGCGAAAGAATTTCACCGCACGTACACACATACACCCCCTCACTCACCCACACGTGTGTTGCGGAAGCGGTTTCGGTGTTAATTTGATTTACCATGAGAGGCTTAGATAGCAGTAGTAGCAGCAGCAGCAGAATCAGCCCTTGTTTTGTTATGAAGACGTCGTTACTCGCCACACACAGAGAGAGCGAGAGAACGGCAGCGACACGAACCGGCTGCAGCACTTGACGATACAAAGTAATATTTACATTTTTTTATTTTTCACTTCCGGTTTCCATTTTGGATGACGTACACACACACGCGCGTCGCAATGTACACCAGTCATGTCACGTGCATAATCAGAAATGGAACGGGAAGCACACTGATGATGTACACCCCGTCACGTACGTCATCGGAAACTAAATGAAATTGGGAGACGAACTTACGACGTACATCCATGTTTGTGCGTCATCGGACATGTAACGGAATGTGAAGACAAATCGATGGACGTACGCACACCACGTAACATACGGGAGATGTTTGTTGTGATTGTTGCTGCATTGAGATTCACGATTGGCGACCCGATGACACGGCTTCGACACGTTTAACTTTTGCAGTCCCTAAATACATACAGACAAAGATCACCTGTGTAGCCTATAACACACTGTAGGGGCAAGTGCTGTTAGTATCAAGTAACAGCGGCACCTATGAAGGCCGATGCCCGAGTGTGGTCGAGGGATGGCCTCCCCATTGGTCAACCAATTGGTCAACCAATGGGGAGCCAGAAATCTTTCTGATTGTGAGGGGGTCAAATACTTATTTCCCTCATTAAAATGCAAATCAATTTATAACATTTTTGACATGCGTTTTTCTGGATTTTGTTGTTATTCTGTCTCTCACTGTTCAAATAAACCTACCATTAAATTATAGACTGATCATTTCTTTGTCAGTGGGCAAACGTACAACTCAGCGGGGATCAATACTTTTTTCCTCACTGTACATAGACACATACACAGACATACACACAGACACATACAGAGAAACACACAGAGACACAGAGAGACAGCGGAACACACAGACACACATATAACCTGCGTGCTTCTCTTTAAACAGGAGGAAGCAATACAGTGGTGATTGCGGTGGCCGTGGTTCTGCTGCTTCTGATTGTTGCTGCTGCTGCCGCGTTCATTTACAAGAAGAAGGGGGAAATTTCCATGCGGTAAAGTAGCGACCATTTTTAAATCCTTTATATTAAGTTCACTTGCTTGCTTGCTTACGACGTGCAAATCTTTCGGTCGTTTTTTAACCCACTTCCCGTGATCCAATCGAGCTGACATTTTCACACAGACTCGTTGTGCGTGACAATTAATGTTCGTGAAATTTTTTCAAAATTTTACACTTTTTAGACAAAAATATTATATTTAATTACCAATTGCTTATGCTGCCATGCAATCATCTGACCCATAGGTGGCAGCCATCTCAAGCCAGAGGACGAGAGGACTCTAGCCGCCACGCATATAAAGGATTTATAGTGAAAAACTTTGTTTTTACGGGTTATACTTGTTTTCTCTACCAAACCATAATCTTTATTGATGTATACACTGGAGGAGGAGCAAATCCCAAAAGCCTTGAAGCTCTTCATTCATTCATGGTCCAGTAAGGGGGCGTGAGGTCATTAAGTTCAGAACCAAGTTATTTTTCGATTTAAAGCTTTCGTGACTGCAGGGATTCATCTTCTTGTTCTTTCGGTAAAGTCACGTAGAAGGAAGTAATAAAATAAAAAAACAAATAAAATAATACAAATAAAAATACTAAAATAATAAATAATAAAATAAAATTCAATAATATTACGTTCATTTTTATTATTTTATTTCTTCCCTTCTACGTGACTTTACCGAAAGAACCAAGAAGAAAAAACCAAGTTATTTATTTATATTTATATACTGGAGGAAATCTGATTATCTGCAAAGCTCTTCTGTTCCCACAGATGGCGCAGTAAGTTTTCACCGGACCATGTAAAGCGTGACAGAATGTGACCACCACTGGACTTGGCTGCTGCTGCTATAGATGTCTCCATGATGGTGGATCAGCCCACGTGGTTGAGCTGGTATCATTTATGTTGGCCAGGTCGCTTCTGAAAAAATTATCAGAAGCGTCTCTGTCTCACGTGGTAGTTGCGTGGATTTTTCTCTCCACGTTTAGAATCAACATCACGCTTTTAAGAGTATTGGGCTGCTGATATACATATCTAGGCGATGATGATGATGATGGTAATGAGATACTTTGTTAAGCCGATGTCATTTGTGTTAGCCAGGTCACGTAACTCAGTGGGCCTTACCCAGTAAAATAAAAACAGTTTCGTTTAAGTAAAAATGAAGTATGCCAAACATCTCGGTGGTGTGAAAGGGCAATATCGGGCTGCACACCCATTTTTAAAAATGTTACCTGCATTCATTTTCTTAGGTTTTTTCGGTAAAGTCACGTAGGTAAAAACATTAAAAGTAAAATACTTGATACAGCTGTCGTGGCTGTGATGGTACCACCTGAAGACGGAAGCTTGTGTTGCCTCCGAAACGTCGTGATTTTTATTTTATTTACTTTTTAATTTTTACCTACGTGACTTTACCGAAAAAAACCTAAGAATATGAATCCTTGCAGTCACGAAAGCTTGAAATCTAGAATAAATGCATTCATTTATTGTTGTTTTTCTTCTCTCGTTCAACCTCCAGACGGGGAAGCTGGTAACCTGATGAGCCCGGATCGACTGCATCGCCTCTTCTTACGAAGAATAAACAAAACCCTGAGGCTGTACCTTCCACAGGTCAAAATGAACAGAAATTCCATATTTAAACATTTAATCGTTTTGAATTGCTGGAAAAAAACTCCAATAGATAAAAATTAAGATTTGAAAGTAATTATGATGACGTTATAAAAATATAACACTCACACTGCTTCATGGCCTCAGCCCCCACCCCTCTCACCAAACAATAGCAACAACAGCCGCTATTCGCCACTACGGGCGCCACGGTGGCTAGGAGATGTTAACTCCCTCGTATGGTGGACAGGAGGTCGTCGGTTCAATCCCGACCCTGTGAGATGTGAACCCTTTACCTGTTATACAGGAGGTCATGGGTTTGTTCCCGACCCTGTGAGATGTTAACAACCTCGTCTGGTGTACAGGAGGTTGTGGGTTCAATCCCGACCCTGTGAGATGTGAACTCCTTCACCTGTTATACAGGAGGTCGTGGGTTCGATCCAAACCCTGTGAGATGTTAACTACCTCGCCTGGTGTACAGGAGGTTGTGGGTTCGATCCCGACCCTGACGCCTGCTGCATATTTGGAAGTCTGCGTCGTCTCTTTCTCTCTCTTCATGTATTTTGTCCAGGTCCTTGGGTTTTTCCCCTCCACATTTAGAATCAACATCGTCGCCCATTGAGATTATTTGGATTACTTTGCTGATATAAATGTCCGAATGCAATCGGACATTGTATTGAGCTGCTATCATTTGTGATAGGCCAGGTCGCTTGCAAAATTTTTTGTTAATTTCCTCAGTTGAGATTTGCCTGATAGGATGGGTGCATGGTTTGGTGTTGTGTATTTGTCTTTGTTTGGGTGATTTGTTTACCTTTCTTGTACTTTGTACTCCTATCGTGTTTTTTGGACAGTTTGTTGTTGTAACGTTCTGACCACGTGACCCCCTACCTTTGACCATCTGTGATCAAAGAGCTGTATAGCCGATCGGATTCCTCCTGAGGTATGCAATAGAATATTCAATATTCTGATTCTCGTGATTATTTTTTGCTTAAACTTTGCAGATTCAATCGAAGTAAAATTCATTAAAGAAAACCGCGCCGAGGTCGTGCGCATCGTCTGCGACGATCCGGGCAGCTTGCTGGGCGAGGTGGAATCGCTGGGATACGCAGATGTGCACAGCGGAGCCATTGCTCAGATAAACAAGGTATCTTGCAATTCAACACGATGCCCGTTGTGCAGTGTGTAGTGTATAGTAGTGTAGTCTGTACTGTACAGTAGTGTATAGTGGTGTATAGTAGTCTATAGTGGTGTAGTGTATAGTGGTGTAGTGTATAGTAGTGTAGTCTGTACTGTACAGTAGTGTATAGTGGTGAAATGTATAGTAGGGTAGTGTATAGTAGTGTAGTCTGTACTGTACAGTAGTGTATAGTGGTGTATAGTAGTGTAGTGTATAGTGGTGTATAGTAGGGTAGTGTATAGTAGTGTAGTCTGTACTGTACAGTAGTGTATAGTGGTGTATAGTGGTGCAGTGTATAGTGGTGTAGTGTATAGTAGTGTAGTCTGTACTGTACAGTAGTGTATAGTGGTGTATAGTAGTTTAGGGTATAGTGGTGTATAGTAGTGTAGAGTATAGTGGTGTAGTGTATAGTGGTGTAGTGTATTGTAGTGTAGTCTGTACTGTACAGTAGAGTATAGTGGTGTAGTGTATAGTAGTGGAGTATATAGTGGTGTATAGTAGGGTAGTGTATAGTAGTGTAGTATATAGTGTAGTGTATAGTGGTGTATAGTAGTGTAGTGTATAGCAGTGTAGTCTGTACTGTACAGTAGTGTATAGTGGTGTATATTAGTGTAGGTATAGTGGTGTATAGTAGTGTAGAGTATAGTGGTGTAGTGTATAGTGGTGTAGTGTATTGTAGTGTATAGTAGTGTAGTGTATAGTGGTGTCTAGTAGTGTAGTCGGTACTGTACAGTAGTGTATAGTGGTGTATAGTAGTGTAGTGTATAGTGGTGTATAGTAGTGTATAGTGGTGTATAGTGGTGTAGTGTATAGTGGTGTAGTGTATAGTAGTGTAGTCTGTACTGTACAGTAGTGTATAGTGGTGTATAGTAGTGTAGGGTATAGTGGTGTATAGTAGTGTATAGTGGTGTATAGTGGTGTAGTGTATACTGGTGTAGTGTATTGTAGTGTATAGTAGTGTAGTGTATAGTGGTGTCTAGTAGTGTAGTCGGTACTGTACAGTAGTGTATAGTGGTGTATAGTAGTGTAGTGTATAGTGGTGTATAGTAGTGTATAGTGGTGTATAGTGGTGTAGTGTATAGTGGTGTAGTGTATTGTAGTGTATAGTAGTGTAGTGTATAGTGGTGTATAGTAGTGTAGTGTATAGTAGTGTAGTCTGTACTGTACAGTTGTGTATAGTGATGTATAGTAGTGTAGTGTATAGTGGTGTATAGTAGTGTATAGTGGTGTATAGTGGTGAGGTGTATTGTAGTGTAGTGTATAGTGGTGTATAGTAGTGTAGTGTATAGTAGTGTAGTGTAAAGAAATGTATAGTGCAGTGTACAGTAGTATGGTATATATTGGTATAGTGTATAGTAGCATAGTATATAGTATTAAAGTTAAAAGTAGTGTAGTGTATAGTAGTGTATAGTGTAGTGTATAGTAGTGTAGTGTATAGTTGTGTAGTGTATATTGTTGTAGTGTATAGTAGTGTAGTTGATAGTAGTGTACATTATCATAGTGTATAGTGTAGTGTATAGTAGTGTCGTGTATAGGAGTGTAGTGTCGAGTGTATAGTGGTGTAGTGTATCGTCTAGTGTATAGTAGTGTAGTGTATAGTGGTATGGTGTATGGTCGTGTAGTGTATCGTGATGTAGTGTTTAAAAGTGTAGTGTATAGTAGTGTATAATGTGGAGGGGAAAAAAATCGGAGGACCCAGAGAAAATCCACGCAGTGAACACCATGGGGAGTGAGAGGCAGATAGAGATAGACTCTAAACATACAGCAGCAGGCATCGTAAAGGTCAATGATAAGATGTCAGCCGCAAGAGATGAGGCTTTAAAAAACACTTGGCACACTCTTCCTTTGCTTCTGTCTCCCGCTCAGGTTGACACAATGGCGTCCCCGTATACGCTGAAGATCATTGGTGGCCAAGGTGGGAACGCGTTCTCGTTTGACGGGCAGGAGAATGTGGCCACGCTGCAGAAGCTCTCCGTGAGCATTGGAGGCTGCCAGGTGAGGGGTGTCGAAGTGTGGCTGACGGACGGGCGCAGGAAGACATTCGGCACCATGTACTCCTCCGCTCAGGAGTTCGAATTCAAGTCGGGCGAGTTCATCACGAGCCTCTCGCTCTGGAACAACGGGGATGGCACGCACCTGGGCGCCATCAAGTTCAGAACGAGCCACAGCCGCGAGTTCTTGGCCAACATGACGGACTTGGAGCTCAAGAACGAGTACAAGATCGACGTGGGCTCTGGCATCTGCTTGGGTGTTCAGGGCCGGCGGGGTCCAACATCGACTCCATGGGCTTCCTCTTCATCAATGCCATAAAGTCATCGGTGATCCAGGACATGAAGTACCCGACTATGCACCAGGTTCTGCCCAACGTGCAGATGGAGGAGATTAAAGAAATGCAGTACAAGAACGAAACCAGCGTCGATCAGTCTACACCTTCGAGAGCTCCAAGAAGATCACCAAAACGTCATCCTGGTCCACCACCAACAACATCGCGTTCACCTTCAGCCTGACGGTGAACGCCGGTACTCCCAAGATCGTTGAGGCGGGGGCGGGTTCAGCTTCGCCGAGGGCATTGAGAGCAAGCACAAGGTGGAGGAGTCCGAGGAGGAGAATGATACGCTCACGTTCCCAGTCTTGTTCCCCCCACAAGACCATCAACGTGGTCGCCAACATTGGGCACGCCAACGTCGTCCTTCCGTACACGGCCCTGCTGCGCATCACCTGCGTGAATGGTGCAATCCTTGATGCTCCCCTGAACGGCGTCTACAGGGGGCTCACTTACACCAAGATGACGGCCGTCGCTACTGAGAGCTAGAGCAGCGTTTTCCAGCATCTTTGTTTTGGTGATGTTTTCGAAGTGTTTTAAAGGAATATTTTTTGGCTGTGTAAAATTTTCTTACCTATATAAGTATTGTAGTAATAGGTTTTTACCCTTTCATCTGGTACAAGAACTGACACCTTTAGACAAGAGTATATAAGTATTTCTTTGTCTGTCTGTGTGTCTGTCCGTCTGTGTGTCTGTCTGTCCGTCTGTCTGTCTATCTGCGCGGGTACCTTGTCACCTTTTTAACTGACAATCTGTGGGGTTTACGTATCGAAAATGTACACGGATACCACGCTGCAAGGCCGTAGCCATGGAGTCAACATTGGGGGTACCAAATCTTCCAGGGGTTCTGGGGTCCCCCAAAAATATTTAAAAATTCACTAACACATGGGATGGACTTTTTATTTATTATTTGCAATAATATCTAATAGTGTATTTATTACGTTGCTCTGTTTTTNCTTTTTTATCTTTTCTTCATTCATTGTATGTGTAATAAAGGTCGTGGAAGCGACTTCTGGAATTCGGTCTTTATTTGTCTTTCTTTACAACACTCCTTCACACTGCTGACCGACAGCGTGAGAGGGAAAGAGAGAGAGAGACACGCGCGGCCACGTGGCAGCCTGGACCCCCGCTCTCGCGTGGCCTCTCCCTCCGTTCGTTCCAGTTCTGACCACGTGTTGTTCGTCTCCACCCCTATTTAATACCGGGTCACGTGGTACCTTTCAACCAATCCTGGTTAGCCTCTATGGAATCTTCTAGACTCCATCGTAGGCTCCCGGGACCACGCCCCTGACTCGTCTCCCCATTGGCTGTGGCTAAAGCCAGCAGAACCAATCCTCTACTTACAGATGTCATCTTCCCGTGACGTCAGGGCCACGCCCCTTTTGGCTTCCCCCATTGGCTATGGACCAGGACCGGCAGAGCCAATCATCGTGACGAGTTGTGATCCGTCAGCGACCCGGATATATCCTCACATTACATAGTAATGGCAGAGATTAAGGAGAATAAAAAACCATAACTTGATTTGAAGCTTTTGTGACTGCAGGAATCCATACTCTTTGGTTCTTTCGGTAAAGTCACGTAGGTAGAAAATAAAATAAATCACGTTTCGGGCGCAACACAACTCCGATTAATGATATGCACTGTCCTTGAAATTGATTGGTCCACACCCGAGACAGCTTTTCTTAGAGCCTAGTCTCGTGCGCCTTTTGGCGTCATCTGGTCCAACACCAATACCTCGTTGCCAATGGGGGGATGGGGTTACGTTCCTGGCACGAGTGAACTCCACATGCGCCCCGCGTCTCTCCCTCCCTCTGTGCAGCTCCAGGTTCGACTCGGCAGGGGGCACCGTCTCGGGATTTGTGATTGGAGGCTACGTGAGGCGGGCGGGTGAATGAATGAAAGCAGGGCCGTATTACTCATTCACCCACCCACCCACTCACCCACTCATTCACCCACCCTCCCCTCACTCACCCACTCACCCACCTACTCACCCACCCACCCACTCACCCACCCACTCACCCACTCACCCACCCACCCACTCACCAACCCACCCACTCACTCACCCACCCACCAACTCACCCACTCACCCACCCACTCACTCAACCACCCACTCACCTACCCACCCACTCACCCACCCACTCACCCACCCACTCACCCACCCACTCACCCACTCACCCACTCATCAACCCACTCACTCATTCACCCACTCACTCATCAACCCACTCACTCAGCCACCCACTCACTCACCCACTCACTTACTCACTCACCCACTCACTCATTTATCCAATCATCCACTCACTCATTCACCCACCCACTCACTCACCCACCCACTCACTCATTCACCCACCCACCCACCCACTCACCCACCCCACTCACTCGCTAAGCGAGTGGTGCACCACTTATTTATAAAGTGTGAAGGAGCACCGTATTTTCTTGGTTATATCATTTTGAGATTTTTTTTTAAGTCCAATGAGTTAAGGTCGTATGATCAACGCGCTACGGTGGCTCGGAAATGTTAACTCATTCGCTTGGCATACAGGAGGTTGTGGGTTATGTTGAATATATAGCAAAATGAAAATGTGATGAAATAATGAAATAATAAAAATGTACAATTATTTAAAATATGTTAACGTATGTAATTTGGTGTAATTAACTCAAAATGTATGTTAAGTGTAATGAAGTATTAATGTGTGTATCTGATTGTGTGCATGTGATTATGTGTGTATTCATTATTGCCGTTCGTTGTCTAGGGGTATGTGTCACCAATCGTGATACATCAATGATTCTCACTTTAACATTTTTGATTCTCGCTTTAACAATTCTGATTCTCAATGATTCTCACTTTAACATTCATGATTCTCGCTTGAACAATTATAATTCTCGCTTTAACGTTTATGATTCTCGCCTTAACAATGATGTGTGTAATTACGTCAGGTCTTGGATTCAGATCTCGCCGCAGGAGACGGTTCTTCATTACGACAATGATGCATGAGTTCAGCAAAGAATCACTCGGAAACCTGTTTTTAATTTTAAGCAACTTTAATATCAACTTACTCTAATATGCAGAACTCTTATCAACAGTAATTAATAGCAACGATAGTATCCATGCAAATATACCTACTCATCAATCCGTATTAAATGACAAAAAAACAAGTATTGGCTAATATTCACGATCACGTGATTAAAACAATAGGCAGACCCTAAAATAGCAATATAGCAATATGCGTACGGAATGCGTGTCCGAAAATATGCGTATCAAATGGTTATAAGCATCAACAATCGGATCTCCCGATCACGTGATCAAACAACTCTGATGATGATAATGTACGCCTATTGGCGTCATCTGGTCCAACACCAATGGAGACTAGGCTCTAAGAAAAGCTGTCTCGGGTGTGGACCAATCAACTTCAAGGACAGTGCATATCATTATCATCATCAGAGTTGTTTCTTTTTGTTTGCATTTTGACTGCTTGTGTTGTGGTTATTGCAAACATGACGCCTTGTATAAAGGTGTCAGTTTTTGTACCAGTTTAAAGGGTAAAAACCTACTACTATAACCTTCTAATCGCTATCTCCTTGGTGTTGGTTTGTTACTAGGAGCTTCTAGCTGCATAGGCCTCCCCCACTCGCCACTTGCCAATCGCCCAAGGACTTTGGGTGTGTAGTGTGGTGGTGCGATGGCACAGTTTCCCTGGAGGGTGCCAGTGCGTGAATTAATTTACATGCAGTGTCTGTTGCACACCAGCCTACTGCACGGGGCTTAACCAGGAACCAAGCCACGGTCCAATGGCAAGGCAGAAAAGCAAGACAATTGGACGGCTTTTCCTGAAGCTCCAGATATTCAGTGGCTTCTCCGCCATATGCCATTGGCCATCTGGACTGTGGCTCCTCCTCCGCCCCACCGAGGTGGAGTGGATACACTTGGTATCCGCCCGAGATTTTATCAGGGTTTACTCCCTTAGCCTAAGTGGCTAACCAGTGCCCCGTTAGCCAGCGTGTTTCCAGGTTGCGTCCAGACAGGCCTTCATGGTTACCGAAACGGCCCAGGTGGTCGAATCACCCACCATACTTCGCCCTGTCTGGCAATCCTGTACTTCACCTGTTACCACCTCCCACGACGTGGACGAGGGGTTGGTTTTTTAGGAGGTTCAGAATCGCGTAGTTTCTCTCGTTTATGACTGTGGTTCTCTTTGGCCTCTCCGTTCCGCCCGTGGTTCTCGCTCGCCTCGCTGATGGATGAATCCATGTGCAGGTAGTCCGAGACGACGCCGTTGGACCGCGGCATCTCGTGGACCTGCGGCGGTTCATCATTTGGCGGCGGCAGTGGTGGGTGGGTTGGTTGGTGGTTGGTGGTGGTGGTGGGTGGTGGGTTGGTGGTTGGTGTGTGGTGGTTGGTGGTTGGTGGTGGTGGTGGGTGGGCTGATGGTGATGGTGGTAACAAACAACAAAATGTCCGATGAGCTATAAAGCTTTGTCAAATAAAATATGGGTTTTTTTTGTAACCATCTTTGCAATACAACAGGAGTTGTGTTAAGATGTTCAAACACAAAATAGACGACATTTCTTCTTTTGCAAGGAATCAAGTTACTAGTGGCATTAACCACACACACGGTGCTTGTGGTGAACATGCAAACAACATGGCTCTTGATAATTGTTTTTTTACCCATTTATCTGGCAACAAAACTGACACCTTTTTTTACGAGGAGTCATGTTTGCATAGACCACAATACCTGCAGTCATAAGGCAAACATGACTCCTCGTAAAAAAAGGTGTCAGTTTTGTTGCCAGATAAAAGGGTAAAAAAACAATTATCATATTTTTTACTGGCAAATGAGGTACCAATGGTGTAACATGGCTCTTATAATAATAATAACAACAACAATAATGTTGGATGGCATTGTCTTTGAAACTGATTGGTCTATACCAGAGACAGCAGCCTTTTTATGGTCGAGTCTCACCTGATGACGGAGACTTGTGTTGCCTCCGAAACGTCGTGATTTTATTGTTTTATTTTTCTTAATTTTAATTAAATTTTTTACCTACATGACTTTACCGAAAGAACTAAGAGTACAGCAGCCAAATACTCTAAATCCATAGAGATACATCGAGACACAGACCCATATATATGCACAGAGACCCATATAGATACACAGAGACCAATATAGATACACAGAGACCCATATATATACATATAGACCCATATATTAGATACATATAGACCCATATAGATACACAGAAATCCATATAGATACAAAGAGACCCATAGAACAAAATAAACTCACCAGTAATGGCAGGGACCCGAGTATGTCGTTTAGGATCAATCTGCATGATTTGCTGTTCATCTTGATCCAATGCAGTCGAGTCGGGCTGATTAGGGTGACCAGGCTTCCCGTCTGGAGGTTGAACGAGAGAAAATAACTAAAATAAAATGAATACAGGCAAAATATATGCAGCCCTGATTTTGCCCATTCACTCCACTGAGGATGTTTGTCATAATTAATTTTTTATTCAAAATTTAACTAAACTACTTTTTTTTTACCAGGTAAGACCACACTCTTGTTGAGCAATGACCTGACCATCACGAATGATAGTGGCTCAACGAAGTGGGCTTATCACGTGGAAATTTATAGCAGCCAATTACTCTTTAACGCGATATGAAATGTGAAGGAATGAAAACCGGAGGACTTGGAGAGAAATCCACGCAGTGACCACCACGGGGAGAGATAGAGAGACACAAACTCCCAATATACAGCAGGCGGCAGGGTTGGCATTGTACCCACGACGTCCTGCATACCAGGCGAGGTAGTTAACATTGTGCCACTGGGATTGTCTTTGTACTGTTCGCCTATTGGCATTCTCTGGTCTACTAACACACTGCTAGGTGTGCAGAGACAAGGCCATACAGAAGACTGTCTTTCGTGTTGTAGGCGAATCACTTTGAAAGACAATGCCATACATTATTATCGGAACGTGTTTGCATGTTTTTCCGCAAGTATGATGTGTGTTTGAGTTAATGTAGTACTTTAGGATACCTTTAAAAAGGAATCAAAAGTCTGCATTATATCTTAACACCACCTCCTGTTTTTATTATTGCCAGACATGGTTGTGTATATAAATCACACCTATTCTAAAACTATCATCCGTTATTTTTGTATTTCTCAAGCTTCAAAACAAACAAACCACGCGAAACAACTCGGCTGTTCGATGTGACAGGATTTGTTTTGTTCACTCACCAGGGCGATGTTTCGCGCCCGTCTGCCTCTTAGCAATGAGGGTATCCGAGTTTTGGTTTCACGACTGTGGCAGCGCTGTCTGCCATCTCTGGTGTAGAGGCCAATGAGTTCCAAACACGACAATGCGTGTTATTATTACGATTATTATTGTCAAAGCAGTGTTTGCTTGCATTGTCATTGTACTTGTTCTCTAGTCTAACATGGGTGCAGAGACAAGGCCATGAACAAGGCTGTATCTGGTGTAGGCCAATGAGTTCAAAACACAACAAACCATAACATCAGTAGTATTTGTTTATATCAAAGCAGCAGCCGTGTATCGTTTTGCATTGCTTTACCACAAGCGCGATGTGTAGTAGAAGCACAGGTTGAGATCCACTTCTTCAGCTGGGGGTAGTTGTTCTGTAAGCTTTCGAGAGCCCTCCAGAGTATGAGGCACTCTTCCCTCCCGATGAACTCGTTGATCAAAAAGTTGGCACGCTCCACTTTCACGTTGATGTCTTTGGCCTCGTTGTATTTGTCGCGATCGATCAAATCATTGCTGTCCAAGTAGTCGAGCAGGTACGTGGGGTCCCTGCCAATCCACTTCTTCAGTTCCGGCCTCTTCCCTTTGATCAGCTTGGCAGCCTTCGACTCATCCATGTCTCGAACCTCTGGTGAGTCATGGAGGAGACGCCAAGCGACAGTAAATACTGGTGTGCTGCTCTGTCTCTCTTATCTCTGTGTGTATGTATATATAGTGGAAGATTCTGGCAAAAGTAACCCTTACCTCTGTGGTGGTGTTGAATGCTAACACTGTGGTGGATGTGAGCAATGCCTTGGAGGGAAGGCCAATTCCTATCGGCTATACCCATCATGGCAATTGTAGCCATCACAGAGGCCAAATGGGTGCTCTGGATGGGTGCGAGGGGCTGGTAACCCCGCCACCTTCAATTCAACGACCACTAAACTACGTGCAAAATATCGAACTAAGCTTGAGCCAGAGGATCTGTGGGGACAGGTATCTACGACTTCTCCTGGCCAACCCCCACTTGGCAGAACCAGGAACTGAAACCATACCCTCGGGGTTCCTCCACAAACGACGATAAACCACCATGGCTGGCCATGGCGAGATATTCAGGAGGTCCGATGGATCAGCTTTGGCTCCAGTCACCATGAGAGGTGGACAGTCCCCTACTCGGGGCAGGAGACTGCCAAACAACAAGGAGTGACTCTTCTTCTGAATAAAAGAATGAATGTAGCGGCGAGGTTTGGAAAGCTGTAAGTCCCAGGCAAATGTGGGCTCTCCTTTCCATCAACAAGAGACCAGAAAGTATTGGTGGTGATTGCTTATGCCCCCCTGAAGAATATCAGTCGAGGGATGCAGGCAAGGCTGATGAGTCAGATGCCTTTCATGATCTCCTGTCACAGATGTGAGCAAAAGTGGCCCCACAGAATAGAGTCATCCTGTTAGATGATTTAATGCCCGAGTGTGTCATGATGCTGGTAGCTGGGCTGGAGCAATTGGAAGGCATGGACTAGATCAGCTCAATAATAATGGTAGGAGGCTGCTAGACTTCTGTGTATCCCATGGGCTTGTAATTAACAATACACCATTCCAGCATCGGCACATCCACAGAAAACAACGTATCCATGCTGAGTCCAAGAAAGAACATCTGCTACACTATATAGTGATATAAAAGTGAATGTGGGGCTATGCCCCTGACACCAGGACCTACCATGGAGCTGATATTCCTACCGACCATCAGCGTGTCATCTGTAAGATGTGCCTGCCATTCTTCCACTCTGCAGGTGGGTATCCAGAAGTGTAGTGTATAGTAGTATATCTATATATATAAAATCGTGAATCTGTCTGTCTGTCTGTGTGTCTGTGTGTCTCCGGACCATACGCACTTTCATTGGACGCCGGTTGCCCTGCCAACGGCTAGCGACGCCTTCGCCGCTTTCATTGGACCTGGCAACGGCTAGCGACGCCTTCGCCAAGGGCTGCACTTTCATTGGACGGCGGTTGCCCCTGCCAATGGCTAGCCACGCCTTCGCCACTTTCATGGGCTCCGTAATTAATTAAATAATAGCCATTACACAGTATTGTTGGAGCGCTGAGGGGGGGGGAAGGAACGCCACCCGTACCCTGCCTCTGCCGGGTGCCCAATTTGGCGAGGCCGCAGGCTCTGCACGCTACTAGGCCTCGACACCCACCACGCCACTCTGAGGTAAATTCATCAAAGTTTCACGTACTCTTCACTCCCCCCCCAACACAATGTGTGCAAATCATATTACTTTTAAACCCAACGCGCCAAGAATCTATTCTTTAAATGGTCACTGTACAAATAGTCATTACGCTGGGTGAGCGTACTGACAGTCTATAATGTATACTGTAGCCTGCTTATTAATTTGCCTGAGTCTACTGGCAGTCTATTATGTAGACTGTAGCCTGCTTATTAAGCTCCGTGAGTGTACTGCCACTCTATCATGTACACTCTAGCCTGCTTATGAAGCTGAGTGGGTGTACTGGCAGTCTATAATGTACACTGTAGCCTGGTTATTATAATCGATGCTTTAAATGTTCTTTGTACAAATAGTCATTAAGCTGGTTTAGCGTACTGCCCGTCTATTATGTAGACTGCAGCCTGCTTATTCAGATGGCTGCGTGTACTGCCAGTCTATAATGTACACTGTAGCCTGGTTATGAAGTAAAGTTAGTCAATTTGTAACACGTACGCCGATTCCCACTCACGGCCACCACCGGTGACGATTATTTCAACCCGACCTGGGCCTCCCCTAGGTAGACTCAGCCTCAAACGCGTAACTGGTGTCGTGTGTGACCATCGTCACTGGGGAGACAAAGGCGGCCGGGCGTCGTGGATCTAAGTCCCGGCCGAAGCCGGCCCATGTGTATGTGTGTATGTGTTTATGTGTATGTCTGTGTGTCTGTATGTATGTGTGTATGTATGTGTGTGTATGTGTTTGTGTGTATGTATGTGTGTGTATGTATGTGTGTTATGTGTGTGTCTGTGTGTCTGCATGTATGTGTGTGTATGTGTTTGTGTCTTTACGCTCGCATTACACAAATGTGTTGCAGGTCTAAGGCGTTCCTCGCGCAGCATTGCCGCTTTATTATTTCAGTTGTTTACTGCGTACGCACCCTGAAAGTCGTGTGTGTCTGCAGCAAGCGCGTGTATGTGTAGCTATGGACGCGCGTGCGTGTGTTGTGTAGGGGGAACGGTAGTGTAGTGGTTAGCGTGCTGTCTGTGTGTGTGTGTCTGTGTGTGTGTCTGTGTGTGTGCGTGTGTGTGTGTGGGAGCGGTAGTGTAGTGGTTAGCGTGCTGTCTGTGTGTTGTGTGTGTGTCTGTCTGTGTGTGTCTGCGTGTCTGTGTGTGTGTCTGTGTGTGTGTCTGTGCGTGTGTGGTGTGTGAGGAGCGGTGGGTGTAGTGGTTAACGCTACGCTGCGCTACGAACCCGGCGAACCGAGTTCCATTCCCGCTCACGGCCACCACCAGCGACGATTATTTGAACCTCCCCTAGGTCGACTCAGCCTCAAAACGAGTAACTGCTGTGGTGTATGAATATCGCCACTGGGGAGACAAAGGCGGCCTAGCGTCGTGGATCCAAGACCCGGGCGAAGCCGTGTAGTACATCTAGTACTAGTATATAGTAGTGCAGTGTATAGAATTGGCATGTTCTGTTTACGTGGCAACCCTTACTAGTTGGCTGTGTCGGGTGGTGGCAGGTTTTAACGACACATTTATATATTTACGCGATCTAACCCAAAAACCTCTATTATGGGTGTGTTGCGCCATACCAAGGCGCTGTGGGTCTTCTTATGGTCACCACCCTCACGGGCCGATAGGGGGCGGCCGAGAGAGTGAGCGGGATGTGTGGTGGTAGACCTGGGGTAAACCCCCCCCCTCCTGGTAGAGAACCCAGAACCCCAAGGGGTGGGGGCTGGGGGCAAGGGGCCAACGGTTCATTTCCGACCCTTCCAGAAACTTCTAGAACGTTCTGGGAAAGGGAAAGGTGTGGTTAGGGCGGGGTAAGCCCCAACCGGTGTATAAAAGTCAGCCCTCTCAACGGGACCGGCAGTGTTCATCCCTCAAGACCAGAGGTCGCAACCAGGTACCCGATACCCGTACCCTACCCGATACCGGCTACCCGTACTCGGCCGGGTAAGGGTACCCGTTTGCGACCCTGGTGCAGCCGGGTATGGGTAGACCGTGAGTCACTGGTGAGTAACTGTTTGTCACTCATTTCCCAATGTCTTGTCTCGTCTCACAATTCAAGTTCCTAGAATCAACCCACCCGCGCCTGCAACATGGCTTCATCCCAGAGATCGCAATCAGGTACCCGATACCCGTACCCTACCTGATACCGGCTGGGTACGGGTAGGGTACGGGTACGGCCGGGTACGGGTACGGGTACCCGTTTGCGACCCTGGTGCGGCCGGGTACGGGTAAGGAATCAAAACCCGTTTGCAACCTCTGCTCAAAACTAGACCAGCACCCTGGGACCCTCAACCGAGACTCTTGTGAGAGCCGGGTAGCAGCGGTCCAGTGGCGGGACCCGTACCCTGGCTAGGTTGGGTCAGTCTAGCCTCCCCTGAGGACCCGTGAGAGCGTAGCCTGGAGTGTGTAGGGCACATATTCTTAGGTTTTTTCGGTAAAGTCACTTAAGCAAAAATTTAAATTAAGTAAAATAAAAATAAAATAAAAATTACGACGTTTCGGAGGCAACACAAGCTTCCGTCTACAGGTGGAACCGTCACAGCACGATTGCTGTATCAAGTGAGAAAAATTCCAAGAAAACAGTCCTTGTATATATACTGGTTGAGGGTGGGAGGAGCCAAGATAGGCACGCGAGAAGGGAGGTTGTACCTCCCTTCGGTTAAAGGGTGACGGGCCGTACCCAGTAGTGTTACAGGGGCCATAACCATAAGTGTTACGGCTATTGCTATTGTTATAGTTTATTGTAATAAACGCGTTGCCTCCACAACAGGTGTATAGTAGTGTAGTGTATAGTAGTGTAGTGTACAGTAGTGTAGTGTACAGTAGTGTAGTGTATAGTAGTGTAGTGTATAGTAGTGTAGTGTATAGTAGTGTAGTGTATAGTAGTGTAGTGTATTGTACTGTATAGTGTAGTGTATAGTGTAGTGTATACTAGTGTATAGTGTAGTGTATAGTGTAGTGTATATCAGTGTAGTGTATAGTATTTTAGTGTATTGTAGTGTATAGTAGTGTAGTGTATAGTAGTGTAGTGTATTGTAGTGTATAGTAGTGTAGTGTATAGTAGCGTAGTGTATAGTAGTGTGTAGTGTAGTGTATAGTGTAGTGTATAGTAGTGTAGTGTATAGTAGTGTAGTGTATAGTATTGTAGTGTAGTGCATAGTAGTATCGTGTATACTGTATAGTAGTGTAGTGTATAGCAGTATATAGTAGTGTAGTGTATAGTAGTGTAGTGTAATGTGTGGTTAATCCTGCCACCACCCAACACAGCCAATTAGTAAAGTTTACGACGTAAACAGAATGTGCCAATTCGTTACCAGTAGAGCACTAACCGATGTGTTTCATAGTAAATCCACAACATTCACAATCTGAGTACGACTTTTCGCAAGTAATTACAACTAGCTTCATCAGGCGACATCCAGATTTGTGGAGAAATCCTCATCCTTCGTTCTTTAATCCCCCCCCCTCACTTTGCTCAAGAACGGTTCACAAGTGACGCCATCACATCAACCCTTATATTTAAGGAATGAAACTGGAGGATTTCTCTACAAATCTGCTGTCGCCTGATGAACCTGGTTGTAATTGCTGGCAAAACGTCATGGTACACTACTATACACTACACTATACACTACACTACTATACACTACACTATACACTAATGCTGCACTAGTGACTAATCAGCACGTTCTGTTTACGTGATAACTTTACTAATTGGCTGTGTTGTGTGGTGGCGGGTTTAACGACATATTTAAGCAATCTAACCCAAACAAACCTCTATTATGCAAGGCCCACTCAGCTATGTTGCTCATTTTCAGACGCGACCTAGTCGCAAATGATAGCTCAACGAAGTGGCTTATTATCATCATTATTGGGTGAACGTTTATAGCAGTCGCCAAATCTTCTAAACACGTGGTGATATTAATTAAAAATAGTGGAGGGAAAAACCGGAGGTGGACCCGGAGAAAAATCCACGCAACTTCGGGGAGACACACAGACTCCAAACATACAGCAGGCATCAGGGTCGGGATTGAACCCATGACACCTCCTGCATACCAGGCGAGATCATTAACATGTCGTAGGCATTGTACACGCGTGCTACACGCGAGTGGTTGAACGCTACTCACCGCCATCTTTCGGATTATTCAGATGATGTCCGTTGGGGTCGGCCGCTTCACGTTGGCCTCCATCGGGACCATCGGGCTGCGTCGTGGTTTGCGATTCCCTTTGATCCGCGTCGGACTCTGAGGCTGACGGCTTTCTGTCCAGCAGACGTCCAGCGGAGCCGGAGGCATCTTGACGTTGGCCAGAGGTGGGAGTGACTGATCCAGGTGGGTGGGAAAAAGAAAATGCAACATGTCAAAGTCAAGGTGGGTGCGCCACTGCAGAGGAGGAGGCATGTGAAGGACGCTGCTGCTGCTGGGGCCGTGCCAGGCTAGGTGCATGGTTGAGGATAGTTGCTTTGGGTTTGGTGGGTGGAGAAGTTGGGAGGGCATTCGGATAAAACACAGCGAGTTGACACAGTAGGGGGCACAGCTGATGGTGGTAATGCATTTGCGAGTAGACAATTGAGTTGGACCTCAGAGAGGTCCTTGAGACTGGTTCAGATATATCCATCAACGGAGTGGGCTGTGAGCAGGCAGGAATCCAGGTCACCCAGTCGCCGGGGTGGGTCGCGCAGTGTGCTGACCATTGCCCCACCGCTCCCCACGCCGAAAGCACCACGAGCAACCACTAGCAGCACAGACCGTGACCCCCCACCCCACACACAGTGACCCCCCCCACACACCGTGACCCCCCCACACACACTCACCGAGTGCTGTAGCCGAGTTCTGCAGTTGCCTCCGCCTCTCTGCAGCTGCTGAGGGCTGCAACTCTCCTCCGGTCTGCGTGCACTGTGTAACAAAACATACATATTTTTCAATCTTAATTTTAGAACTTTTGTGACTGCAGGAATTATTATTTGGTTCTTTCGGTTAAGTCACGTCTAAAGATAAAATAATAAATTAAATAATAGCATATTACGACGTTTCGATTTTATCTTTAAATGTTACTTAACCGAAAGAACCAAATAATAATACATATTTTTGTCCCCGGGTAGTAAGTGTGATTTTCTAATTGCTTATGCATCAAAAGTACAGAAAGTGGCTTTTATTTCCCACAAACTTTGCTTTTGTGACCAGGAAACAAAAGCAAAGTTAATAATCCACTCCATTAATAGTTATCAACGATATTTCTCGTAATCCAAAACACACGAAAATGTGCTTTTTAAGGAGATGTAACGTTATTGGGCAGTATCTCTTTATAACTACCAATACATGTTAACCATTAAGAAAAGTGTTCGTGAATAAGTAAAGTTTGCTCAAAGCACTGTCATAGAGTCGAGATGTAAATATAGGTGGTGCAGTTCTGTGAACCCTGAGTCCTGAGCTGGGTTCACGGTCACGGGTAACATTAATGGTTCATGATATCTGAATCAGTCTCTCAGCTCCTCCTCTCGAGCAACCCACACTGACCAGCACGGTGTGGGGAGGCCTACATCCAGCAGTGGATTGATAAATGGCTGCAAATTGTTATTCAGTATTTGTGTAATGCGAGCGTAAATGGGGTCGCTGCTGGGCTCTGGCCCAATCACACGGACCAGGGTATTGGGGGCGTTTGGGAGGGGCCGCCGTTCACCTCGGCTCCAATGGGAAGCGAGGTGAATGGGGGTGGAGCCAGCAGGGCAGTATGGGAAGGCCGGATCTGACGATCCGGAAGGGGAGGAGTCAGGGTCACGTGGGAGAGAGGATATAGAGGAGAGCCCGGAAGAGATTGGGGTCAGTTGTTGGAGTGAAGAAGCAGGACCACGTTGGGTGGCCGCTGCGCCATCAGCCACGTGGCTGATGGGGCTTCGGCACACCGTCGGCCAGCGGTGTGCGGAGCGGGGAGGAGCGGAGCGACTGACGGGAGAGTGCGTGTGGGGTGCACGCGAGGAGGAGCTAACGGAGGAGCGTGCGCGGCACGCGAGAGGAGCATGCGCGGCACGCGAGAGGAGACGCTGGTCCCTTGTCAGGACCAGCGGGGTGTGAGGAAGAGTGGAGGAGCTGAGGAGGAAGCGCGTGCGAGGTGCGCGCCAGACAACGCTGGTCCGTGGAGGAGACCAGCGGGGTGCGGAGAAAGAAGCTGAATAAAAGACCGACGGAGACCAGCAGTGCCTGACGGAGTTTTTTTTATTACATTTGTATCATATGTTAACGCCCAACTGATAATTCCATAAAACGAATATATAAGGAAGCACTATCTTTGAAAGAGCGAAAATAAATAATTGAGGTCATTTTATGTGAGACTGGTCAGGAAGTTCAGTTTTAAAACTCAAGAGCAGAAACTGAAGTTGGTTGTCAAAAGAACCAACTCCAGTATCTCTAAAGCCACAAGCATAAGTACCCGGCGTTGCCCGGGTGAAAAATATATTTCTTAATAACCTTACATATATACACAGATGGGCTGCTACCCCTGCCCCCCCCCCAGCCACGATCTCCTCGGCCGCTGTGCAGTAATATGTACGGCCTATAGTGTGGTGGGGTGTCGAGGCCTAGTACCGTGCAGAGTCTCCGGCCTCGCCTAAATTGCCCACCCGGCTGAGGCTGGGTACGGATGCCGTTCCCCCCCCCCCCCGCGCTACAATAATACTGTCTAATCGCTATAATTTTATTATCTACCGACCCTATAATAGTAATTGCACACATTGGGGTGGGGGGAGTGAAGAGGACGTGTAACTTTGATGAATTTACCTCAGAGTCGCGTGTTAATGCGTGCGCATATTTTTAACGGGAATTAAAAATGGCGTCCACCCCGCAGCGAATGCGTCGCTACCCGTTGCCAGGGGCAACCGCCGTCCAATGAAACTGCGTATGGTCCGGCGACACACAGACAGACAGACAGATTTGCGATTTATATATATAGATTATTATTTTTACAAACCCGATGGGTAGTGGCAATGCCGAAGGCTAATGGAACATGTTCTGGAGCATAGTCGAGTTGTCAAGAGAATAACATGGTCATTGGACCTCCTTTCCAAGTACCAAAATATAATAATAGGGGTTTTCCCCTTTTTTCTGGCAACAAAACTGAAACCTTTTTACAAGGATTCATGTTTACATTAACCACAAAAAACACACTGATAATATATGCATTGTCCTTGAAACTGATTGGTCCACACCAGAGACAGCTTTCTTTAAAGGGGAAAACCCTATCATTAGGATAACATGAGTAATGGTCACTTCCCTGGTTGTCTTGTTTTCTTCTGAATAAACTATGGGTGGAATGAATAGGCCTCCCCTGACTTATCAAGCAAGTAATGACAATTCACATTCTGGTTCTTGGCCCCAAAAAGCAGCTGTGCTTTGCGGCGGGAGAGGGGGGGCAGTGATGATATTTGTTTGGGTAGGCGAAACACTAAGGGCTGCATTGTTTTTTTTTGTCACTGTGTTGGTAAAACGGTGGGGCAGTGTTTATCTCACTGCACTCGATGACCTTAGTTAGATTCATAGCCGTGGATAATATCAGTGAAGCATGGTTGGTGACCGATCTAACCATTAACGACGTGGCATGCGAATGACTTCATCCAGCAGTGGATTGACAGAGGGCTGTGAATTGTGGGGAATGTGTTGAGCATATTAAAAGCTGAAATGCAGCATTAAATATAGTGACCCTCACCCCCGACACACTCACACTCACCGGGTCGTGTCGCCGCGTGCTGCGATTGTCTTCGTCTCTCTGCTGTATCTGCAGCAGCGGCAGCTCCTGCAGCGGATGCTGCTGCAGCTCCTGCAGCCACAGCTGCATGGCGCAGCTCTCCCCGGTCTGCGTGCACTGTGTAACAAAAAAAATGTTGTCCCTGGGTAGTAAGTGTTATTTTCTAATTGCTTATGCCTCAAAAGTACAGAAAATGTCTCATTCCCCACAAATTTTGCTTTTGTGACGAGGACATTGATATTTTGAAATGTACCTATTTTCAATGAGAAAACGGGTGAATGTGTCATTCCTTCACGTAAAGTCCTGGTCGCAAAAGCAACGTCTGTGGGGAGTAATAGCCATTTTCTATACTTTTTAGGCATACGCAACTAAACAAATAACACTTAGTACCCAGGGATAAATATCGTGTTACATATTGTTATCACAGCGGGGGGCTGCTGCTGCTGCTGTTGCCGCTGCCGGGTCCGGCCACAGCCACCCCGACCCGACCCCACGAAGCCGGCCACTGCCCCCGCTCCGTCACACGACCTGTCGAAGGGGAACACCTCACGGCGCACCTCAGCGGCGGCGACGACGACGAAGCGGACGAGTCGGACGACGACGGGAAGGAGGAGGATGATGAGAGGTTGTGCCAACTGGGGCTCGATGGCGGGCAGCCGTTGAGCCACTGGGCCGGGCTGGACGGCGGTGACCATCGCGAGTCGTCGGACCTGAGTTGACAGCGGCGCTTGCTGCTGTTGACTGTCGGCTCTTTGGGGTCTCGCCGCCCAGGGTGGGATGGCCATGGTGAACCACTGCTGGTGCTGCTGCTGCTCCTGCGCGCCGCAACAGAGTTATTATTTTTTACAGGAGGAAAAATGTGTTAATTAAAACAAAACAAAAACACAGAGTAATGTCTTCTTTTAAAAGCAAACTGAGTTGCCTTCTTTGTCATCTGCTATCATTAAACCATTGTCGCCGTCCTTGCACCTAGCGCTCTGTGATGTTGGGGCATTGTCAGGTGGAGCAACCGTTCTGCTTGGCTAGCAGGTGTCTATCACGAGTGATTCCGGGCTTCGGTGTGACAATGGCGAGTGGCCGCTGCCGCTACTTATTGTTGTGGTTGTGACCTTTAGCGGCAAGCGGCGGGAACAGTGGGGAGGGCGAGCTTACTCGGGGCTGCACGCCAGCTGTCACGCCGTGGCCGATAGCCAAACCCAACACCTCCTCCTCCACTCGCACCATCAACCCCTCACCTCCAGCACCCGAACTCCAACCCCTGCAGCCACTCGCTCCCCTCTGCACGAACCCTGCAGGTCGCAGCCCTCGATCCTCTCAGAACCACTGGCCCAAAACCAAGCCCCTTAAGATCCCAGTCCCAGATCCCAGCACTCTAGACCCTCAGTTCCAGCCTAAACCCTAAACCCCAAGACCCCCTGTGAGAAACGAATGCAGTCCTAGCATTTACGTCATTCCTTCACGTAAAGTCCTGGTCACAAAAGTAAAGTTTGTGGGGAGTAACAACCATTTTATATACTTTTTAGGCATAACAATAAAACAAAAACACTTAGTACCCAGGGACAAATATCGTGTTACATATTGTTATCACAGCGGGGGCTGCTGCTGCTGCTGTTGCCGCTGCCGGGTCTGGCCACAGCCACCTCTATCCCGACCCCCACGAAGCCGGCCATTGCCCCCCGCTCCGTCACACGACCTGTCGAAGGGGAACACCTCCACGGCGCACCTCAGCGGCGTCGACGACGATGAAGTGGACGAGTAGGGCGACGACGGGAAGGAGGAGGAGGATGAGAGGTTGTGCCCACTGGGGCTCGACGGCGTGCAGCCGATGAGCGACTGGGCCAGGATGGACGGCGTTGACCATTGAGAGTAAGGGGACCTGTAGGGAATGAGCATGGGACGGAGGAAGGAGAAAAGTGGCGGGCGAATGGCCAAAGGTGGCGCTTGCTGCTGCTGCTGACTGTCGGCTCCTCGGGGTCTCGCTGCGCTGGGTAGGATGGCCATGTTGAACCGCTGCTGGTGCTGCTGCTCCTGCGCGCAGCAGAGTTATTATTTTTTTTACAGGAGGCGAAATGTGTTAATTATAACAAAACAAAACCACAGAGTAATGTCTTCTTTTTAAAGTAAACCGAGCTGTCTTTTTCGTCATCTGCTGTAATTAACCATTGTTGCTGTCCTTGCAATAGCGCTCTGTGATGTAGGGCATTGTCAGGTGGAGCAACCTGTCTGCTTGGCTAGCGGGCGTCTATCACGAGTCATTCCGGGCTTCGGTGTGACCATTGCGAGTGGCCGCTGCCGCTACTTGTTGTTGTGGTTGTGACTCCAGGTCGCAGCTCTCCAGCCCTCGATCCTCTCAGAATCACCCACCCAATCCCAAGCCCCCTTAGGCTCCCAGTCCCAGATCCCCAGCACTCTAGACCCTCAGTTTCAGCCTAAACCCTAAACTCCAAGACCCCACGAGCAAACGAAAGCAGTCCTAGCCCCCCTCTTCCCGAACCAAAATCCCAAGACCTACACCCCGAGGCCCCCTCAATCCCTGTCCCCAAGTATCAGGTCCCTACTGCCAGCTCCGGATCCTCTCTCCCAGCAGCAGACTTTAAAAGACCTCCGAAGCCACCGCCACCAAATCCCCTCGGCAAACACAAACAGACGGGGGCGGGGGAGGGGTCCCGGCAAGCGGCCGACATCCACGTGCGAAAACCGTACGTGGCCAAGTGCGCGCAGAAGGCAACGATGGTCAGGCGGTTAAGTGACAAATTGCTGCATTTTAAAACTAAAACTTTTAGTTTTCTTTAATTTAGCAGGGTAAGGCCCACTGAACTGTATCGCTGGGGTTTTTTTGTTTGTTTTCGAAGCGAACTGGCCACAAGTGATAGCCCAACGAAGTGGCTTATCACGTGGAAATGTATAGCAGCCGAATTCTGATAATCGGTAACCGGCTGCATAACATACCTTATGCTTTTCTACTAAACGTGCACTTGCCTTAAATGCGAGAACAAGTGCAATCTTACACTCAAATTGCTTTGTGCAACCGGCCACATGTTCTATTTTTATCAAAATATGTTAATATAGATTACCGTATTAATTACCTGCATGGTTATTACGTGGGTCGTACAAAACAATCCAAAGTCTCTTCTTCGTCTTCCGACTTAGAACATTGCGCCCAAACGCCTTACGAAAAAATGCAATACCAAAATAACAGCAATGGAGTCTACGTGCAAAGTATGCACTCGACAGTAACACTGCAGTATTTGAAACGAGCTTCTGTGTCCGTTCCGCTAGCAGGAGATGATGACAATGCTTGCCAGGCAGGACAATGACAACGATCGGTGTCACGGTCTGATATAGTGGCTGTCATCAAGTGACGTATGGGCACGCCAGCCACAGACTTCCTCCACTCGATTGCTGCCCAAACACCCTCCACCAACCCTAAACCAACCCTGACCCACCCCAACCCCTCTGTCCTTTCCTCGACACTTCTCAATAAACTAAGCGACCTCCCATAAGTCCACACTTAAGTACAACAGTAATAACGCTAACAAACATTCAAGGACGTGTCGCGCGGTTCACGGAATTGCTGCGTGCAGCTTGGGTGTGATCACAACATTTGCTCAGCCTACTTTTTCAGGAAGGGAATTATGTAATTCTTGACCCCACAAAAACAAGTGTGTATACATGTGTAGTGCTCGAACTGACACGACAGCTTCTTGTCTTTCCTCATCACTTTATTTCGCCTATTTCGCTCAACACTCCCCATCCAACATCACTCAACGTTTCTCCCGCTAACACCGATCCACAGTTCTCCTCCGCTCGCTCTCCGCTCGCTCGCCGCGTTCCACTGCTACCCTACACTTCTCCACTGCTACCCTACACTTCTCCACTGCTACCCTACACTTCTCCACTGCTACCCTATGCTTCTCCACTGCTACCCTATACTGTTACTAGCTCTGCTGCTCCGACTCTCCATCATCGGTCTCCTCTCAGGCGCGAACTCCATCTCCTCTGAAAAACCCATGTCTTTATCACCGAACCAATTAATTCCCAATTAATCAGGGGCATCCCCCGCGACGCCACTCGCCTCCAGCCCCGCTGCCACGTGCATGTGTTTCCAGACACTGAGGCGCCATTCTCCGACAACAACACCCTCTCGGCCAATCAGCGCCCTGCACCCTTAATTGCCACCTGCTACCATCCTCAGACATCACGCCACCTCCTTTGGGACAACAACAACGACCAGCCAATCAGTGCCCTGTGTCTTCATTTGCTCTCACTGTACACCGCGTGCGCGCACACCGACTTCAACGTTTGACGCGTATCTCAAACACTACACATATATCTACGTTGTACTTTTGATAGATTTAGTAAATGTCACGTCACCAACGAGGTTCTACGGGTTTTTTACAAAGCCGTCGGCTGTGTGGTTTCGTTATTTAACTTACCAACGTCATTTTAAAGTCGTTAAACTCTTGACATTTCATCATGGACCTCCTTTGCCAGTACCAAAATATGAGAATAGGTTTTCCCATTTTTGGTTCTGGCAAGGAGGTCCCATGATGTAGCTGCTAACCCGAGCTCTCATTACTCTGATAGTGCGTTGTCTTTGGGCTGTGCGCCTTTTGGCGTCCTCTGGTCTAACACCGTTTGAGACGAGGCTCAAAAGAAAGCTCTCTGGTGTGGACCAATCAGTTTAAAAGACATGCATATATTATCAGAGTTTTTGTTTGCATTCTGACTACAAGCATTGTGGTTAATGCAGACATGATTCATTCCGTTTGGTGTTTTAACATCTTAGCACCGTTTTGTTGCCAGAAAAAATGGGAAAACCTATTCTCACTATCCTCTTTGGTTCTTTCGGTAAAGTCACGTAGGGTATAAAATAAAATAAATCACGACGTTTCGGGCGCAACACAAGCGTCCGTCATCAGGTGGGAAAGCATGGCCTGCTGATGAGGCAGACTATTCTCACTATTTACGTTGTTTGGGCAACGTCCTAATAAGTATAACCCGTAAAAACTAAGTTTTTCACTCTAAATCCTTTATATGCGTGGCGGCTTGAGTCCTCTCGTCCTCTAGCTTGAGATGGCTGCCACCTATGGGTCAGATGATTGTCTGCAGTATTAAACAATTGGTAGTTAAATATAATATTTTGTCCTATAAAGTGTAAAATTTTGGAAAAAAATTTCACGAACATTAATTGTCACGCACAACGAGTCTGTGTGCAAAATGTCAACTCGATTGGATCATGGAAGTGGGTTAAAAACGACCGAAAGATTTACACGGTCGTAAGCAAGCAAGCAAGTACGCAAGCAAGCAAGTGAACTTAATATAAAGGATTTAAAAAAACAAACTCTGAATCGTCGGCGTAACAGCGCACTAGACGTCAATGTTTTGGGTGTTCAGTCACTTGACTTGCCAAAGTAATTTTAAAGTCGTCAANCTATTTACGTTGTTTGGACAAAGTCCTAAAAAACAAACTCTGAATCGGCGTGATGGCGCACGGGACGTCAATGTTTTGGGTGTTCAGTCACTTCACGCTATCACTAAGACTGTGATTGGTTTATTGAGGGGAAAACCCGAGCGGACGGTGACATTCATTATACCGCTATCGCACGCACAAAATCCCCAAGCCTATACAGAACGAATTGGTAAGCACGCAGCCTTGCCCTGCCACTTTGCCATTTACGAGATGTATTCAGTAAGTGAACGAAAATAACAAGTACGGGTTGTTTACAGACTTGCTGCAACGTGTCAATGTTCAAAGTTCTATACAACTGAAACAGTGTTTAGCACTTCCCGTAATTGGAACACTTTAACTCGTAACCTCGCAATGTTTTGCTCTTAGAAATTTGCAACAACGGGTTTTTAGAAAGATCCCCTTACTGCACATGCGGGGGGATGGGGGGGGGGACTCAAGTTGTTTGTTTAAATGGTAGACCTTATTCGGGCGTGGGGGAGCAGGGCTGGGATGGGTAGGGCAAGGCTGGGCAAGCACGGTGATTCATATTCTTTGGGTCTTTCGGTAAAGTCACGTAGACGGTTCAAAGAAAATAACAAAAAGACTACTTTGAACATCTACGTGACTTTACCGAAAGAATATGTATCACCGTACCTGCTCAACGTTACCCTACCCATCCCAGCCCTGCTCCCCACGCCCGAATAAGGTCGGCCATTTCATTCCTGCAGTCACGAAAATTTAGGCACGGTGATGTCCGCAGGCTCAGTTCTGTTGAGTGCTGTAACCTACAGGATGCTACCAGACGCTGGATGTTGTTTTGGGTGCTGCCAGAGGCATGATGGATTCTGCCAGAAGGATTATACCCGGTAGGCTGGTTGCTCTACCGACTGGGTGCTGTTGGGATCTTACACAAGCTGGATAATGATCAGAGGCTGGTTGATGCTGGGTGCTATCTAACAAGCTGGGTGCTGCGCAAACACTGGATGCTGCTGGGAGCTATTGAGTTGTGGAAAGAGGCTGGGTGCTGTGCATAAGCTGGATATTGCCCAAAGGCTACGTGCTATTTACCAATTTCGGTGCTGCTCAAAGACTGGGTGCTTTCAGAGTCCGGGTACTACGAGGTGCTTTTGAGTCGTAGCAAGAGGCTGGGTGCTATTGAATGGTGGCAAGAATCTGGGTGCTCTAGACAAGCTGGGTATCTATTGCCCAGAGGCCTGGGTGGTGCAAGGTGCTATCTATCAAATTGGGTGCTACTGGAAGCTATTGCGTGGTGGCAGGGAAGCTGGAAGCTGTCCACAAAACAGGGTGGACAGCTGCCCAGAGGCAGGAGGTGCTGCCCAGAGGCTGGGGGTCCAGCCTTGAAGTTGGAGAGTGCTGTCCAGAGGCTGGTGGGTGCTTAATTGACCAGTATGGAAAATCATCTCCGTGACTCCGGGCAGGTGAGGAGGAAGAGCAGAGTTTCTATATTTAATAGTGGTTTGTGAATCTACATTTTATGCCATTGCTATCACAACTCAGGGAGGTCATCCAGCAGTAGTTTGGCACAGCGCTGTAAAATTAGTGCAGGTTACTCATTAACATGAACGAGTTTAATTGAATTTTTTAAATTAATAACGGGACATTATAAAAAATATATACGGAGAACTCAATAGTTCAAGTTCATTTATTAGGTATAGCCCTGTGAGCCATTCGGCTCTTGAATCGGGTGCAACCGCAACAAACAAAAAACTAAAACATGAACAAAAAACATCTTAAAGTGATTATGTGACTAAGTGCAAACAGAAAATCCAAGAAAAGACAGCAAAATGTTGCAGAAAAAAAACACCGTGTACATCAACGCTGTGTGCAAAAATCCCAGTAGGATGCAAGTCAAACAACAACAACAACCACAAGACAACTTAGATTAAGGCCATCAGTCTTAATCTGTACTACAACAAACATATATGGCTAAACCAATACATTCTAGATTTGAAGCTTTCGTGACTGCAATGATTCATATTCTCAGGTTTTTTCGGTAAAGTCACGTAGGTAAAACATAAACAAGTAAAATAAAATAAAAATCACGTTTCGGAGGCAACACAAGCTTCCATCTTCACCGTCACAGCTATCAAGTACAGCTGACGGTACCACCTGAAGACGGAAGCTTGTGTTGCCTCCGAAACGTCGTGATTTTTATTTTATTTTACTTTTTATGTTTTTACCTACGTGACTTTACCGAAAAAACCTAAGAATATAAACCAATACACTTTTCGAAATCACCAAAATAAAGCCATGAAAGCAATGAAAAAGCAATCATAGGAACTGTGACGGAATTTTCACAATAAATGGCATAATAGGGCATTTAAAAGCTTTCCTTGTTCAATTAAACTGCCTGTGGAGAGACGGTAAACAGAGCCATGTCTGCGCGACTCTGGCTGACACGAGGGTGTCTCACTGGGAAACTAAAAGCGCAACATGCAATGTGAACAGTGAGTCCTGGTTTACCGGCAACATAATAGAGTATGTGCATACATATGTAGTGACATAAGAAGGGAGGGGCTGCTGGGGCTCTGGGTCCCTGGGCGGGCCAGGCGCTTAATCCCTTGGCGCCGCCAAGGGGGGGCTGTGTGTGCTCTGTGGGATGTCTGGGAGCGCACACAGCCCCACCCCTCGTTGGGACTAGGCATAAAAGGGGAGCTCCCTGGACGATCAAGGCCAGTCGTAGCTCAAGACCCAAGACCCACGACCAGCCATCTGAGGACCCTGGGACGATGTGAGAGCGAGTGGTGGGACTCTGGAACTCCCGACTCTACGACCTTGTGAGGGCGAGTTCCAGAGCGTAGCCAGAGTAGAGTGTCTAGGCCGTGTACCTAGGCTGTGTACCTAGGCTGTAACAGAGTATCAGGACTGTTGGAGTGTTGTATTGTAATAAAGGAGTTACCTCTACAAGTGTCTCCGGAACCCGTTACACATACGTTAATCAGAACCGCTGCTTCCAGAACTACTTTTCAGTAAACATCATGCATATGTCGCTTTGCACAGTTAGAGTGTAGCTATATACGATTTGGTTCTTTCGGTAAATCACGTAGATAGAGAAAAATAAGAATAAAGTTAATAAATAAAATAAAAACCATGACGTTTCGATCACAACACAAGCGATCGTCCTCCTGAAGACGATCACAAGTTTCGAATATTATATTTTTTCCCAGGCAAAGCAGGTACTTCCTGCTAGTGTTAAATAAATGCGGGAAACGAACAACAAAACAACATCAACAACATCATCATCATTGAAAACCAACACCATCATCAATAACATCATCATCAATAACATCAACAGCATCATCAACAACAGCAGAGTTTTAAGAAACGCACCCAGGCAAGGAAACGTCGGTGGACACTTTCTTAACTTTGGTTGTCCGAACATATATATACATAGACCGAAAAAGAGACCCATATAGATACACAGAGGCCCACGTAGAGACACAGAAATCCATATAGAGACACAGAGACCCAGAGACCCAGAGACACAGCGGCCCATATAGATACATAGATACCCATGTAGAGACACAGACCCATAGAGACACAGAGACCCATATAAAGACACAGATACCCATATAGATACATAGAGACCCATATATAGACACAGAAACCCATAGAGAGACAGAGACCCACCGAGATCCATCGAGATACATATAAACCCATATAGATACAAAGACCCATTGAGACAGAGACCCGTACTAAAACTTAACTATGTTATAATTTTACCAGTTGTAATGTCTACTGACCTACAATTAAGCTTCTTTTCAGAAGCGGCCTGGCCAATCACACACGCACACAATTGTAGCCCAACCTTGTCAATTCCCTTTCATAAGCGACGACACGCCCAGCGTGTGTGAAATGTTAAATAAAAATGGGAAATTAACAATGTTGACAACATCAACAACTTCTTGGTTCTTTCGGTAAAGTCACGTAGAAGGGAAGTAATAAAATAATAAAATAAAACATAATAAAATAATTCTCACGACGTTTCGGCCACAACGCAAGCAGCCGTCCTCAGGTGAAGAACAGGTTTGTCGAGACTATGTCGTCTCGACAGACCTGTTCTTCACCTTATTTCCATTCTACGTGACTTTACCGAAAGAACCAAGAAGATTAATCCCTGCAGTCACGAAAGCTTTAAATCGAAACATCAACAACATTATCAACATCATCAACATCATCAACAACAGCAGTGTTAAGAAACTCACACAGGCAACGAAACTTTTCGAACTTCGTTTTTTTTATCTCCGCTGTTTCGTGACTTTACGTGGTAAAATTCTGTTTTCTTCTTTCACTTCGCTTACCACAGGTGACGTTAGGAGGGGTGTGTGGGTGTTTGCGTGGGGAGTGCGTTAGTGGGTTAGTGAGTGAGTGGTTGAGTGGGTTAGTGAGTGGGTGGTGGATGAGTAGGTGCGTGGTGAGTTAGTGGGTTGGTGAGTGGGTGAGTGCTTGCGTTAGTAGGTGAATTTATAGGTGAGTGAGTGGGTGAGTAGGTGGGTGGGTGAGTGAGTGGGTTGGTGAGTGATTGAATTAGTGGTAAGTGGTGGTGAGTGGGTAGGTGGGTGGGTGAGTGAGTGAGTGAGTGGGTGGTGAATGATTGAGTTGGTTGGTGAGTGATTGAGTGGGTGGGTGAGTGGGTGCTTGAGTAGGTGGGTGGTGAGTGATTGAGTTAGTGGTGACTGGGTAGTGGGTGAGTGGGTTAGTGAGTCGGTGGATGAGTTGGTGATGGATGAATAGATGAGTGGGTTAGTGAGTGAGTGAGTGGGTCGGAAATAACAGCTGACATAGGCAGGTAGGATGGAAACATCACAGTCAGTTAAAACTTTACCTGGTTAATAATGTCCTTCCAATGATTGCTCAGTTGTACCCATCTTCTCGGTTGAAGTTGTGTCTGTGTTGAAATATCTGGATGTCTTCATGAACAAATCTCTGATAATAGCCGGTGGGGTTGCAGAGTACCTTCGTCTTGGAAAAGTAAAATTTCGTGTGAGCCCACAGCGTTAAAACAATGATCAGCAACGGCAGAGGTATTGGTCCTATCGTGTTTCAGATCTGCCTTGTGTTCGCGAACGTGGTCCGAGACATGTCGTTTCATTTCCCCAATGTAACTGCTGCTGCAGCCACAACTCAGTTTGTAGACACCAGGTATTGCATATCAGGAATCACATCCTTTACAGATGTGATCAAATCACGGATTTTGTGTACTATGTTGAAACGGACCTGGATCTTGTGTTTGTTTAAGATTTTGGAAATATTTTGGTAACCCCTGCTATGTATGGCAAAGTGATGGTATTGGTTGGATCTTCAGATGGTTGTCTCCTCATGGCTGGGGAGACAGCTTTGCGGATTGTACGGTCAGAATATCCGTTCATCCTGAGGGCTTGGTGTACATGCTCCAGCTCACTGGCTAGGTGATGCTGGTCGGAGATGCAACTGGCCCTATGGTGTAGTGTTTTGATGAGGGAATTCTTCTGGGCTGGATGGTGGTCGGAGTCAGGCTTGAAATAGGCATTTGTGTGGATGACTTTCCTGTAGACAGTTCAGTTCATTTTTCAGTTCATTTATTAGGTATAGCCCTGTGAGCCATGCGGCTCTTGAATCGGGTGCAACCGCAACAAACAAAAACATGAACAAGAAACATCTTAAGTGACTATGCGCAAACAGAAAAATCCAGGAAAAAACAGCAAAGTGTTCCAGAAAAGGACCGTATATCAATGTTGTGTGTAAAATCCCAGTGGGATGCAAGCCAAACAATAATAACCATAAGACCATTCAGATGAAAGTTATGAGTATCACTCTGTACTGCAATAAACAAACATTGCTAAACCAAAACTTGTCGAAATCACCAGAATAAAGCTATAAAATAATGTAACAGTGATCATAGGAACTGTGATTCAAATTTAACAATAAACGACATTAACAACATGTACGACCAAACTTTGCAGCCATAGCTGGCAGCATGAGTCACTCCATACCAGCAGGAGTATCAGTAGGAGTATAAAAATTTGTCAATGCACCTGTAATGCGAGCGTAAACGGGGTTTGCTGTTGGGCTCTGGCCCAATCACACGGCCCGGGGTATTGGGGGCGGAGCCCAGTATGGGGGCGTGTGGGAGGGGCCACCGTTCACCTCGGGTCCAATGGGAAGCGAGGTGAATGGGGTGGAGCCAGCAGGGCAGTATGGGAAGGCCGGATCTGACGATCCGGAAGTGGAGGAGTCAGGGTCACGTGGTAAAGAGGATATAGGTGGGAGCCCGGATAGGATCGGGGTCAGTTGCGGGAGTAAAGAGGCTGATTCACGTTGGGTGGCCGGAGGGTATCCGCACCATCGGCCACGTGGCGAAGGACCTTCAGCACGCCGTCGACCAGCGGTGTGCGGAGTGGGGGAGCGGAGGAGCTGTTGGAGGAGTGCGCGTGGGCGCGCGCGAGGAGACACTGGTCCGCTGTCAGGACCAGTGGGGTGCGAGGAAGAGCAGAGGAGCTCTAGGGGAGTGTGTGCGGGGCGCGCGCGAGGAGAGGAGCCGACGAGGGAGCGCGTGCGGGGCGCGCACGAGGAGATGCTGGTCCGCGGTCAGGACCAGCGGGGTGCGAGGAGGAAACTAAATAAAAGACCAACGGAGACCAGCAGTGCCTGACGAAGTCTCTTATTACATTGGCGTCAGAAGTGCTTCGAGATGTCAAAACATCTCAAGAAGAAGAATCAACCTACGCCTTCTTCAGAGGACGAAGAGGACCTTCCTCCGGCGGTGGCGGTCCGACCACGGAGGGCGCGGGCGAAGCGGTGGCGAGCGACACGACAGGGGTACAAGATGTCGTCGCAGCAGCCGGGCCGTCTGCGTCGACGGGCGCCGAGGATGGCTGGCGGCTCGTAGCGGAGCAAATTGATTCGCTATGGGCCATTTTGCTGGATTTGGTCACCCTAGTCGCGCCAGCGACGAGGCCAGGACAGCCACGCGTCGGGCCTCTACGGGGAGAAACTTCAGGTGGGGCCGAGCCATCTGCCATTGCGGCCTCTGCGAGACTGCCCGCCTTTCCCGACACGCGGCAGGACGCCGCCATCTTGGGCGCGGCCTAGACTGAATGGCAGGAAGCCGCCATCTTGTCACCGCCATGTGGGGCGCCCGCTTCGGATGACAGCAGCTCGGGGACTCGCAGCCACCGTCTGACGACTATTAAAGAATTTACCATCGGAGGGATTGGAGCGCATTCACTTGGCGTTTTGAGTCGGCTGTCCGATCCGCCAAGTGGACAGATGCGGAGGCCTTGGAGGTTCTGCCGATGCTCCTGGACGACAAGTCCCTAAAATTTTTCCGCTCCATCGCGGCTGCGAAGAAGGCAACGCTGACAGGGGCATTCAACGAGATGGCGGAAGCATACGAGCCTCCGGACGACGCACACCGTAGATTTTTCCAGAGACAACGGGCGCCGGAGGAATCACTTGTGGCCTTCCGAGGCGCTGTGGTTGAGCTGGCCATGGCCGCGTATCCCAAACCGAGCCCGACTTGTTGGAACCCTTGATACTGGGTAAGATGTTGGAGCTGTCCAAGGACCTGGACATTCCACTGCCCGTGTGCGGCCACGAGCAGCTGACCTCCCGGTTGTCTGCCAAATGCCTCGATGCGCAGTTCAACTTGCGCCGTTGGGCACAAATGGCCTCCTGAACGGGGGGTCCGACCGTGGAGGGAGACGCCGTCGGGTGACACCGTCGAAGGCCGTCTTCATCCCGGACGAGAGGGGGCCTGGCAATCTCACTGCGGCGGTGGCCCAGTGGGTTCCTCGAGGGGGGCGGTGTTGCGCTCGGGGCCACCACCGACGGATCGCCGGGACGCCGGGGGAGCCGGGCGGCGGGCCGACTTGGCGTGCTACCGCTGCGGACGTCTTGGACATTTTGCGCGTGACTGCCGGAGCCGCCCTCGTCCACCTCCAGGCCCGGAGTCCCCGACCAAGGACGCGCCATCCACGTCGGAGAGTCACCCGTGTCAGGCAAGTCGGTACGCATCAGACACCCGGCAAGGCCTGTCATCTCATTCATAACTGTCGGAGTGCATTCCGGGCGCCTGTTCTAACGGGAGACTGTGGCTCGAAGGGTGGTCGCAGCCGCTACTGCGTCTTCGACCATGCCGGGCTCGATACAGGGGATTGACGTGCGGATTTTGGTCAATTTGGGCACGTCCGCCACTATCATCTCGGACGTTATATTCCATCTCCTGTCCATCCCGCCGTCCCAGGTACGACCAGTTTTCGATTCATGTGTTGCTGCTAACAGGGGCAGTATGGGCATCGTGGGTCAGGTGGAGGCACGTATTTCTGTTGGGGACATGTTGGCTTCGGGGACGGTGTTGATCTCCAGGTCCCTCGCTGTGCCTTGCTTATTGGGGACCGATTTCCTGGCGAAGATGCCGATTCAGATAAGGGTCGATCAGGGTTGTATTGAGTTACCGGCTGGCCGGAAGATTTTCTTTTTGCCATCGCCGTGGGGCCGGTCTGCCCCGGACCTCCAGGTGCAGGCGCTGTCCGACGTTTCGGTCGACATTCCGCCAGGCTCGCAGATGCTCATTCCGCTGCACTATCGGAAGCCCGTGCCTGGGGTTGAGGGGGCGGTGGGTGTGTTATTGGTTATTGTCACCGTCCAACGCTGTTACGGGTGGTCTGGCGCTGGTCACGCACGGACGATTGTTCGGCCGGGTCAGCCTCCGTTTTTGCAAGTGTTTAACAGAGGCGCGGACAGTGTTGTCGTGCCGGCCGGTACGGTCCTCGCCCATGCCATGACCACCTTCACAGCCCATAATGATCCGAGTCACCAGGGCCTCGTAGCGGGGGTTTCGGCCTCGACGTCGCAGGACAATCGATGGATCGCCGGGTTGTGTCAGGAAAAAGCGTTCCTGACTACGTACCAGCGGTCCGCGCTTCGCGCACTGCTATGCAAATATTCCAAAAAGATTATTTCGATCTGGGACGCACCTTGCTGCTCTCCCATCACATTGATACCGGGGTGCTAGTCCCATTCGGATGAATCCGCATCGGTTGAGCCCAGCGGAGAGGGATCATGTCCGTGGCGCAGTAGATGATATGCTGGCCGCCGACATCTCTCCGTCCAACAGCCCGTGGGGCGCTCCGGTGGTCCTGGTAAAGAAGAAGGATGGTAGCCTGCGATTTTGTGTTGATTTTCGGAGGTTAAACAAAGTGTCGGTTGCAGACGCTTACCCCCTGCCGCGTATGGATGATTCTCTCGATGCCTTGTCTGGGGCGAAATTTTTTTCGACTCTTGACCTCTCTTCGGGGATCTGGCAGCTCCACCTGGACGAATCGTCGAGGGAAAAGACGGCTTTCCGTACGCCGCAGGGCCTGTTTCAGTTTAATTGTCTCCCCATGGGTTTGAACGCCGCCCCTGCTCCGTTCCAGAAATTGATGGAACTCGTGTTGACCGGCCTGCAGTGGGACACGTGCCTGATATATTTGGACGACGTCATTGTTTTCAGCCGCACGTTTGAGGAGCATCCTCAGAGATTGGATGCTGTTTTTGCTAGGGGGCGTTCCGCCAATTTAAAATTTAAGCCCAAGAAGTGTCACCTTTTGCAACACTCCGTGCGCTATTTGGGTCACATTGTCAGCCCTGACGGTGTGGCCACGGACCCGGACAAAATGGCGTGCATTCGGGACTGGCCGACTCCGGCCACGGTGGGAGACGTACGTCGATTTGTCGGGTTCGCTTCCTATTACCGCAGATTCGTTCCAAATTTGCTACGATCGCTAGGTCACTGCACCTCCTTACGGCAAAGAACCAGAAGTTCAGTTGGGGCCGGCGGAGGAGCGGCGTTTCACGGCCTACGCGATCGCTTGGCATCAGCACCGACGCTGAATTACCCTGATTTCGCTTTGCCTTTCATTTTGGATACCGACGCTAGTGACACGGGGATTGGGGCCGTCCTATCGCAGTGTAAGGGTGGCGTCGAGCGCGTTGTGCTTACGCGTTCTCTCTCCGGCGGAGACCCGCTATTGCGTCACCCGGCGGGAATTGTTAGCTATTGTGCATTTTGTCCGACAATACTGCCCGTATTTGTATGGCCGGAAATTCATCATGCGCACGGACCATGTGGCCTTGCAATACTCCCTGAAAGTTGGCCAGCCGTCTAGCCAGCTGGCACGATGGCTGGAAACTTTGCAAGAGTTCTCGTTTGATGTTCAATACCGTAAGGGCTCGCGTCACGCTAATGCGGACGTGCTCTCCCGACTGCCGCAGGGGTCCACCTGCGCATGTGCCTCTGGCATGAATAGGTGCATGCGGGTTCCACAGCCCCCGTGGCCTGTCATGTCCGCTGTGGAGATGCCCGCGGCTTCCACGTGTCCGGAACCGGCTGACGGGGTTTTGAATTTGCCGCGTTCCGTGTGGGTTCGTGAACAATTGCTCGTCGACTGGCTTGGGGCCTTGCGGAGTCAGGCTGCAAAGTCGAAGGGGAATCCGTCATCTGATGGGATGCCGGGAGCAGCTCTCTATGACGGGCTGTTGATGTGAGAGAGGACTTGCAGGGTCGCTGGCGCCTTGTTGTGCCGTCGTCGTTGCGATACGAGTTGATTCGGATTCTGCACGCTGAGAAGTTGTTACATCTCAGGGTGCAGAAAACCTTGTTGACGTTGCAACGTGATATTTTTGGCACGGCATGACGACTGACGTCGGGCACATTCGGGCGTGCTCCGACTGTGCCCGGCGGAAGCCGCCCAAGCAACCGTATGTTCCCCCAGTGCAGTCGATTAAAGTGACGCGGGTTAACGAATTGGTGGCGTTGGACATTCTGGGGCCCTTTTCCCCATCCGCTCGGGGAACAAATTTTTGTTGGTCGGGGTCGAATATCTTTCGCTATGGCCAATGGCCTGGCCCTTGCCCGACCAGTCGGCGGCGTCTATCATGGAGGCATTCCTGTTCGGTACGTGATGGACAAGGGGGCGCCGGAAAGGTTGCTTACGGACCAAGGGAGAAATTTTCTTCAAACCTATTGCGGGATGTGTGCGACACACTGGGAACTAAGAAAGTTCGGACCTCTCCCTACCATCCACAAACTGATGGGAAGGTTGAACGGTTGAACCGGAACCTGTCGGCCATGCTCTGCCATACGGTTAGCGAGAAGCAGGCCGATTGGGATTTGCATATCCCGGATGGAACCACATGCGTCGACGGGGTATTCACCTTTCTTTTTGATGTACTGTCGCGAGAATGTGCCGCCTGTGGAGGTGAAACTTGGCACGTGGGCGAAGAGTCCTGTTAAACCCCTCCCCGAGTATATTCGCGAATCCGTTCAGCGCGTGGCGGAGGCGCGGGACGCGGCCCAATTGGCTATGGCCAAGACCCAGGCCCAGAATGAACGGTGCGCCCGGCGCTCTCATCGTGGGTCCCCCTGGCGAGTGGGGGACATGGCCTGGCTCCACTGCCCACAGGTGCCGGTGGGGACCTCCCCTAAGTTGCACAAACCCTGGCAAGGGCCAGTGGTGCTGATTGAGGTCCCTAGTCCACAGTCCGCACGCGTTCGGGTCGCGATGTTGGTACATTCACACGTCCCGATTGAAACCCTATGTGGCCCCGCGAGTGGATGCGTCATCTCCTAACTTGCCTTGCTGGTGTCTGTCGCGTCCGACGCGCCACTGCCCTTGCCTGTTCAACCTGCAAGCGCGCCTGTAGACAGACCGATGGTGATCCTGATCCAATCCCACCGAGGTTGCAGCTGCAAGGGGCCCCGATTACGGGCCTCTCTGGTGAGCGGGTGCTGGGAAGGACAGGCCTCCACCAGTGGCGGATGATTCCGTTTCCGCCACTCCTTAAACCCTGGTGGGCCTGCGATCTCCGAGGGCGCCGCTGCTCGTGAAGGAAGGGCCGGCAACCTGCACTCGTTCCAGATCCCTTCCCTTTCGTTGATTGTGTTCGTCGTTATTGTGCTCTCCGTTGTGTCTGTTGTGATTCCTGAATGTGTTGCCGTTGCTCGCATTATTGTATCCTGTTTCAGCCGGGATGGCTGGTCTTTTACATCAGGGGGGGGTCATGTAATGCGAGCGTAAACGGTGTTCGCTGCTGGGCTCTGGCCCAATCATACGGACCAGGGTATTGGGGGGCGGAGCCCAGTATGGGGCATATGGGAGGGCCCGCCGTTTACCTTGGGTCCAATCGGAAGTGAGGTGAATGGGGTGGAGCCAGCAGGGCGCTATGGGAAGGCCGGATCTGACGGTCCGGAAGGGGAGGAGACAGGATCACGTGGTAAAGGGGATATAGGTGGGAGCCCGGAAGGGCTCCGGGCAGTTGCTGGAGTGAAGAAGCTGGACCACGTTGGGTGGCCGGAGGGGATCCGCGCCATCAGCCACGTGGCTGGAGGAGCTTCGGCACACCGTCGGCCAGCGGTGTGCGGAGTGGGGGAGCTGAAGGACTGATGAGGAAGCGTGTGTGGGGCGCGCGTGAGGAGACGCTGGTCCGCTGTCAGGACCAGCGGGTGCGAGCAAGAAGCTAAATAAAAGAGCAACGGAGACCAGCAGTGTGTGACGAAGTATTTTATTACAAATGTATAAATGAACCTTATGGAGGGACTCCGGGGTCCCATAAGCCCCCGGCTCTCGCATAAACTGCGTTGCAACGTCATTTTATGTCTGTTGAAGGCGAACGACACGGCAATCCATTCCTCTCGACGAGCTCCACACGATGTGCCAATCAAAGTTTTGTTTCTTCTGCGCATTTGTCCTCGCTGCACTTGGACGACATGAAAACAGAATGATCCGCACCAGGTGGGTCGCGGCGTTTATGTGCGTGGTGGGAATGAGTCGCCAAATTATATTTATTAATTACGATTTTGACTTCTGTTTATTCGGGACCCCGATGTCCTGCCATGAGGTTCAAATGTTGTGTCGTTAAACCCACCACCACTCGACACAGCCAATTAGTAAGGTTTGTCACATAAACAGAACGTGACAAATAGTTATTAGTACAGCACTAGTGTATAGTCTAGTGTATAGTGCGGTGTATAGTAGTGTATTGTATAGTGTAGTGTATAGTGTAGTATACTAGTACAGCACCCCGGTTGTGTGTTGGAGAGTAAATCCACAACATTTACGATGAGTACCGTGACGTTTGGCCAATAATTACAACCAGCTTCATCAGGTGACAGCCACATTCGTGTTTGGTTGATTAAATAGAGGGGTAGATGTGATGACGTCAACTTGTGATTCCTTCTACCGACTCTACAGTAGTATCTACCGATTGTACAGTAGCGGTGCCAAAGTAATCCCACGCCACAGAGAATATAAGACGGGTCCGAGAGGGACCGGGTTGTTGTTCATCCTGGAATAAACCTTCATCTACGTTCACCGTTCAACGAGTCTCCAACACGTGGACCCGGGCCGAAGCTGTTGGTCCTGGTCCGTAGTAGCACTTACGTTGTAACTAGTGTTACAAGCCTGGTGGTCACCACCATCGGTTGTTATTCTGTTAAGGGGAAAGTTACCCCGTGTGTTGAACTGAATAAATGTGTTGCCTCCAAGTCTGCGTCTGCGACTCAGGTGAACACATTACAGTAGTATATACTGACTATAGCAGTATCTACTGACTATAGTAGTATCTACTGACTCTAAAGCAGTATCTACTGACTATAGCAGTATCTACCGACTACAGTGGTATATACTGACTATAGTAGTATCTGCTGACTATAGCAGTATCTACTGACTATAGTAGTATATACTGACTCTATAGCAGTGTATACTGACTCTACAGTAGTATCTACTGACTCTATAGTAGTATCTACCGACTCTACAGTAGTATCTACTACTACTAGTATCTACTGACTACAGTAGTATCTACTGACACCAGTAGTATCTACTGACTACAGTAGTATCTACTACTCTATAGTAGTATCTTCTTGGTTCTTTCGTAAAGTCACGTAGAAGGGAAGTAATAAAATAATAAAATAAACATAATAAAACAATTCTCACGACGTTTCGGCCACAACGCAAGCAGCCGTCCTCAGGTGAAAAAACCAGGTCCGTCGAGGCGACAGAGTCTGAATGAAACAGCACACGAGCTTGGAGCATATATATAAGCTGGGCGCCTTGACAAAGGAATTTGCATATCAAGAGGAATTTAGCATATTTATGGGAAATGCAGGAATGTGATTAGTACTACATATGCATGTGCATTATGCAGGATTAACAGCATCAAAGGGAGCTGCAGGTACTGCTGCTGCAGTTTCTGCTGCTGCAGTTGCTGCTGCTGCTGCAGTTGCTGCTGCTGCTGCAGTTTCTGCTGCTGCAGCAGCAGCAGCTGCAGCAGCAGCAGCTGCAGCAGCAGCAGTACCTGCAGCTTTTGATCTTAATCCTGTAATGACGCAGGTACTAATCTTCCTGCTTCTTATGCTAAATTCCTCTTGAATGCAAATTCCTTTGTCAAGGCGCCCAGCTTATATAATGCTCCAAGCTCGTGTGCTGTTTCATTCAGACTCTTCGCCTCGAGACCTGATTTTTTCACCAGGACGGCTGCTTGCGTTGTGGCCGAAACGTCGTGAGAATTGTTTATTATGTTTTATTTTTATTATTTTATTACTTCCCTTCTACGTGACTTTACCGAAAGAACCGAGAAGATGAATCCCTGCAGTCACGAAAGCTTTAAATCGAAATCTATAGTAGTATCTGCTGCCTCTACAGTAGTAACTACTGACTCCACAGTAGTATATACTGACTCTACAGTAGTATCTACTGACTCTACAGTAGTAATTGCTGACTCTATAGTAGTATCTACTGACTATAGTAGTATCTACTGACTCTACAGTAGTAATTGCTGACTCTATAGTAGTATCTACTGACTATAGCAGTATTTACTGACTCTATAGTAGTAACTGCACCCATTGGGAGAGGGGGAGAAGTGGACATCACACTGTTCAGGATTTTCCTCAATGTTGTGTTTTATTTTGCCTTTTTAACGCCAAGGAGAACCTCCCTCCCATCGACGCAAGCCCACGTACGTTAATAGGGGCAACCGTGAGTCGGCTTTTCCACGCATGCGCAGATGCGTGCTTTGGCGCCTCGATCAGCGTGAAAATAAATTGTTACAAAGCGTGATTTTATTATTTTACATTTGAGCAAGGTCAAAAACAAATAGCACTTTTTCGTCCGGGGGCTTAGTGCGTTGTATCTGTGTACTTTGTTAAAATGTAAACCCAAGAGTTTGTCAATTAAAAGCATTGCAAGGCATGCACAGGCAGAAAGAGAGACAGATCGACAAAAAAAACTTTAATGGGTAAGATAGCGATCCATACTAAAACTAAACTTTTTTAATTTTACAAGGTAAGGGCCGCCTGAGCTACTGTGTAGCTCTTTTTCAGAAGCGACCTCGCCATCACAAATGACATCTCAACCAAGTGGCTGATATTATTGTCAAATACTCTTAAAACGCGTGGTGATGTTGACTCTAAATGTAGAGGGCAAAAAAAACACGCAGTGAGAGAGATAGAGACGCAAAAATACAAATATACAACAGCAGGCATCGTCAGGATTTGAACCCATGAACTTCTGCATACCAGACGAGATAGTTAACATCTCGAACCCACGACACCTCCTGCATGCCAAGCGAGGTAGTTAACATGTTGAAGGCATTGTACACGCGTGTTAAACGCAAATGGTTGAACGCAACTCATCGCCATCTTCAGGATTATTCAGAAGCTGTTCGCCGGGTTCTGCCCCTCCGCGTTGGTCTCCATCGGAACCACCGGGCTGCGTCGTGGTTTGCGATTCTCTTGATCCGCATCAGACTCTGAGGCTGACGGCTTTCTGTCCAGCGGATGTCCAGCGGAGCCGGAGTCGTCTTGACGTCGGCCAGAGGTTGGAGTGACTGATCGAGGTGGGTGGAAAAGGAAAATGCAACATGTCAAAGTCAAGGAGGGTGCACCACTGCAGAGGAGGAGGCTCATGAAGGACGCTACTACTGGTGGGGCCGTGCCAGGCTAGGTGCTCGATTGAGGACGCTTACTTTGGTGGGGGGGGGGAGCAAGTTGGGAGGGCATTCGGCCTCCAGCAGCAACAACAGAGGGCAGAGGGAGATGCTGCTCACAACAGCAAGCAGAGCACCAGGTGGATAAAACGCAGTGGATTGGCACAGCACGGGCACATCTGGTGGTGGTGGTGCATCTGCCTGGAGTCATTTCAGTTGGTCAATCCATGGCACCTGCAGGGTCTGTCCCGTGACCTCCCTCCTCCTGCACCTAGCCTGGCACAGCAGCAGTACAACCCATAGGCACCTGCAGGGTTTATTAGTATTAGCATCAAACCTCCGTCTGAAGAATCAAACCTCGTCCAGTTGAAACCATAATGACACACACACACATACAAGTACAACGACAAATAGCCGCCCCCCCCCCCCCGTTGGGGCAAGTGGCTGTTCGTCGTGGTGAGTAGCAGCAGCAACCTATGAAGGCTGCCGGCACTGCGGCACACACAGAGGGGGCGGGTGGCCAGCACCACACCTGGCCGCCCCCACGAACGCGATAAGCAACAACTGATAGGCTGCGGTGGCAAGTGTCGTCTCTATTGAAAGCTTTCGTGACTGCAGGGATTCATCTTCTTGGTTCTTTCGGTAAAGTCACGTAGAAGGGAAATAATAAAATAATAAAAATAAAACAATAAAATACAATTCTCACGACGTTTCGGCCACAATGCAAGCAGCCGTCCTCAGGTGAAGAACAGGTCTGTCGGGAAGGCAGCGTCTGAATGAAACACCCCAGGCTTGGAGAGTATATTTAAGCTGGGTTGGAGGGGGAAGAGCGCCTTGACAAAATAATTTGCATATCAAGAGGAATTTAGCATATTTATGGGAAATGCAGATATGGGATTAGTCACTACTTGTGCAATTCCTCTGATATGGTCAAGGCGTTTCAAAGTTAAATTACTCTGCCAAGCCTGGTGGTGTATTAGACGCTGCCTTCCGACAGACCTGGTCTTCACCTGAGGACGGCTGCTTGCGTTGTGGCCGAAACGTCGTGAGAATTGNATCTTATTATGTTTTATTTTTATTATTTTATTATTTCCCTTCTACGTGACTTTACCGAAAGAACCAAGAAGAAGTGTCATCTAAGCGAGATTATTACGCGCTCGTGTTCTCGATCGAACGCTTGTGTCCGGACACGTTCGAAAATACGTGGGCGCTGTGAATCGTGTTTGCTGTTTTATTTTACTCTTTGGTTCTATCGGTAAAGTCACGAAGGTATTTATTTTATTTTATACCTACGTGACTTTACCGAAAGAGTATGGATTCCTTCAGTCACGAAAGCTTCAAATCTAGAGTGGTTATTGTTGTGCCAGCGGTGGTGGTGGCGGCAGAGGTGGTGGTCGGTGGTGGTGCTTGGTTGTGTGGTGGTGGTGGTGGAGGTGGTTGATGCTGTGATTGTGATGGTGGTTGTGGTGGTGGTGGTTGTTGTGGCTGGCAGTGGTGGTGGTGGCAGAGTTGGTCGTTGTGGTGTGGGTAGTGGTTGTGGTTGTGGGTGGTGGATGGTGTGGTGGGTAGTGGTTGTGGGTAGTGGTTGTGGTGGTAGGTGGTGGTGGAGGTGGTTGGTGCTTGTGGGTAGTAGTGGTGGGTAGTGGTAGTGGTGGTAATTGTGATGGTGATTGTGGCGGTGGTGGTAGTGGTTGTGGTGATGGTGGCGCTGGTGACTTACTTATCATGTCCAGGAATTGCTGTAGACCTTCGTATTTATCCTGCATGGCTTCGAGGGCTCGAATGAGGTCCTGGCAAGCCTTCTGCCCAAGGGAAATAATCTCGTCGATGAGCCTATTGCCTTGATACTCCTGTGAAGAAACGGTAGACACCCATCCCCTTGTCTCAGGGGTTTTGACGGTGGCTATGGAGATGTTAACTAACCTCACCTTGTGTACAGGAGGTCGTGGGGTTTCGATACCATGACCCTGGCAATGCCTGCTGCTGTACATTTGGAGCCTGCGTCTTTTGCTGTGCGTGTCACTAGGACCCCAGTCAAAGCCGCAGTGGCCTGGTCTCGGCTAGTTGATTAAAGTTGCAAGCGAGTATTTAATCATCGCTTGAAGCTGGGGTTGGCATCGTCCCCCACTTCTCATTATGCCGAGGGCAAATCGGTGAGATTTAGAACTGTGGCTTATCCACCTGCAATTGCTGCTTTGGCAACATGGTCCACACCTTCCAGATACCCTGGCTGATGGAGGTGTTCCGGATGGCTGAGAAAAAGCGACAGGCCCATTCCCATCGTCTACTGCATCCCACGTAGGAGAACGAGGAGGCTTACCGCAGCCTTCGCTCGAAGGTTTGGAAAGCCGTGCTGTGCTGCAAGGATGGGTGGTGGTCGTGGGTTGCTGAGGACATGGAATCTGCCCCAGTAGCCCACAATCACAAATCACTCTTTAATTCCATCCAAAACAACTTGTAGCCCCTCACCTATCACCGTCCTTAAGGAAAGAACGGTAATTTGATCTCCGACCCCCAGGAGCAGGTCTGCAGGTTTGCAGAGAATGTTTGTGAGGTCTCGAGGGAAGAGAATCCCTCAACCCAGACAACATCATGGGCAAGGTGGGGACGACCCTGCCAGAGCTGTCGTGCCTCAAACTTTGGCAGAAATTGCCACCCCTCTGGAGTGGTTGGCTCAGGTGCCATCTGTGCAGGAAGTGTGTGGGACGATCCAGAATCTGCGACCAGGAAAAGTGCTGGGCAGAGTCGATCTCCAAAGCAAACTGCTGAGGGAGGGTGACGTCTGTGTGCAGACTGTGCTAGATGACATCATAACTACATCATGGCACTGCCCATGATGTAGCTGCTCACCCCGAGCTCTCAATGTCCTGATAGTGGCATTGTCCTTGTGCCGTTCGCTTTTTGGTGTTTCCTCTGGTCAAACACTGTTAGTGAGACTAAGCTCTAAAGAAAGCTATCTCTGGTGTCGACCAATCAGTTTCCAATACAATGCATCATCATCATATACCACCAGAGCATGTTTTTTTGTCTCCACGTTCACCACGAGTATATGTGGTTAATGCCGACTTGATGCCTTGCAAAAAGCTTCTGTTTGAAGTTATAACATCTTAACACCTGTGTTATTGTCAGAAAGGGTAAACCCTATTCTTATATATGACATCACAACTGTCTGAACCACAGGGCGGGTTTTGCAGGATTGGAAGAATGCTGTGGTGGTCTCCCTCTTTAACAGGGGACCGTACAGATTTTTAAAAAACTACAGGGGCATCTATCTTCTAAGTGTGTTCCCGGAAAGGTCCTGGCAAGCGTTATTCCACCATCACCTTGCCGGGAGCGCTGAGGAGAGGCTTGAGGAGCCCCAATATAGTTTAAATCTGGTCAGTTCTGCACGGATGACATTCTCTATCCGTCTCGTGAAGCAGAGGTTTATGGAATTTCAATAACACCTACGTCTCTGCTTTATTCACCTGATCAAGGCCTATGATACCATCAACAGGCGAGGGCTCTGGTCTGTTCTGAATGCTTTCAGATTCCTTTACTCTCTGCTCACGATCATTAAGGCCTTCATGATGGTAGGCAGGCCCGCGTAAAACTACGTGGCCGGGAGTCGGAGCCATTCTCTGTTCACCTTCGGGTGCGACAGGGATGTCCTCTGGCTCCCACATTATTTAACATCATCTTTGACTACGTAGTTCTAGAAGCTTTCCATGGCTATACCAGAGGGAGGATTTACCATCAGTGGGGCATTCCACCTGGTAAACTAAAAAAANGTTTAGTTTATAGTTTAGATACAGTGAGGGAAAAAAGTATTTGATCCCCTGCTGATTTTGTACGTTTGCCCACTGACAAAGAAATGATCAGTCTATCATTTAATGGTAGGTTTATTTGAACAGTGAGAGACAGCATAACAAAAAAATCCAGAAAAACGCATGTCAAAAATGTTATAAATTGATTTGCATTTTAATGAGAAAAATAAGTATTTGACTCCCTCTCAATCAGAACGATTTCTGGCTCCCAGGTGTCTTTTATATAGGCAACGAGCTGAGATTAGGAGCACACTCTTAAAGGGAGTGCTCCTAATCTCAGCTTGTTACCTGTATAAAAGATACCTGTTCACAGAAGAAATCAATCAATCATATTCCAAACTCTCCACCATGGCCAAGACCAAAGAGCTCTCCAAGGATGTCAGAGACAAGATTTTAGACCTACACAAGGCTGGAATGGGCTACAAGACCATCGCCAAGCAGCTTGGTGAGAAGGTGACAACAGTTGGTGCGATAATTCGCAAATTGAAGAAACACAAAAGAACTGTCAATCTCCCTCGGCCTGGGGCTCCATGCAAGATCTCACCTCGTGGAGTTGCAATGATCATGAGAACGGTGAGGAATCAGCCCAGAACTACACGGGAGGATCTTGTTAATGATCTCAAGGCAGCTGGGACCATAGTCACCGAGAAAACAGTTGGTAACACACTACGCCGTGAAGGACTGAAATCCTGCAGCGCCCGCAAGGTCCCCCTGCTCAAGAGAGCACATATAAATGCCCGTCTGAAGTTTGCCAATGAACATCTGAATGATTCAGAGGACAACTGGGTGAAAGTGTTGTGGTCAGATGAGACCAAAATGGAGCTCTTTGGCATCAACTCAACTCGCCGTGTTTTGAGGAAGAGGAATGCTGCCTATGACCCCAAGAACACCATCCCCACCGTCAAACATGAAGGTGGAAACATTATGCTTTGGGGGTGTTTTTCTGCTAAGGGGACATGACAACTTAACCGCATTAAAGGGACGATGGACGGGGCCATGTACTGTCAAATCTTGGGTGAGAACCTCCTTCCCTCAGCCAGGGCATTGAAAATGGGTCGTGGATGGGTATTGCAGCATGACAATGACCCAAAACACACGGCCAAGGCAACAAAGGAGTGGCTCAAGAAGAAGCACATTAAGGTCCTGGAGTGGCCTTGCCAGTCTCAATACCTTAATCCCATAGAAAATCTGTGGAGGGAGCAGAAGGTTCGAGTTGCCAAACGTCAGCCTCGAAACCTAATGACTTGGAGAAGATCTGCAAAGAGGAGTGGGACAAAATCCCTCCTGAGATGTGTGCAAACCTGGTGGCCAACTACAAGAAACGTCTGACCTCTGTGATTGCCAACAAGGGTTTTGCCACCAAGCACTAAGTCATGTTTTGCAGAGGGGTCAAATACTTATTTCCCTCATTAAAATGCAAATCAATTTATAACATTTTTGACATGCGTTTTTCTGGATTTTGTTGTTGTTATTCTGTCTCTCACTGTTCAAATAAACCTACCATTAAAATTATAGACTGATCATTTCTTTGTCAGTGGGCAAACGTACAAAATCAGCAGGGGATCAAATACCTTTTCCCTCACTGTATAATGCGAGGCTGATCCATGCCTGGGTACGGTCATACTTCACACTTACACAAGAAAACTATTTATTATTAATTCTAGATTTGAAGCTTTCGTGACTGCAAGGATTCATATTCTTAGGTTTTTTCGGTAAAGTCACGTAGGTAAAACATCAAAATTAATGAAAATAAAATAAAATAAAACAAAAAATCACGACGTTTCGGAGGCAACACAAGTCTCCGTCATCAGGTGGGACCGTCACAGCCGAATTAGCTGCATCAAGTGAGGCAATGATTCAAGATGTAGTCCCTTATAAGCAAGTTGAAGGGGGGGAGGAGAGGGGGGGGGGAGAACCTTGGTCTCGGAAAAGACAATTTGTCTTTTCCGAGACCAAGGTTCTCTGCAAACCTCCTGGCTACCATCAAAGGTTTGTACACGAAGCCATACAAATATACAAACACAGACATAATTTCAACCGTGATGATGGGTACAAACTTAGTAATCATTGGAAAGATGTTATCAACCACGCAAAAAAGACTTAATTACACTTTTTTTGGACCATCTTATCTGACAGGCACTATTTTACTTTACTTTACCGAGTGTTAACATCCCCAGTTATTTTGTAACAGTAATCTCTTCACTGTTCAGCCAGCATTGGTATAAACATGGGCATTTTCGTTCTTTTGTCTATCATGTGTATCAGGCCTCCCTCCCCCTCTCTGCTGCATGTGTTGAGCACTCCGTGCTGTCTTTGAGCCCCGCCCCCCTCCCTCCGATACGTTTCCATTCATTGGCTACCACATTCTGATGAGCTCCCCCCCCCCTCTCCTCCCCCCCNTTCAACTTGCTTATAAGGGACTACATCTTGAATCATTGCCTCACTTGATGCAGCTAATTCGGCTGTGACGGTCCCACCTGATGACGGAGACTTGTGTTGCCTCCGAAACGTCGTGATTTTTTGTTTTATTTTATTTTATTTTCATTAATTTTGATGTTTTACCTACGTGACTTTACCGAAAAAACCTAAGAATATTTATTATTATATTAGGCGAGGGTATGTCCAGTAACCTAACAAAGAAATTTAATGTGGGAAAAATTGTTACGCGTTGAATTGCAAGTTACCTTCTCTCTCAGCATTGGCGCTGTTGTACTAAACACTACACTACTATACACCACTTGCACTACTATACACTACAATACTTTCTACAACTACTATACACAATACACTACACTACTATACACTACTATACACTACATTGCTATACAGTACACTACTATACCCTCTACATCACACCACTATACAGTATAGATTACACTACTATACACTCCACACTACGATACAGTTTAGACTGCACTACTTTACACTACACTATTATGAACTCCACTTCTATACACTACACTACTATACACCGCTATACACTACACTCTTATACACTACACACTGCACAACGTACGTCGTATTGAATAGCGAGTTACCTTTTTCTGAGCAATGGCTCTGCTGTACACATCTTTGTATCCCAACGATTCCACCTCTTCCAGCAAGCTGCCCGGATCGTCGCAGACAAGGCGGATGATCTCCGCACGGTTGTCTTTGATGAATTTTACTTCGATTGAATCTGCAAAGTTTAAGTGAAAAATAATCACGAGATTCAGAATATTGCATTGCATACCGCCGGAGGAATCCGATGAGCTATAAAGCTCTTTGATCACAGATGGTCAAGGTAAGGGGTCACGTGGTCAGAACGTTACAACAACAAACTGTCCAAAAAACACGATAGCAGTACAAAGTACAGGACAGGTAAACAAATCACCCAAACAAAGATAAATGCACAACACCAAACCATGCCCCCATCCTACCAGGCAAATTTCCACTGAGGAAATTAACTATTTTTTTTACAAGCGACCTGGCCTATCACAAATGATAGCGGCATAACAAAGTAGCTGATTACCATCATCATCATCGCCTAGATATGTATATCAGAATCCCAATACTCTTAAATGCGTGACGTTGATTCTAAACGTGGAGAGAGAAATCCACGCGACTACCACGTGAGACAGAGACGCTTCTGAGCGATTTTTTTCAGAAGCGACCTGGCCATCATAAGTGATAGCAGCTCAGCCACGTGGCTGATCCACCATCGTGGAGACATTCATAGCAGCAGCAGCCAAGTCCAGTGGTGGTCACATTCTGTCACGCTTTTACCTGGTCCGGTGAAAAACTTACTAGCGCCATCTGTGCGAACAGAAGAGCTTCATAGATCATCACATTTCCTCCAGTATATAAATATAAATAAATAAATTGATTCTGAACTTAATGACCTCACGCCCCCTTACTGGACCATGAGTGAATAAAGAGCTTCCTAGCTCTTAGGATGTCCTCCTCCAGTATATAACTAAATAAAGATTCTAGTTCACAGGTGCAATTCCAGAAGTGAAAATGGTCGCTACTTTACCGCATGGAAATTTCCCCCGTTTCTTCTTGTAAATGAACGCAGCAGCAGCAGCAGCGCCAAACAGAAGCAGCAGAACCACGGCCACCGCAATGCCCACTGTCTTGCCTCCTTCTGTTTGAAAATAAATGCACGCAGAGTTGTGTGTGTGTCTGTGTGTGTCGCTGTCTCTCTGTCTCTGTGTGTTTCTCTGTATGTGTCTGTGTGTATGTCTGTGTGTCTATGTATGTTGATGATCTGGTGATTGCTGCTCACTCAGAGGAGGAGTTGGTGGCGCTGATGCTGAACATGAAATGTGCCACTAAGAGGTGTGGTCTTACCATCAGCCCCACCAAAACCAAGTATGGGTACTTTGTGTGATGGAGCAGTTGTAGAAAGAGTGGATAGTTTTCCATACCTGGGCAGTGTGTTTATGACCACCTCCTGTTTACACAGCAGAGCCCTCACTCTGAATCAGTCGGCCGGCATCATCTTTTCATGGCTGCGCAATGCTGCGTGGAAGCTACCTGGTCTATCACTCCGCATGAAGCTTCAGGTCTTCTCGGCTACAGTCATGCCCTTCCTTCTCTATGCTTGTGAAACGTAGGCCCCTGTAATGGAACATCTGCGCCAGTTAGAAACAATTAGGCTGGCCTGCCTGCGATCCATCCTGGGTTTAACCAGGCTGGGTTGTGTGAGGAACTCACAAAACCTTGAAAGAGCTGGACAAATTCCATCAATGAGCTCCTCCGGCAGCAAAGACTGCATTGGCTGGGTCATGTAGCCCGCATACCAAGCCACGGCATACCCAAACAGCATTTGTTCGGCCGGATAGAGGGGGCTAACTGGGTACGGCATGGGTTAGAGAAGAGATGGAGTGATGTAGTACAAGAAAATGTGGAGCTGAGTAGACTTTCCGATGACTGGTACCAGCGGTGTCACGATCGGCCTCTGTGGATGATGCTCGTGAAGGAAGCTGCTACTGGGCAGTTGGAGGCAGTCGCCCTCCAACTGAGGGCAGAGCAGCGACGCTCACAGCAACGAGCGGAGTGCCGGCCAGCTAAATTGAACCAATTGGCACAGTAGGGGGTACCAGCTAGTGGTGGTGCATCTGCCAGTCATCTCAGTCAGCCAACCCATGGCACCTGCTGGATCTGTCCCGCGACCTCCTGTCAGTGAGCCTTTACGTGGACTTAAAGTGGGCCTGGCCTGGTACAGGCGTCATGATGACGTCACCGCCACTTCGTGGCGAATGGCGGGTATTGGTGTGTGCCTGTGCGTGTGTCTGTGTGTCTGTCTTTTTCTGTGTGTGTCTGTGTGTCTATATGTGTCTGTCTGTATCTATGTGTGTCTCTATGTGTCTATCTGTATCTGTGTGTTTGTCTTTGTGTGTCTCTATGTGTCTGTCTGTGTATGTGTATGTGTGTATCTGTGTGTGTGTCTTTGTCTTTGGCTGTGTCTCTTTATATGTCTGTCTGTATCTGTATTTGTCTTTGTCTGTGTGTCTCTATCTGTCTGTCTTTGTCTGTGTCTGTGTGTCGTCTCAGTCAGTCGACCCGTGGCACCTGGTATTACCCCGGTACCCCCTGCCAGCGGGCAATCAACACTTCACGTGACCTCAAGGTGCACATAGCCTGGCACAAGCGTCGTGGTGACGTCACCGACACTTAGTGGCGAATGGCGGTTGTTGTTGTTGTGTGTCTGTGTGTCTTTATGTCTGTCTTTATCCGTGTGTCTGTGTGTCTCTATGTGTCTATCTGTATCTGTAGTGCGTCTGTGTGTCTATATGTGTCTGTCTGTATCAGTGGGTGTGTCTATGTGTGTCTGTGTGTCTCTATGTGTCTGTATGTGTCTGTGTGTGTGTCTGCATCTGTGTCTGTCTTTTTCTCTATGTGTACCGCGATGGGAGCGGTGGTGAAGTGGTTAGTGCGCCTGGCTACGAACCCGGCAACCAAAGTTCGATTCCCGCTCAAGGCACCAACAGTAGTGATATCGATTATCTGGGCCTCTCCTAGGTCGACTCAGCCTCAAATTAGTACCGGTGTGATGTGTAAACATCACCACTGTCCACCCACCCCTCTGTGTGCCACAGTGCCGGCCTTCATAGGCGTTGCTGCTACTTGCTAACAGCACCTGCCCCTACAGTCTGTTGAGGCTACACGGGGATCTTTGTCTTTCTGCCACGAGACTCAACTCGTCTCTGCTATCCGATCGAAAACTGCTCCGATGAGCCAAAGTTGACGCTTTGTCAGGCACGCCAAATTTTACGTGTCTAAGACGCACCCCATTATCATTATTGGAATGTAAAAAAATTTACCTTCATTCTGATGAAAAATAAGAATAGGTTTTAACGCTTGTCTGACAATAATAAAACATGAGGTGCTGTTAAGGTTTTCAAACTACCAAATTGATATCTTTGCGAGGCATAAAGTCTCCAATAACCACACAAACTTGTGGCAAAACATTCAAACACGATCTGACAATAATAATATTAATAATAATGAGATGCATTGTATTTTAAACTGATTGACCAACACCAGAGACAACCTTCTTCATGGTCTTGTCTCTGCACCAGCAGCGCGTTAGTAGACCAGAGACCAGTGCCAAAACATGAACAGTACAGAGGCAATGCTAAGTGTTGGAGTTAAGTCTGTCAGTTATAGAGAACAGATGTAGCTGCTCAAAACTACGCTTATACACTACTCGGAAGGGGAATAGGCGTTCCAGACGGTATACAGTGTAGTGTATAGTAGTGTATAGTGTAGTAGTGTATAGTGTAGTGTATAGTGTAGTAGTGTATAGTGTAGTGTTTAGTGTAGTGTATAGTAGTGTATAGTATAGTGTATAGTGTAGTGTAGAGTAGTGTATAGTGTATAGTGCAGTGTATAGTAGTATAGTGTATAGTAGTGTATAGTGTAGTGTATCTTGTAGTGTAGTGTATCGTGTAGTGTATAGTAGTGTATAGTATAGTGTAGTGTACAGTAGTGTAGTGTATCGTGCAGTGTATAGTAGTGTATAGTATAGTGTAGTGTGAATAGCATCTGACAGCCCCCTGATGATGGGGTGACCGTCTTTATTCGCCAGCCAGCCTAAAAGCCACTGCTGCTGCTGCTGTGAGGATGATGATCAGGATGATGATGGTTTATATGATGATGGTTTATATGATGATGATGGTTTATATGATGATGATGGTTTATATAATGATGGTTTATATGATGATGGTTTATATGATGATGATGGTTTATATGATGATGATGGTTTATATGATGATGGTGATGATGATTGTTTATATGATGATAGTTTATATGATGATGATGGTTTATATGATGATAGTTTATATGATGATGATGGTTTATATGATGATGATAATGGTTTATATGATGATGGTTTATATGATGATGATGGTTTATATGATGATACTTTATATGATGATGATGGTGATGATGATTGTTTATATGATGATGATGGTTTATATGATGATGGTTTATATGATGATGGTTTATATGATGATGATTGTTTATATGATGATGATGGTTTATATGATGATGGTTTATATGATGATAGTTTATATGATGATGATGGTTTATATGATGATGATGGTGATGATGATGGTTTATATGATGATGATGGTTATATGATGATGATATATGATGATAGTTTAAATGATGATAGTTTATATGATGATGATTGTGATGATGATGGTTTTTATCGCTCTGTGACGAGATCGTCGAAGAGCACCTGAGTCAGGAGGGGCGGTGGTACTTGATGTCACAGGTGGAACAGAATCTTCCCTGCAGAAAATGTCGCCGCCACGCTTATGGTGGCCGGGTTTGCATCTGCACAGCCTGTCTGTGGTTGCGCTGCATTGCCGCTCCTCTTCCTCATCTGTGGATAAGATAAAAATATAGTGTAGTGCATAGTGTAGTGTGTAGTGTAGTGTAGAGTAGTGTGTAGTGTATAGAGTGTAGTGTATAGTGTAGTGTTGTAGTGTAGTGTAGTGTATAGTAGTAGTGTATAGTGTATGTGTAGTGTAGTGTATAGTGTAGTTTATAGTAGTGTAGTGTATAGTAGTTTATAGTAGTGTGTATAGTGTAGTGTATAGTAGTGTAGTATATAGTAGTGTATAGTTTAGTATATAGTGTAGTGTATAGTAGTGTAGTATATAGTGTAGTATATAGTGTAGTGTATAGTGTAGTGTATAGTGTAGTTTATAGTGGTGTAGTATATAGTGCAGTGTATAGTAGTGTAGTATATAGTGTAGTGTATAGTAGTGTAGTGTATAGTGTAGTATATAGTGTAGTGTAGTGTAGTGTGTAGTAGTGTAGTGTATAGTGTAGTGTATAGTAGTGTAGTATATAGTGTAGTGTATAGTGTGTAGTATATAGTGTAGTGTATAGTGTGTATAGTAGTGTAGTGTATAGAAGTGTAGTATATAGTGTAGTGTATAGTAGTGTAGTGTATAGTAGTGTATAGTAGTGTATAGTGTAGTGTATAGTAGTGTATAATAGTGTATAGTGTAGTGTATAGTAGTGTAGTGTATAGTGGAGGGTATAGTAGTGTAGTGTATAGGGTGTAGTGTACAGTGGTGTATACTATTTGGTTCTTTCGGTAACGTCACGTAGTTAGAAATAAAATAAAACTAATCACGACGTTTCGATCGCAACACAAGCGGTCGTCATCAGGCAAAGGAGTCAGCCTCTAAAGGCAAACTGTTTATAAAGGTTTGGGGATGGGCGTAGCCCAAGTGTATCAACAACACATGAACCACGGGCGGTGCACGAGTGCAAATTTAATGCGGGCGTAAACGACCTTCCGGAAGTGACGTCATGGGGGGAGGAGTTACGTCACGTGGGGGAGAGGGTTCAGGTCTAAAAGGGGAGAAACCGGAAGAGGAAGGGGAGTTGTCGGAGACTGAGATAGAGTGAGGCCACGCAGGGCGGAGGGTGAGAGAGTGGCGAGATCGCCACATACACAGAGAGTGAGGTTCGGCACCGTCGGCCAGCGGTGACCGACCCCGGAGAAGCGGGAGCAGCGAGGAGGCTGCAGAGAGCAGCGGGTCTGCAAAGGGGAGTTCGGCAGCGGGAGGTCTGCACGAGGAGTTCAGCAGCGGGACTGCTACGAGAGAAGGAGGCTACGAGAGCGACAGCAGCCTGGGGCTGCCAAGCGGAGAGTCTCTAGGGGAGTGCCGTGAGGGAAAAGTATAAGAACCCAAATAAAGGACACGGAGACAGATACAAGCGGTCGAGTCCTTTATTACACTGGTGTTAGAAGTGTAACGGCATGGCAAAACAACTGAGAAAAAAGAATATTCCGTCTCCAGCATCTGCTTCATCTTCCGACGACGACGACCTTCCTCCAGCGGTGGACCTGACTACGATGGAGGAGGAGATCCGTGCTGGGACGAGTGCGGGTCCGGGGGTCCAAGATGTCGCCGCGTCGGCGGACCCGTCTGCACCAAAGGACGCGGATTTAAGATGGAGCCAGATGGCGGAGCAACTTGAGACACTCAAAAACGTGCTGGCGCAGTTATGTGAGCTCGTCACGCCGAGGACGGCGTCGGAGAGAGACGATGGTGGTCCGCAGGTCGCCGTTTGCCTTCGCTGTCGACGCCATCAGCCACGCGGCACGAAGACGCCATCTTGGGCGTGGCAGGCGAAGAAAGGCGGGAAGCCGCCATTTTGCGTCCTCCGCGGCGAGACGCCGCCATCTTGTCCACGCCACGGTGCGACGCCATGTTGAACATGCCACCAGATGAGTCATCGGCTGGAGAGGGCGCGCCAAGGAGTCGCAGTCGTCACCTTACAACTGTTAAAGAATTCTCCATCGGGGGCGATTGGAGTGCTTTCGCCTGCAGATTTTTGGCGGCGGTACGCTCGGCAAGGTGGACTGACGCGGAGGCATTAGAAGTTCTGCCGACTCTTCTCGATGACGAGTCGGTTAGATTCTTTCGCTCTATAAAGGCCGCGAAGAAGAAAACATTGAGAGGTGTGTTCGACGAAATGGCAGACGCTTACGAGCCGCCGGATGATGCTCATCGCCGGTTTGTTCAACGACAACGAGCACCCGAGGAGTCGCCGGTGGCATATAGGGGCGCGGTACTGGAGCTGGCTATGGCCGCATACCCGGAGACGGAGCCTGACCTGCTGGAACCTCTCATCCTGGGTAAGATGCTCGAGCTGTCCCGGGATCTCGGCATTCCTATGCCGGTGTGTGGCCATGAAAAGCTCACATCCCGGGCTGCGGCTAAATGTCTGGACGCCCAGTTTAACCTGCGCTGGTGGAAACAAGTTACGGCGTGGACGGGGGGCCCATCGTCGAAGGGGAGCCGTGGGTTGGGATCCCAAGAAGGCGGTGTATGTGCCTGACGAGAGGAACCCGCAGGAGCTGTCAGCCGCCTCTGCTCCGTGGCCGGCCCGCAGTGGGCCGGGCCGCGGGCTGTGCCGCTGACACGGCCGCGTCGGGACGGGGTGCCCGCGGCGCGGCGCAACGACGTCGACTGCTTCCGCTGCGGGCGTAAGGGCCATTACGCCAGGGACTGCTGGGCCCGCGTCCCAGGTCCGCCCCAGCAGGAGGCCTCGACAGCGGACGCACCACGGAAGGATTCTCCAGCACAGACAAGCCGGCCGTGACGCCGCAGGAGAAAGGAGGCTCTGCTCGGGGTGTGCCTACCACGGCTGCGAAACTCTGAAACCCGCAGCCCTTCCGACCCCGCCGCGGACGCGATTGTGGGACACCTCTGATGCTGGGCCTTCAGGAATACGGGACCGGGACGTTGGCGGGCCTCCAATAGCGACAGACGAACTTCATCCTGTCGCTCTTAAAACCCTGTCACGTTCCTGCTCGGCGGGAGGGCCGCCAACCGTCCGGGACGGACCGGCGACCCGCACTCGCTCAAAATCCCTCACATTTCGTTAACTGTTGTGTTGTGTTCTTGTTTTTTCTGTTATATTATTGTATGCTTCGTGTCCTTTAACGTATTCGGTCGTGTTCGCTCGCATTACTTGTTGGAGTTGTTGTTCAGCCGGGGTCGGCTGGATTTTCTCTACGGGGGAGGGTGGTGTAATGCGGGCGTAAACGACCTTCCGGAAGTGACGTCATGGGGGAGGAGTTACGTCACGTGGGGGAGAGGGTTCAGGTCTAAAAGGGGAGAAACCGGAAGAGGAGGGGAGTTGTCGGAGACTGAGATAGAGTGAGGCCACGCAGGGCGGAGGGTGAGAGAGTGGCGAGATCGCCACATACACAGAGAGTGAGGTTCGGCACCGTCGGCCAGCGGTGACCGACCCCGGAGAAGCGGGAGCAGCGAGGAGGCTGCAGAGAGCAGCGGGTCTGCAAAGGGGAGTTCGGCAGCGGGAGGTCTGCACGAGGAGTTCAGCAGCGGGACTGCTACGAGAGAAGGAGGCTACGAGAGCGACAGCAGCCTGGGGCTGCCAAGCGGAGAGTCTCTAGGGGAGTGCCGTGAGGGAAAAGTATAAGAACCCAAATAAAGGACACGGAGACAGATACAAGCGGTCGAGTCCTTTATTACACAAATGCAGCAACAATGCCAATGCAGCAGCAATGCCAAACGCTGGGGATGCGGTGTATAGTGAGTGTATAGTGTAGTGTATAGCGTAGTCTACAGTGTAGTGTTTAGTAGTGCAGTGTATAGTGTTTAGTGGTCTAGTATATAGTAGTGTAGTTTATCGTGTAGTGTATGGTAGTGTAGTATTGTATAGTATTGTATAGTAGTGTAAAGTGTAGTGTCCATTCGTGTATAGTTTAGTTTTAGTAGTATAGTGTATAGTAGTGTATAGTGTAGTGTATAGTGGAGGGTACGGTAGTGTATAGTAGTGTAGCGTATAGTGGTGTAGTGCATAGTGGTGTAGAGTAGTGTATAGTGTAGTGTATAGCATCGTGTATAGCGTCGTGTATAGTGTATAGCGAAGTGTATAGTGTACTGTTTAGTAGTGTAGTATGTAGCAGTGTATAGTAGTTTACAGTGTAGTGTATAATAGTGTATAGTATTGTAGTGTATAGTGTCATGTATAGTAGTGTATAGTTTAGTGTATAGTAGTGTAGTGTATAGTAGTTTATAGTGTAGTGTATAATGTAGTGTATAGTGTAGTGTATAGCGTGGTGTATTGCAGTGTATAGTGTAGTGTATAGTAGTGTATAGTGTAGTGTATAGTGTGTAGTGTATAGTAGTGTATAGTGTAGTGTATAGTGTAGTGTATATGAGTGCAAAGTGTAGTGTATAGTGTCGTGTATAGTAGTGTATAGCGTAGTGTACAGCATAGTGTATCGGATGTTAGGCAAATGATGCTTCATCACACAAGACAATCGGGATGAGTCGCTCACCGGGCTGACATGGTATGCACATCATGCATTTTGGTGAGCTGTTTGGATACTCCGTATAATAGCCACCGCCGCAGACTTGACACCTGGAGTGTCCTGTTCAGCTGTGCAGTCCGATATTAAATACTTGCCTGTTGGGAGCAAAACAGAAAAGCGTGAACACACGGACAAACATTAATAAAAATGTACTCGGCTAAAAATGGGAAAAAATCCCCAAAAAATGTACTCAGCTAAACTCGTTTTTTTTATCCTACCAGGTCTAAGGCCCCACTGAGCTACGTTGATTTTTATTCAGAAGCGGCACCTTAACATCGCAAATGATAGCGGCTCAACCAAGTGGCTGATATCATTATCGTATGGAAATTTATAGCAATAAAATAATGTAAATACTCCTAAACCGCGTGATGTTTATTCTAAACGTGGAGGGAAAAACCGGAGGACCCGGAGAAATATCCACAGGGGGAAAGAGAGAGCCGCAGAGTCCGAGATCTAACCCACGACCTCCCGCATACCCGGCGAGGTAGTTAACATTTCCTAGCAACTATGGCGCCACAAATTGTACCGTGATTGCACAATTGTCATAATTTGTGATCCTTCCCCCGCACCTCCAATTAGCGTGGTTGGCTCCGTACGGTGAGAAATAAGTTTAACATGCACTCGACTATACACTACAATACACTACTAAACACACACCATACACTATATACTACACACCACATACTATACACCAAACTACGATACACTATACAGTGATACCTCGGTTCACGAACTTAATTCGTGAACTGACTCTGGTCGCGAACCGAATTGGTCGTGAACCGAGGCACATTTTCCCATAGGGTTCAATGTAAATCCGGTTAATCCGTTCTGACCTTTTTTTTTGGTTTTTGAAGCACAAAAATATGAAACAAATTACAATACACATTAGTACTGTACAGTATAGTAATGTATAAAGAGAGAACACTAACCTTGCTTGAGATGACTTCAGTAAGCACTCAAACGGGTGAACTGTACAATACAGTAAGTACAGTGTTGTACAGTACAGTAGTACAGTACAGTACTGTATGTGCTAAAAAGCACACCAAAAAAAGTCACTGAAAGTGTCTTCACAGTACTCACAGTACTTCTTTCTGTGTCTCTTCTTCTCTCCACGATCTTCCTACAGGAAGTCACGACCATGTGACAGCCTGGAAATAGCATTAAAATGGCCGCGGCTCCTGTTCGTGAACCGAAGTGGAGTTCGTGAACCGGAGCATATTTTTTGAACTTTTCTGTTCGTGAACCGAGTTGTTCGTGACCAGAAGCGTTCGTGAACCGAGGTATCACTGTACTATATACTACAACTACATTTACACTGCACTAACATAAACTACAACTATATAACAGGACCCTGCGGGGTGGGCTGGTAGGAACAAACAATTGAATGGCTATAATAAAATGAAATGGCAAAAAATAGCCACCAATAAGTGGATACCCCGTGGCCCCGCCCTCACCCACGTAACCCGCCCGGCCACCCGTGGCCCCGCCCCATCTCGGTGTCCCGCCCCCAGCCGTTGCCCGCCCTTACCGCCATAACCCCGCCCAACCCGTAGCCCGTAGCCCCGCCCTCACCTCGTGCCCCGCCCCCTGCCGCCGTTGCCCCGCCCAGCCCCGCGTAGCCCGCCCCTGCCGCTGTAGCCCCCCCAATACACCCGAGCGGGGNAGAGATTCCCAGGCCTGGCTCGGCTGGAGAGCCGCCGACGAGGGGGGGTAGGGAGTTGTTTTTAATGTAGCTTTAAATGTAAATGTTTCTATTTAAAAACATCAGGGATGTAACATTGTTAANCATTAACTCCCTTTCACACCGGGGTACGATACGAAGGGAGATTTGAGGCCTAGGTCTAGGCTTTAGGCCTAGCTGTAGGCCTTAGGCCGCCGTGAGTTAATTAATATAAATGTTTTAATTATTTATGTAAAAGCTTTCAATGTAAATGTTGCTATTTAAAAACATCAGGGAATGTAACATTGTTAAACATTAACTCCCTTTCACACANGCGGGGTACAATACGAAGGGAGAGTTTGAGGCCTACGTCTAGGCCTTAGGCCGCCGTGAGTTAATTGTTAATATAAATGTTTGAATTATTATGTAAAAACTTTAATGTAAATGTTTCTATTAAAAACATCAGGGAATGTAACATTGTTAAACATTAACTCCCTTTCACACACGCGGGGGTACGATACGAAGGGAGAGTTTCAGGCCTAGGTCTCGGTTTTTGTAGGGTCATGCCAAGTGTTTGCAGTAGGGGGCGATGTTGCTACACGGACGGACGGTCGGACGGGACGGACGGACGAATTAATCTATTGTGGCTGGTCCACTTCGTTCCTACCAGTATAACATAAATACTCCACACTATAACGCATTACTCTACACTGACATCATTAACTACATCACTACACCACACCACACTAACAACACAAAACATGTACATGATACTACTAACACTACACTAAACATCATAAACGACACCATNCAAAAACTACTAAACATATACCATAACACTAATNCTACACACCAACTCTATAACATAAACTCACTATCATAACTACAACACCCTAACCANTCACTAACATTAACCACGTAACTAACAACACATCACTAACATACATAACCATTAACTACACGCTACCACTAACACTTTCATTAACACTCACCCTAACACTACACTACTATGCTGCATTGACATTTCTTTTGAACTACATTCCTCTGTGTTTGTGGTTTGTTGTAGATCCCCTGCGACCTCTGATGCGCGCGATTAGCTACGTGCTGTGGTGCGAGATAAGCTCACACGCATTCACCCACTCACACAACACAGAATCCTCTATACAAGAGCTGCACTGCCAATAGAATGGTTTCCCCGGCTTATTTTAAGAAAAGAACACCACCACTATCTGCGAACTTAAAAATATATCGATTGTAAAAAATGTTTTTACTAGGAGATGGCCAATTTCTATTCTTTGTGTTTTTTTTTCAGAAATGTCACGTAGATAGAAAAATGATTTTAAAAAAGAAAGTTAATTTAATAAATATTTAAAATAACAAATAAAAATAATAAAAAACACTTTCATGATTTTATTTTATTGTATTTATTCACTTTTTGTTATTGTTTTTCTGTCTACGTTACTTCACCGAAAGAACCAAAGAATTTGAATTGCTGCAGTCACGAAAGTTTTAGGTACAAATTTAGGACCAATTTCCTTCACCTGCTTGGCACTGCTGACAGCAAATGTCACCGCTTGCTGCCCGGTAGAATCCATGAGGGCACTCGCCGGCTTTAGTTGTCTGTGAACGGGTAGAGAGAAGGGCAATTGACAACTCAAACAAAACCAAAAACTATCTTTTATTTAACCAGATAATGCGCCACTGAGCTGCTGTGTGGCTCTTTTTCAGACGTTAGGCTACTGGGTGTATCCTCGTATGATATCATAAAAAAAATAGTTTAGCTCGTGAGTGTGAAGCATGTCCGACAAGATGAATGGTATAACTGGAAATTTGGGCTATAGACGGGGGGCGCATTATACAAGAGATGTCGGTAAGCTGTATGACCTTGATATATATCTGTTTTTCTATTTTATCTTTAACTTTACCCGGTTTAAGGCCCACCGCTGAGCTATGTAGCTCTTTATCAGAAGCGACCTGGCCATCACAAATGATGGCAGCTCAATCACGTGGCTGATGTCGTCATCATCACGTGGACATTTATAGCAGCAGCCAAATACTGTTTTGGATTATTTGTCTGTGGGTTGATGAGTGGGTGGGTGAGTGGATGGGTGAGTGGATGGGTGAGTGGGTTGTGGATGCGTGAGTGGGTGAGTGGGTGGGTGAGTGGATGGGTGAGTGGGTGGGTGAGTGGATGGGTGAGTGGGTGAGTGTGATGGGTGAGTGGATGGGTGAGTGGGTTGTGGATGCGTGAGTGGGTGAGTGGGTGGGTGAGTGGATGGGTGAGTGGGTGGGTGAGTGGATGGGTGAGTGGATGGGTGAGTGGGTGAGTGGGTGGGTGGGTAGGTGGGTGAGTGGGTGGGTGGGTGGATGGATGGGTGAGTGGGTGGGTGGGTGGATGAGTGGGTGGGTGAGTGGGTGGATGAGTTGGTGGGTGGATGAGTGGGTGGGTGAGAGTGAGTGGTGGATGAGTGGGTGGGTGGATGAGTGGGTGGGTGGATGAGTGGGTGGGTGGATGAGTGAGTGGGTGGGTGAGTGAGTGGTGGATGAGTGGGTGGGTGGATGGGTGGGTGAGTGGGTGGGTGGATGGGGGGTGAGTGGGTGGGTGGATGAGTGGGTGGGTGGATGAGTGAGTGGGTGGGTGAGTGAGTGGGTGGATGAGTGGGTGGGTGGATGAGTGGGTGGGTGAGTGGCTAACCATCAGAACAAAGACGGTGGTCACCACATCATTACTCGCGGGCGCTTTCAGATCGCACTCCGCTGCTTCTGCTGCCGTCTGGAACGCTCTTTCACTGGGAGGCAGAGTTAACGCCACCACCAGTAATGGTATACGGAAGGCCGTGGGTTTTCATCTCGACCCTGAGGCCTGCTGTATTATTTGGAGTCTTATGCGTCTCTCTCTCCCAGTGATGGTCGCGTGGATTTTTTTGCGGGTTTTCCGGTTTTTAACCTCCACATTTAGAATCGACATCGCCACGCGTTCAGAGTATTTGGCTGCTGCTGTACATATCCACGTGATGATGATGATGATATCAGCCACTTGGCTGAGCTGCTGTTGTTACATTTGATGGCCAGGTACCGCTGCTAAAAAAGAAGCTACATCGCTGCTCAGTGGGCCATCTCTGGTAATATAAAAATGGGTTTGTTCCAATATGGGTCTGTGTGTGTCTATGTTGGTCTTTATGTATCTCTATGAGTCTCTATTTATCTCCACAGGTCTCTGTGTCTCTACGGGCCTCTATGTATGTGTATTGGTCTCCATGCATCTACATGGGTGTCTATGCACCTCTCTATGTGTCTCTATGCGTTGAGAGTATCTGGCGGCTGCTATAAATTTCCACAACGCGAACGATGATATCGGCCACTTGGTTGGGCTACTATCCATGATACTATGTAGTTTATACTTTAGTTTTTTACGTGGTTGTTTTGTAACTGCAGCTACATACAATTAACATTCCTTCCTTTGTTAATGCTACCCCCATCCCCTCCTTTGATGCTGCTAATCCTGCATAATGCACGGGCATAATATGACTTTGAAACCCCCGCCCACCTCCTACGCATTTCACATAAATATGCTAAATTCCTCTTGATATGTAAATTATTTTGTCAAGGCGCTCTTCTTCCCCCCTCCAACCCAGCTTATATATACGCTCAAGCCTGGTGGTGTTTCATTCTTCACCTGAGGACGGCTGCTTGCGTTGTGGCGAAATGTCGTGAGAATAATTTTATTATGTTTTATTTTTATTATTTTATTATTCCCTTCTACGTGATGACTTTACCGAAAGAACCAAGAAGATGAATCCCTGCAGTCACGAAAGCTTTAAAACGATGGAACTTCATTCGTGACGGCCAGGTCGCTCTGAATATTCCACGAACAGGCTCAGTGGGTCTTCCACCTGGACACGATGAAGACGTTTTGTCTTTAGTTTAAATCGCCGATGAAGTGTCGGGCAATTGAATTAGAGGCCCGGATGACTCTTCCCATCACTGCGAATTCTCTCGACACACGGGAAAATCCACCCCTCACCTGCATCATCGCCTCAGTTGCTGTAGCAGCCGATGGCACCGCAACCGACACCACCGCAGCCACCACCACCGCCGCCACCACCATCGGCACCATGATCACAGAGGGCTCTCGACTTTCTTTTTGTTGAACTTTCTTCCCCTGTGCCGGACGGAGTTCGCCTCTTGCGCGGTACGGCAGGTTAATTATGTCCGTTGGTACAAGCGAGTGAGAATGATTAACCGCTCTGTTGCCGTACGTTGGAGCCGCCTCCGATTCGCGCTGCTGGCTGGGGTGCGAAAGGAAGTTGGGCATTGGTCACGTACACGTGCTTTTACACCACGCCATACACTACGCACTATACACTAGGCTATTATACACTACACTATACACTACGCTATACTATACACCATGATATTAGACACTACATTATACACCATGCTATTAGACACTACACTATACACCATGCTATTAGACGCTACACTATACACCATGCTCTTAGACACTACACTATACACCATGATATTAGACACTACACTATACACCATGCTATTAGACACTACACTATACACCATGCTCTTAGACACTACACTATACACCATGCTATTAGACACTACACTATACACCATGCTATTAGACACTACACTATACACCATGCTCTTAGACACTACACTATACACCATGCTATTAGACCTACACTATACACCATGCTATTAGACGCTACACTATACACCATGCTATTAGACACTACACTATACACCATGCTATTAGACACTGCACTATACACCATGCTATTAGACACTACACTATACACATGCTATTAGACCCTACACTATACACCATGCTATTAGACGCTACACTATACACCATGCTATTAGACACTACACTATACACCATGCTATTAGACACTGCACTATACACCATGCTATTAGACACTACACTATACACCATATTAGACACTACACTATACACCATGCTATTAGACACTACACTATAAACCATGATATTATATGCTACATTATACACTTCGCTATGAAACACCACCACTCTACACTATGCTATACAATATACCCCACACACTATACAATTCACGACTATACAATACACCACCACCATTATAGTATGCACTACAGACGTTGCGATTACACTACACTATACACACTACTATACACAATACACTATAACCTAAAAAAACAACTGTATTATGAACACACTATAACACTACACTAATATGCTATACACTACACCACTATACACACCACAACTATACACTACACCACTATACACTACACCACTATACACCACACACTATATACGGGACTATACACTACACGTTTATACACTCCACAACTACACACTCTACACTAGACTATACACTACACCACTATACACTACACTACATTGACAACGCATATCTTTAGAACTGCTGCTGCTTGTTGTGTAATTTGTTGGTTTTCCCCAAACCGCACGCTACCACCGTCATTACCTGCATGCAGTTGCGAAATAAGTTCAACAAACGTGCAGACGTGGATGTTCATCATCATCATGATGTGGACATTCATAGCAGCAGACATACTCCGAATGCATAGAGACCACGTATATACATAGAGACCCACGTAAATACATAGAGACCCATGTATATACATAGAGACCCATGTATATACACAGAGACTCATACAGACACAGAGACTTACCGTAGAGACATGGAGACCCAAATAGAGATCCAAAACCCGATAGACACAAAAATCTCTATAGATACATAGAGACGGCGAAACCCATACAGATACATAGAGCCCATATAGTTACACAGGCCCATTTACATACGTAGATACCCATACAGATACAGAGACCCATAGAGACAGAGACCTATATAGACATAAAATACCCATATGGAAACGAGCAACATCATGAACAACATCATCAACAACATCAGCACAGTGTTAAGAAACTCACGCAGGCAAACAACTTCGTTGTCGAACTTGGGGTTGTGTTTTCTCTCCGCAGTTTCGTGACATCACGCGGTACAAATCTGGTTCCCTCTTTCACTTCGCTTACCTGTCCGCCACAGGTGACGTTAAAAAGGCGTGGGTGGGTGGTTGGGCGAGGGCGTGGGTGGGTGGGTTCGTGAGAGAGTAGTTGGGTGGGTGGGTTAGTGAGTGGGTCGGTTGGTGAGTGAGTGGGTAAGTGAATGAATGGGTGAGTCGATGGGTTAATGACTGAGTAGGTGGGTGGGTTGGTGAGTGCGTGAGTGATTGAGTTAATGAGTGGGTTAGTGAGTAGGTTAGTGGGTGGGTGGGTGAGTTGGTGGGTGAGTGATTGAGTTAGTGGGTCACAGCCAGATTTGCTGCATCAAGTGATGCAGCAAATCTGGCTGTGACGGTCCCACCTGATGACGGAGACTTGTGTTGCCTCCGAAACGTCGTGATTTATTATTTTATTTTATTAATTTTAATTTAATTTTTTACCTACGTGACTTTACCGAAAGAACTAAGAGTATTCATTGGTACAGCTATGCAATTAACAAAAAGAATGACTAAAATACTTCTCTCGACCATATTCACGTAACTCAATGGGCGAAACACAAGGGTAACTTTTGGAGTATTCTTATTAGTCCCGATATGTGCGTTATGTGTGTGTTGGTGTATTGTCTCCTTGCTCAACTCTTTTGCGTTAAGCAGACGGCGAGGTGTGGCATTTCTTGTACCAAAAATGTGTTTGTTCCCTGCTGGGCGAGGAGTGTGTGAGTGTCAGACGTGTCATACACACGGCTCTCCCTCTCTCTCTCGAGGCGGCAGCTGCAGCTGAGTCGGCACGACACTTGTCTTTGTATCAGAGGTCGCAAACGGGTTTTGATTCCTTACCCGTACCGGGCCGCACCAGGGTCGCAATCGGGTACCCGTACCCTACCCGATACCCGGCTACCCGTACGCGGCCGGGTATCGAGTAGGGTACGGGTACCCGATTGCGACCTCTGGATGAAGCCATGTTGCAGGCACGGGTGGGTTGATTCTAGGAACTTGAATTGTGAGAAGAGACAAGACGTTGGGAAATGAGTGACAAACGGTTACTCACCAGTGACTCACGGCCTACCCGTACCCGTACCCGGCCGCACCAGGGTCGCAAACGGCTACCCGTACCCAGTCGTAATTTGTTGTTCTACCCCGTGCCACCTCTCGTTAGGGCCATTGGCTGCGTGCGGTTGCAAAAGAAGTTCAACAAACGTATGGATGTGGCTTTTCATCATCATGATGTGGGCATTTATTGCAGCAGACAAATACTCCGAATGCATAGAGACCACGTGTATACATAGAGACCCATACAGACACAGAGACCCACCATAAATATACAGAGACCCAAATAGAGACACATAAACCCATATAGAGATACAAACCCCGATAGACACAGAGACCCATATAGATATGTTGAGTGGTGAATGACGACTCGGAGGCAGGTTTGCAGGTGAGGGCTTGCGCCGGTTAATTAACACAAGGGAGCAATAACTGCACCAGACGTAGGTGCCCCTACACTGCGCCCTTCACGGGGACCTCGGACTCTCTCTGCTGCTAGCCCAACTATCTCGCCTCACCGAACCCTAGCTGGCTCATGCAGACTACTCCCAGCCTTACCCCTAGCTATCCCTCCAACCCTCTCTATCTCGGGCTCCCACAATGAGCCCCCTTTCGTCACGAGGTCACCCTTAAGTACCCACAGGTGATATGACGTTCTCGCGCCTCACCGCACGTATGACGCCACGTCTCCATACTACTCCTCTAAAGATACATAGAGACACAGATACCCATAGAGATACAGAGAGCCTATATATCGATTTAAAGCTTTCGTGACTGCAGGGATTCATCTTCTTGGTTCTTTTGGTAAAGTCACGTAGAAGGGAAATAATAAAATAATAAAAATAAAACATAATAATATAATATAATAACATACTAAAATAATAAATATAATAATATTTTAGTATAATAAATAAAATATTATAATAATATAATAATATAAGAAGAAGAGCCTATATAGTTACACAGGCCCGTTTACATATGTGGAGGCCTCAAAGGGGCCACCACGGTGCAGAGACAGTGCCGTGTGTGGGGTGGTACTGGAGGGGCGGTCACGGGTGTCGCTGTGAAGGGGGTCGCACCAGGACGGGACCGGGAGGTGAACCCTATCTCAATTTTGTCCCCGTTGATGATTTTTTTTAATTATTGAACTACCAAATTAGCAGTTTCCTGTCCGCAAACAATCTATTACATCTAAAACAATCTGGGTTCCGAAAAAAATACAGCACCACATCTGCTGCATTAGACTCTCTGAATCACATTTACAGTAGCGTTGATAATAAGCAGTACTGCGCCAGTCTTTTTCTTGACTTGTCCAAAGCCTTTGATACAGTCGACCACGACACCCTGCTTAGTAAACTAAATTGCCTCGGTTTTTCCGAAAACGCAGTAAAATGGTTAAAAATTTACCTCTTTCTCGCACCCAAACTGTATTCACAGATGGTTGGAGGTCAAACAGTGTTAAGATAACAAAAGGGGTTCCACAGGGTTCCATCCTCGGCCCCCTCTTGTTCTCTCTTCATGTCAATGACTTGGGCACCGACCTGAATCATTCCAGGGTAAATCGTTTTGCAGATGACACGATACTGATTACTGCTGGCCGCTCTCCGGATGACGTGATTGCTAAGCTCCAGGGTGGTTTCAACTAACTACAACATCAGCTAGTTGCTCTTAAACTAGTCCTGAATACCTCCAAAACCAAGGTGCTATGCTTCTCACCAGGACTAAAGCAGGAAGTTATATTTCCCCAATTATATTCCTTAAATAATGATCAAATAGAGCAAGTCAATATCTATAAGTATCTTGGGGTTATCCTGGATTCAAAACTGAATTTTGAAGATCACATTGATTTTATTGGTAAAAAGACAAAAATAAAAATTGGTTTTCTGTATCAACACAAGCACTGCTTCCCCCCTATGTTCTGTTTGGAATTGATAAAAGCTACCATACTGCTTATACTTGATTACTGTGACATCGTGTATAAATCAGCCCCAAGTACTGTACTAAAGAAGCTTGACTCAATTTATCACTCGGCCTTAAGATTTGCATTGAACTGCCCATATAGGACTCACCACCATGATCTCGACATTGGGTCAAACTTAACATTTCTTAATGTTCGACGGCTTGTGCACCAGATCTTATTTATTCACGATGTACTCACAAAAAAATCCGAGACTACTTGCTGGATCTCCTCTCTGTTTCAAAGAACACATTTGACCTAAGGTCTTCGCTCATTTACCAGCTTCACATTCCCTATTGCCGTCCAAATACTGGGGGAAGGGTCTTTGCTATTGATACCCCAAGGGTCTGGAATGCTATTGCCAATAAACTGCAACTTGAATCACTACCTATGAGATCTTCACTCAAAACTGCTCTAGAGGAGTTGTACACCCCTAGCTGTCACTGCTATTCAGTGGCCTAAAATAAAATAAAATGTTTCGCTCTGGATGACCGTTGCACAGTATTAGCTGTGTTTTGATTTAGTGTGCTGATCTTAAAGGTGTGTAATGGGTTCAATTTAGGCGCACACACTTCTTGGGAGGCAACACTCATTTATGAATGAACACAACGGTTACTCAACAGTTACTCTTACTCTACACATAGGGTGGTGACCACCGACCTACCCTAGCTAACACACACTTGTCTCTTAGCTACTCCAGCGTGACCCAGCCAGGTGGCTGTTAGCCTTCTCTTCTTGGCATATTCACGAGGCGTCTTCATTCTCCGCAGGAACAGCCCCGAACCTCCTGAGGCGGCTGCTTATATGGGCCTTGGCGTTCCTGGGCCCCACCCCGGCTACGCCTCCCTTCGAGCACCCTCTCGAAGCCCCCCCCCCCTGCTGTCCACGTGCCCCCCGAGGTCCCCCTAGACCCCCGGCCCCCACTGGGATCCGGTCACGTGTCCAGCACCAGCCCTGACGTCATTCCCACCTCCAGCCGGGATGACGTCATGTGTGTGTGTGTAGTAACGCTCCCGGCACAGTGACGTCATACGTGTGCACACATTAATGATACCACAATCATTACATCACCCTCCCCCATGTAACAAAACAGCCATCCCGGCTGTGACAATACAGAAAACCAGTGTGCCTCCAACAACAACATCAACAAATAACCGGCGACGATAATAATTACCGTGAGAACATATGTACACGCTCCGAGAGGGGGTAAAAGGAAGAACGTATGGGACAAGGGGAACAACAACAACACGTACACCGAGAAGAACTGGTCAACCCGCTTATCCCTCAGCACAGCCCACCCATAGCAAATTGTACGCACGCACCGACATATGAAAGTCACTGTTTAACAATGGCATAGGCAATCAACAAGGTGTGAGAGTCACGCACAGCGGCCAGTCTTCGAACGAGTTCGCATGGCTGAGCCCCCAGGGGAGGCAAGCACACTCTCCTTGGAGGTCCTGGGGGAGGAGTGATGTACGGGCGCTCCACTTCCCCCTTCAAGTCCACATCCGGTCAGCACAACCGGCGACTCCAAGGGTGGCAGGTGCAGGAATCCTGTGACGAGAAGAACCACCTCCTGAGGCACAGCACCACGAGCCTGCGCCTCAGCTCGTCGGACACAACCAGCCACCCAGCCCAGGGAAGTGGAGATGATTGTATTCCGCTCGGCGGAAGGAAGAAAAGCAAAAATACACAGATTCCGACGCGTTGGATGCACAACCAACACCGATAATCAAATCAATCACCCAACCACCCATGGATAGCAGGGTCTCACACCGCTCTGCTACTGTTCCACCCCAAAGACGGCAAAAGGGCGAAAACTGAAAGTCTAACACCCACCTACACACACCACTTAACATTCTGGACGTCTCCCTACGTCCCAGGTCGAGAAGTCGCACTTCAGGGTCGACCCATGTACTGGCTCAAGGAAGGCATGCTTCAAGGTCGAGCTAGTATGCTGCACCCAAGGTATAACGTTGGATGTCGTACAACATCCCGGGTCAAGGAAGCCATGCTTCCCGGTTGACCCATGTACTGGGCAAAAAAAGTCTCACTTCAGGGTTGCCCCAGTATCTACATTTTTTTTTTATATATGTGAAATCCACGTGGCACAAAAAATAAATGCCTGCTCTTTCCCAGAAATATTTCACACATACAACCCCCACATCTCCGAGGCCACCCGTGTATGTACAAAATGGCGGGCGCATGCGCGACCCGCGTACGCCCAAAATGGCGGCCCAACGCGTGAACATCTCCGCGGTTTTCCGCGCACTTACAAAATGGCGGCCCAACGCGTGAACATCTCCGCGGTTTTCCGCACGCGTACAAAATGGCGGCCCAACGCGCGAACATCTCCGCGGTTTCCCGCGCGCGTACAAAATGGCGGCCCAACGCGCGAACATCGTCGCGGTTTCCCGCGCGCGTACAAAATGGCGGCCCAACGCGCGAACATCTTCGCGGTTTCCACGCGCGTACAAAATGGCGGCCCAATGCGCGAACATCTCCGCGGTTTCCCGCGCGCGTACAAAATGGCGGCCCAACGCGCGAACATCTCCGCGGTTTCCCGCGCGTGTACAAAATGGCGGCCCAACGCGCGAACATCTCCGCGGTTTCCCGCGCGTGTACAAAATGGCGGCCCAACGCGTGAACATCTCCGCAGTTTCCCGCGCGCGTACAAAATGGCGGCCCAATGCGCGAACATCTTCGCGGTTTTCCGCGCGCGTACAAAATGGCGGCCCAACGCGCGAACATCTCCGCGGTTTCCCGCGCGCGTACAAAATGGCGGCCAAACGCACGAACATCTCCGCGGTTTCCCGCGCGCGTACAAAATGGCGTCCCAACGCGCGAACATCTCCGCGATTTCCCGCGCGCGTACCAAATGGCGGCCCAACGCGCGAACATCTCCGCGGTTGCCCGCGCGCGTACAAAATGGCGGCTCAACGCGCAAACATCTCCGCGGTTTCCCGCGCGCGTACAAAATGGCGGCCCAACGCGCGAACATCTCCGCGATTTCCCGCGCGCGTACAAAATGGCGGCCCAACGCGCGAACATCTCCGCGGTTTCCCGCGCGCATACAAATTGGCGTCCCAACGCGCAAACATCTTCGCGGTTTCCCTCGCGCGTACAAAATGGCGTCCCAACGCGCGAACATCTCTGCGGTTTCCCACGCGCGTACAAAATGGCAGCCCAACGCGCGAACATCTCCGCGGTTTCCCGCGCGCGTACAAAATGGCGGCCCAACGCGCGAACATCTCCGCGGTTTTCCGCACGCGTACAAAATGGCGGCCCAACGCGCGAACATCTTCGCGGCTTCCCGCGCGCGTACAAAATGGCGGCCCAACGCGCGAACATCTCCGAGATTTTCCGCGCGCGTACAAAATGGCGGCCCAACGCGCGAACATCTCCGCGATTTCCCGCGCGCGTACAAAATGGCGGCCCAACGCGCGAACATCTCCGCGGTTTCCCGCGCGTGTACAAAATGGCAGCCCAACGCGCGAACATCTCCGCGGTTTCCCGCGCGCGTACAAAATGGCGGCCCAACGCGCGAACATCTTCGCGGTTTCCCGCGCGCGTACAAAATGGCGGCCCAACGCGCGAACATCTCCGCGGTTTCCCGCGCGCGTACAAAATGGCGGCCCAACGCGCGAACATCTCCGCGGTTTCCACGCGCGTACAAAATGGCGGCCCAATGCGCGAACATCTTCGCGGCTTCCCGCGCGCGTACAAAATGGCGGCCCAACGCGCGAACATCTCCGCGGTTTCCACGCGCGTACAAAATGGCGGCCCAACGCGCGAACATCTCCGCGGTTTCCCGCGCGCGTACAAAATGGCGGCCCAACGCACGAACATCTTCGCGCTTCCCGCGCGCGTACAAAATGGCGGCCCAACGCGTGAACATCTCCGAGGTTTTCCGCGCGCGTACAAAATGGCGGCCCAACGCGCGAACATCTCCGCGATTTCCCGCGCGCGTACAAAATGGCGGCCCAACGCGCGAACATCTCCGCGGTTTCCCGCGAGCGTACAAAATGGCGGCCCAACACGCGAACATCTCCGCGGTTTCCCGCGCGCGTATAAATGGCGGCCATATGCTCGAAGGCAATCTTCGCGCACACGCATATCCCTGCAGTTCTCCCCACATTTGTATCGCAGTATCCTCCTTTGGGAATCACAACGGACAATCCATGTCCAATGTTTACACCCTCCGACGTCTCTGCGCGTCGCCGCAGCCCGCCGCACGCATCAGCCGTAGCGGGGGAAATTTAAAGCAGTATCTCTCCAAGACTCGTGTTGTAGCAATCAGCTGTCTCAACCGAGCTGAGAAGACACCTCGCTCACACGCTCCTACTCGCAATGCAGCCCCTGGCTGCATGCAATCGAGCGGAGGGAGCAATGACAGACAGGAACCCACTGGTCCTGCCAACCAAAACCCCTATGACATTAACCACGGGATTTCAGCACCCAACTCAAAAGCAACTCACCATAAGCTCCCTGAGCCTGTTTCACTGTTTCAAACGCGCCATGGCCGCGTGTGTCTCTCTCTTTCTATCCCTCTCACGCTGTCTGTCAGCAGCATGAAGGAGTGCTGTAATGAAAGAAGAATAAAGACCGGATTCCAGAAGTCGCTTCAACGACCTTTATTACAAATGTATAGGTTATATTTATTTTAGTTTCGACCGTAATTATTGATGCTCCCTCTGGTCGCAGTAAGCCAGACAGGATGTTGCTAGGCAGGCTGTGTTTAGGGCACCTTTTCTAGCCCCCTAACACATTTGGGGTGAGCAGAGTGGATCCTTGTGGGATGCTCAGTCAGCTACAGCTGCTGGGATGCACTCCTGCCTAATCCGAGTGCATGACGACCTTCTAATAGCTGCCGCCTTGGTGTTGGTTTGTTACTAGGAGCTTCTAGCTGCATAGGCCTGCCCCGCTCGCCACATGCCAGTCGCCCAAGGGCTTTGGGTGTGTAGTGTGGTGGTGCGATAACACAGTGTCCCTGGAGGGTGCCAGTGTGTGAATTAATGTATGTGCAGTGTGTGTTGCACACCAGCCTACCGCACGGGGCTTAACCAGGAGCCAAGCTTAGGTCCAATGGTGAGGCAGAAAACCAAGACGATTGGAAGGCTTCTCCACCATATGCCATTGTCCATCTGGACTGTGGTTAATTCACACCACCGTGGTGGGCCATTAGCCACTTGATATCCACCCGGGATGTTTTCAGGGCTAACCAGTGCCCCGTTAGCCAGCGCGTTTCCAGGTTGCATCCAGACAGGCCTTCATGGTTACCGAAGTGGCCCAGGTGGTCGCACCACCCACCATACTTCACCCTGTCAGGCAATCCTGTACTTCACCTGTTACTACCTCCCACTATGTGGACGAGGGGTTGGTTTTTGGGAGACAGTCACTCACCCACAGTCACTCAATCACCAACACACTCACCCACACACACACTCAACAACAACAAAACCGCCATTCGTCACTAAGTGGCACTTGTGCCAGGATATGTACACGTTGAGGCCAAGTGAGTGTCGAACGCCCGCTAGCAGGTCACGGGGCAGATCCAGGTGCCACGGGTTGACAAATTGAGATGAGTAGCCAATGCACCACCTGTGCTCCCTACTGTGCCAACTTGCTGTGCTTTAGCCACCTGGCGCTCCGTTCATTGTTGTGAGCATCGCTCCTCTGCCCTCCGTTGTTGTTGGAGGGCGACTGCATCCGACTGCCAATAGCATCCTTCACAAGCCGCCTCCACAGAGGCTGATCTTCCTGTACCACATCACTTTTCCAGCCCATGCCGTGCCTGTTTAGCCCCATCTATCCGGCTGAACAAAACTTGTTTAGGCATGCGGTGGCTGGGCATGCGGGCTACAGGACCCATCCAATGCAGCCCTGCCTGCCAGAGGAGCTCACCATTGGGACTTTGACCAGATATTTAAGGCTGTGTGAGCTCCTCACACAATCCTGCCTGGTTAAACCCAGGATGGATCGTAGGAAGGCCAGCCTAAATGTTTCTAACCGGCGAAGATGTTCCATTAGGGGGGGTCCACGTTTTGCAATCATAGAGAAGGAAGGGCTGTGGCCGAGCAGACCTGATGCTTGGTTTGGAGCAACAGACCAGGTAGCTTTCACGCAGCGTTACGCAACTGATGAAAAGATGCCGCTCGACTGATTCAGAGTGAGACCTCTGCTGTTAAACCAGAGCCGGTCATGAGCACACTGCCCAGGTATGGGAAGCTCTCCACTCTCTCTACAACTGCCCTATCACCAATTGGGAGTCGTGGGGTGGAGTGTCCGATGGTACAAAATATCCAGGCAGGTGCTTAAGTTTTGGTGGGGCTGATGGTAAAGCCCCACCTCTTAGTGGCACACTCCAGGTTCAGCAGCAGCGCCTCCAACTTCTCCTCTGAGCAGCAATTACCAGATCGGCATACATAACATGGTTGAGCAATAGGGAGCCATCCCTTGACCGCACCTGGGCATCGATCAGACTCCCATTGTATCTGTACCAGATGGAAATCCCTCCCATACAGCAATTGAAGGCTTCACGAACTACGTGGTCGAAATAGATGTTAAATAATGTCGGTGCCAGAGAACAGGGAATGGCTCCGATTCCCAGCCACGTAGTTTAACCCGGGCCCGCTCACCATGGTGAAGGTCCTTAATGATCGTGAGCAGTGGGTCAGGGACTCCGAAAGCACAAAGAACAACCCAGAGCCCAGGCCTACTGATGGTATAATAGGCCTTGACCAGGTCAATAAAGCAGAGATGTAAGTCTTGTGGGAATTCCCTACACTTTGGCTGTAGGAGACAGACAGAAAATATGGCATCCGTGCAGGACCGCCCTTTCTCAAAACCAGATTGGGGCTCAGCAAGCCTTTCCTCAGCGTGCCTAGCAAGGCGATGTTTAACAATCCTTGCCAGGACCTTTCTGGGCACACTGAGGAGTGAGATGCCCCTGTAGTTGTTACAGTCTGTGCGGTCAACCTTCTTAAAGAGGGGGACCACCAGGGCATCCTTCCACTCCTGTGGATCCCCTCCACTGGTCTAGACAGTTCTTATGATGTCATGTAGGGCAGTCTGTGCACAAACGCCACCCTTCCTCAGCATTTGGCTTGGGAGATTATCTCTGCCCGGTGCTTTTCCTGGTCTCAGACTCCGGATCGCCTTCAGTACTTCCTCAACAGATGGCACCTCAGACAGCCACTCACAGGGGGTGACTTCTTCTTCCAATATTTGAGGCACCACACTCTCTCGCGCACTCTCTCACCCACTCTCTTACCTACTCGCTCACCCAGACACTCACCCAGACACTCACCCAGACACTCACTTACCCACTCGCTCACCCAGACACTCACTCACCCACTCACTCATCCAAACACTCACCCACACACTCACTCACCCAAGTGGCTGTTAGTGAGTAGCGAGCAGCAGCAGCGGTGCTTATGAATGTCGGTACTCTGGCACCACGAGGTGCCTGGGTGGATGGGTGGGTTAGTCAACACCACGCACGCCCTGCCGCCTTTGTCTCTCTCCCCAGTGGCGATGTTTAATGACCACTACTGCTACGATTCCACCGCAGTAAGCAGGGACAGCTCATTTAAGACCTGAGCTGACCTAGGGGAGGCCCGGTTAGGTGGTAGTGGTGAGTGGTTGGTCGGTGGTGGCCTTGAGCGACAATCGAACTCTGCCCTCTTTGCCTTTTTGTAGCAGAAGCTGCTACCTCCTCGCCTGGTATACTGGAGGGCAAAAGGTTCGATCCCGGACCCTGGCAAAGATGTTAACTACCTGGCCTGGTACACAGGTCGTGGGTTCAATCCCGGACCCTATGAGATGCTAACTACCTCGCCTGGTATAAAGGAGGGTCGTAGGTTCGATCCTGGACCCTGGCGAGATGTTAACTACCTGGCCTGGTACACAGGAGCTCGTGGGCGTCTTTAGTGTTGTAGTAGACGCTGCTAACCACCACCGCTCTCCACAGCTACAAACCACCACCAGTACCACCGCTTACCACCACCACCATCATCATCACCGCCACCATCACCACCATCATCCCCACCGCTTAGCACCACCATCATCATCACCACCACATCACCATCAACACCACCATCATCATCACCATCCTCAGAGTTGAAGTTACAAAACTATAAAACGAACGACACATACTGAGAAAAACGAAAAGAGGAAGACCTCCACCACCAACTCCTCCTACTCTTGCTCCTCCTCCACTTCTTACTGTTGTGTCTCTAGAAGTCTATATGTATGTCCTGCACCTCCTCCTCCCGCCACTCTCCTCATCCTCCCGCCTAACGAAGCTGTCGCACAGCTTCATCACCATCTCCGCCGTTCCACTAAAGCCGGCCTTGTTCAGCGCCTCGGCCAGCCTGCCGTAGGTGGCCCGCCGGCCCAGGCTCTCCCTCCAGTGCCTGAGCATGGCGTAGTTCCTCTCGTTCACGTTCCGCCCGTGGTTCTCGCTTGCCTCGCTGACGAAGGATTCCGCCAGGCCCGCGAGTCTCATCACGTGGGGGTAGTCCCAGATGAAGCCGTTGTCGCGCAAAGTCTGGTGGATCTGCAGCAGCTCCTTTTCTGGGGATGGTGGTGGGTGGGTGGGTTGTCGGTGGTGGTAATAAACAAACATAATCCGATGAGCTATAAAACTTTGTCAAGTAAAACATGTTTTTTTACCCTTTCTGACAGGAGTTGTGTTAAGATGTTCAAACATCTTAAATAGACGGCATTTATTTTTTGCGAGGAATAAAGTTACTTAGTGGCATTAACCACACACATGGTGCTTGTGGTGAACATGTAAACAAATATGGGTCTTATAATAAACTTGCATTGTCTATGAAACTGATTGGTCTATAACAGAGACAGCAGCCTTCTTTATGGTCGAGTCTCACCACCAGTGTCTCGCTACCCAGTGTCTCACTACCCTGTGTCTCACTACCCAGTGTCTCACTACCCTGTGTCTCACTACCCAGTGTCTCACTACCCTGTGTCTCACTACCCAGCGTCTCACTACCTATTGTCTCACTACTCAATGTCTCACTACTTAATGTCTCACTACTCAATGTCTCACTACTCAATGTCTCACTACCCAGTGTCTCACTACCCAGTGTCTCGCTACCCAGTGTCTCACTACCCAGTGTCTCACTACCCAGTGTCTCACTACCCAGTGTCTCACTAACCAGTGTCTCACTACCCAGTGTCTCGCTATCCAATGTCTCGCTACCCAGTGTCTCGCTACCCAGTGTCTCACCACCTAGTGTCTCACTACCCAGTGTCTCACTACCCAGTGTCTCACTACCCAGTGTCTCACCACCCAGTGTCTCACTACCCAGTGTCTCACCACCCAGTGTCTCACCATCCAGTTTCTAACAACCGAGTGTCTCACTACCCAGTTTCTCACTACCCAGTGTCTCACTACCCAGTGTCTCACTACCCAGTGTCTCACTACCCAGTGTCTCTCTACCCAGTGTCTCACTACCAGTGTCTCACTACCCAGGGTCTCATTACCCAGTGTCTCGCTACCCATTGTCTCACTACCCAGTATCTCACTACGCAGGTTCTTGATCATAATCTGCACGTGTGGTTTATCTGGCTTGCGGTTTAACCACGTGTTCGAGTTTTTTGACGTAGCAACTACTGCTGCTACAACAGATTTTATTTGTACCAGGTCTAAGACCCCACTGCTGAGCTTTTTTGTAGCATCTTTTTCAGAAGCGACTTGGCCATCACACATTGTAGCAGATCAACCAAGTGGCTGATATTATCATCATCATGTGGACATTTGTAGCAGCAGCCAAATACTTGAAATCCATAGTGATACATCGAGACACAGACCCATATAGATACACAGAGACCCATAAAAAATAAATATAGACCCATATAGTTACATATAGACCCATATATATATACAAAGACACTCATATAGATACATAGAGACCCATACAGACACACAGAAACCCATATAGATACATAGAGACCCATAGACTAGACTAAACTCACCAGTAATTACAGGGACCCGAGTATGTCGTTTAGGATAAATCTGTGTGATTTGCTGTTCATCTTGATCCAATGCAGTCGAGTCTGGCTGATTAGAGTGACCAGGCTTCCTGTCTGGAGGTTGAACGAGAGAAAATAAAAAAATAATACGAATGCAGTCAAAATGTTCACTCAACCGAGGCTATTTTGCATACTTCATTTTTACTCAAACTAAACTATTTTTTTATTTTAACAGGTGTAATAAACGACTCTTTCTCAGTGTCGATCTCCGTTGTCCTTTATTTGGGTTCGTAGAATCTCGCTCACACGGCGTCCTCGCTCAGGCCCGCGTCTCCTCCGACGATCACTCCACAGCCACTCTGCTGCTCCGTTCTGCAGCCTCACTGCTGCTCCGCCCTGCAGCCACACTACTGCTCCGCTCTGCAGCTGGCCTTCCACAGCCAGCTAGCCCTCTGCGTCCTGACACCGATGGCTGACGGTGCCGACGTCTCCCAACGCGTGGCGATCGCGCCACCCTCCCCGTCCTGCCCAGCGTGGCCTCCTCCCGTTTCACGCCGTCTCAACTCCCCGATCCCCTTCCGGTTCTCTCCCTAAATCCTCTCCCCACGTGACCCTAACTCCTCACTCTCCTCACGTGACCCAGACTCCGCCCCCCTCAATCCTTGCTCGCATTACACAGGTAAGGCTCCGCTACGGAGCTGTGTAGCAAATTTTCAGAAGCGACCTGGCCATCACGAATGATAGCGGCTCAACGAAGTGGGCTTATCACGTGGAAATGTATAGCAGCCAAATACTCTTTAACGCGCGAGGTTGATTCTAAACGTGGAGGGAGGAAAACTTGGAGAACTTGGAGAGAAATCCGCGCAGTGACCACCACGGGAGAGAGACAGAGAGATGCAAACTCCCAATATACAGCAGGCGTCAGGGTTGGCATTGTACCCACGACGTCCTGCTTACCAGGCGAGGTAGTTAACATCTTGTTACTGGCATTGTCTTTGTACTGTTCGCCTTTTGGCATTCTCTGGTCTACTAACACACCGCTATGGGTTCAAAGACAATGCCATACACTGTTATTATCAGAGCATGTTTGCATGCTTTTCCGCAAGTATGATGTGTGTATGTGGGTTAATGCATTACTTCATGATATCTTGCAAAAGGTATCAAAAGACTGCATTACATCTGTAGGGGTGTCAGGGGAAGGATTCCCACCAATAGGTGGGTTAGTGGGAGGGGTGATCGAGGAGATATAAGGAGAGAACGGGCGGGAAGAGGGGGCCTTTGGCGGGAACGATATTGGGACGGCTGGGGACAGGTGTGGATGGAAGAAAAGGAATAAAGGACGAGACCCCTGCAATCTTGTGTCGACTCCCCTTTACATCTGGTGGCAGCGGTGGGATTACAATGGCTACAAAGAAGAATCCCCGCGGAAAAGAGCCAAGGGAAGAGGAAGCAGGGGCCGGGGATCCTTCCCATCCCGGGCAACAAGGGGGCCTGCTATCAGAAGCAGCAGCAGGGGGCCCGGATCGCCTGGAGGACCCCATGGAGGACCGCATTGCCCGCGTGGAGAGGGCACTCCAGGAGCTACTGCAGAGGCTCCCTATGGGGGGCCCGCCAGCACCGGGACCCCCACCCCCCGCGTACTACGGGAGGAGAGGCCACGGGACCCGGAGGCCGACCAGCCGGCCGGGCAGGAGCCGCAACCAACCTCGTCACGTTCGCCGCCGCCGCTCCCGCCAAAACCCCCAGGGCTAAACACCCAACAGGGAGAGCAGGTGGCCGGACGGCCGCGTCGGCTGGGGCCCGTCGACATGTTCGTGGCTGAGGAAGAAGATTGGGAGGGGTTTGTCCGCCGATTCGAGGCTGCCTTCCACGCTCTCGAGTGGACAGACGAAGAGGCACTACGAGCGCTGCCATCCGTTCTGGGCAAAGAAGCACTCTCCTCTTACACCTCCCTTCCCTCGCACAGCAAGACCACGCTACAGGCGGCCTACGAGGCTTTGGGGAGATCTATTGCCCGGTGGAAGGAGCCTTTAAACGGTTCCAGGATCGCCAGCGAGGGGCTAAAGAATCCCCTTTAGCCTACAGGGTGCGCTGCTCGTGTTGGCGAGGAGAGCTTTCCCTCGCCTGGCTGAAGAAGCGCTCGAGGACCTCGTGGTCGAGCACCTCATCGCCTATGCTTGCCGCGCCGGCGTTGTAATGCCCGTGGTGATGCCGGGGGAACGCACCTCGCTGTGGGCTGCCCGGACCATCCAAGCCCACGAGCAGGTCATGGGCCGGGCGCCACCCGTGGGCCCGGTGGCTGGCGCGGCGGGGGGAACAGCCGAGCCGTTGCCGCGGCGCTACTGGGTCCAGCGACACCAACCGCCGAACCTGCACCGTCGCCACAGGCTTCCTGGGGGCAGCGGGGAACGGACCCCGACGTCTGAGACGGAGCCATCGCTGCGGGAGGTGTACGCGGCGATCCGGGGACTGGCGGAGCAGAGGGACCAGGGGCGCGACCAGCCGCCGCGTCGCTGGCAGCCGCCTCTACAACATCGCGCCGAGCCCCCCGACGGAACGCCCCGTGGGTCTGCCACCGTTGTGGTCGAGAGGGGCATGTGGCGAGGGGTGCCGCATGGAGCCGGAGGCCGCCAACGTCACTGGAACCCGCCGGGCCGAACGCAGACAGGATCCAGGCGAGTGACGCCGTCCCGCCCGGCCTCTCGGTCGGGCCGAGCAATTACAATTCCGACGCCGCGAACTTACCGGGAGTCTCCTCGGGGTCGGCGCCGTCGGTGTCGTTCCCCGGTCCCATTGTCCGGGTCGGGGGAAGGGATCGCGCCGGGGATAGCGCTGGGCCGGTGATCGCGTCGCGACCAAAAGTGGCGTCGCGACCCGGAGTGGTGTTGCGAACGGACGTGACGTTGCATCCGGAAGTGACGTCGCGGCCGAAAGTGGTGTCGCGGATCGCGCCGGGAATTGCGCCGGGGCCGTGGACCGCGCCGGGAATCGCGCCGAGGCGGGGGACCGCGCCGGGGATCACGCCGAGGCCGGGGACCGCGCCCGGAATCGCGCCGAGGCCGGGAGGGACGTCGCGGGCGGAAGTGACGTCGCGGGCGGAGGTGACGTCGCGGGCGGAGGTGACGTCGCTGGCGGAGGTGACGTCGCTGGCGGAGGTGACGTCGCGAGCGGAAGTGACGTCGCGGCCGGGGTGACGTCGCGGCCGGCAGTGACGTCGCGGCCGGGCGTGGCGTCGCGGGCGGGCGTGGCGTTGCGGGCGGGCGTTACGTCGCAGGCGGGCGTGGTTTCGCGGGCGGGCGTGGTTTCGCGGGCGGGCGGGGTTTCGCGGGCGGGCATGACGTCGCCGGCGGGCGTGACGTCACCAGTTACCTGCGACGCCGGCGAGTTGCCAGGGGCAACGGCCCTGGGGCGGAGGCAGCCCACAAAATTGACATTGCGCCCTGGAGCAGTTCCATGGCCCGCCTCACCACCGCTTTGCGGCGGAGCGAGACGGAACCAGGGGGACCACGCCCCGTGACAAAGGAAAGGGAGGGGAGAAGGGAGGGGCTCACGGAAGGCCCACCCCCAGTCCCACCGCCCCCTACAATGGGGGGCCCCCCCACACCACAAGGGGGCCCATCCTACGTCACCAAGGGGGGCAATTTGCACCACATAGAGAGCCCAGCCCGCAACCCAGGGGTAAGCCCACACTATGTAACAAGGGCACGTTCACCCTGCTGCGACGCACTCCAAAGGGAGGAACCCCATCTTCGGTCCATTCACATCCATCCCCATCATTTCACCATGCACCACAGGATAACGAGACGCCGCCTGGTCAGTGGCCGGACTCAGCTACACAATGGAGGAAGCTGGCAAGGCGGGTGGTAGCGGCCACGTCAGGAACCTCGGTCCTGGTCGGTGACATCGCGGGAGTGTCGGCACGTATCTTGGTGGATACGGGGGCATCAGCCACGATCATCTCGAGCACCATGCACGAGATGCTGCCGGATAAAATCCGACCTTTAGTCCCCGTCAAGACAACGTTCATTGCAGCAAATGGAGGCAGCATGGACTTCCTGGGCCAGGTTGAAGCCCCGATACAGATTGGGCAGCTTTCGGTAGCAGGACCCATCCTTGTCTCCGCAACGTTGCCCGTACCCTGCCTGTTGGGACGGACTTTCTGAGGCGGATGCCAATGAAAATCGATCTGGCCAATGGGCGGGTCGAAGTCCAGGGAACGCATCTCCATTTCCTAAAGGCGGAGGGGGCCAGCCGGGGTGTACCCTACGTGCAGGCTCTGGTCAGTAAGTCTGTCTCCATTCCCCCGGCAGCCCAGATGCTGATTCCGCTGCAATATCGGTCCCCCTCGTGACAGCCCGACCAGACTCACCCATCCTGGTGTCTCCGGCGTCAGCTGCCATGGATCGCCATGTGCTGGTGGGAGCCGAAACTATTGTACAGAGGAACCAGCATCTGTTCATTCAGGTGCTGAACACCTCCGATAGAACAGCGACGGTGCAGGAGGGAACAGTTCTGGCCCACGTTAGTCCCTTGTCACTAGGAGCCCCAGGGACAGAGCCCGAGCTTGTAGGCAGCATCAGCCAGTCCGAGGACAGAGGGGCCGAATCGTGGATGGACCAGCTGGCGGGGCCTGAGCCGGGATTGCCGCCCGACCATAAACAGCAGCTGCACTCGTTATTGCATGAGTTGTCAGACGTGTTCAGCCGGGGACCGTTCGACCTAGGATGCACAAATTTGTCGCAGCACCACATTAACACGGGAGATGCCGTACCCCTGCGCCAAAACACATATAGAATGAGCCCAATGGAAAAGGGCACATTCAACAAGCGGTGCAGGAGATGCTGCAGGCCGACATAATTTCTCCATCCTCGAGTCCCTGGGGGCACCGGTGGTCCTAGTCAAGAAGTCAGACGGGTCACTGAGATTCTGTGTGGACTTCCGACGCCTCAACACCACCTCTTGTTTTTTATTATTGCCAGACAATGTTGTGTATGTAAATCACACCTATTTGTTATTTTTCATGCATCTTAATTTTTTTATTCCTCAAGCTTCAAAACAAACAAACCGCACGAAACAACTCGACTTTTCAATACCCGGACGGGAGTCAATCGTGTGACGAGATTTGTTTTGTTCACTCACCAGGGCGATGTTTCGTGCCCGTCTGCCTCTTAGCAAGGAGGGCACCCGAGTTTTGGTTCCACGACTGTGGCAGCGCTGTCTGCCATCTCTGGTGTAGAGGCCAATGAGTTCAAAACTACAATGTGTGTTACTATTATTACGATTATTGTCAAAGCAGTGTTTGCTTGCATTGTCATTGTACTTGTTCTCTAGTCTTGCATGGGTGCAGAGACAAGGCCATGAACAAGGCTGTCTCTGGTGTAGGCCAATGATTTCCAAACACAACGAAGCCATAACATCAGTAGTATTTTTTATATCAAAGCAGCAGCCTCGTTTCATTTTCCATTGCTTTACCACAAGCGTGATGTGTGGTCGACGCACAGGCTGAGATCCACTCCTTCAGCTGGGGGTAGTGTCCTGTAGGCTTTTGAGAGCCCTCCAGAGCTTGAGGCACTCGTCCCTGTCGATGAACTCGTCATCAAAAAGTTGGCGCGCTCCACTTTCACCGTCATGTCGCGGGCCTTCTTGTATATGTCGCGAGAGATCAACTCTTTGTGGTCCAAGTAGTCGAGCAGGTACGTGGGGTCCCTGCCAATCCACTTCTTCAGTTCCGGCCTCTTCCCTCTGATCAGCTTGGCAGCCATTGACTCGTCCATGTCTCGAACCTCTGGTGATTAATGGAGGAGACGCCACAGTAATTACTGGTGTGCTGTTCTGTCTCTCTTCTCTCTGTGTGTGCGTGTATATATAGTGGAGGAGTCCAGCAAAAGCAACCCTTTACTCTGTGGTGGTACTGGACAATAACACGGTGGTGGTTGTGAGCAATGCCATGGAGGGATGGCCAATTTCTGTCGGCTATACCCCCTCATGGCACTTGTAGCCACCACAGCGGCCAAATGGGTGCTCTGGATGGGTGCAAGGGGCTGGAAACCCCTCCACCTTCAATTCAATGACCACTAAACTAGTTTTAAAATATCGAATTAATATTTTGCTGGAGACCCTGGGGGACAGGTATCTACGACTTATCCTGACCACAAACCACTTGGCCGAGCCAGAAACTGAATCCTTCTCGGAGTTCCTCCACAAACAAAAAAAATCACTGTCACTGGCCACGAGGAATGTTCAAACGTTGACTGTGGAGGAGAGGCTGCCACTCCTCTCTCCTTCCCTCCATTTTGCTGCTGGAGGCCGACTGCCCTCCCAACTTGTCCCCCGAAAGTAAGCATCCTCAACTGTGCAACTAGCCTGGCACTGCCAGCAGCAGCAGCAGCGTCCTTCACGAGCCCTTTCCTCCACCACAAGCGAAAATCATGGCCGCTGTTAGGCATTGTGGGTGGCTGGAGGTCGGCGTGCCTAAAAATCAAACGTTGTAACCTCCTTTCCTTTCCTCACCACCTTGGCCAACTGCACTGCCTCAGCCTGGAGAGGTTGTGGTCGAATATCAGCCGTGGCCCGCAAGGCAAGGTGGTGTCACGCAGACATTTTGGAGTTTGAAAAGCCACTCACCAATCCTTTCAGGGCCCTGAGCATTTTGTTTGGAATCAATCTGCGGGATTTGCTGTTCATCTTTACCTGCACAAGGTCCAGTCTCAGGGATTGGGGCCTTCAAATTAAACAGGCCCAATGGAGTCGATTCTTGCTGATTAGAGTTACCAGGCTCCCCTTCTGGAGGATGAAAGAGAGAAAGAAAAACAATCAAATTAATGCAGGCAAAATGTTAAAAAGGGTGTGCAGCCCTGATATTGCCCGTTCACTCTACCGAAGATCTTCTTGGTTCTTTCGGTAAAGTCACGTAGAAGGGAAATAATAAAATAAGAAAAATAAAACATCTTTCTGACCCCGTGCACCAACTGGACATGAAGTCAATAAGATTCACGGCTGTTGGGATTTCCTCCTCCTCCAGTATATAAATAAATACAGATTCTAGTTTATAGGTGCAATGCCAGAAGTGAAAATGCGCGCTACTTTACCGCAAGGAAATCTTCCACCCTTCTTCTTGTAAATGAACGCAGCAACAGCAGCAGCGACAAACAGAAGCAGAATCACGGCCACCACAATGCCCGCTGTCTTGCCTCCTGTTTCAAAAGAGACGCACATAGGGTTGTCTGTGTGTCTGTGTGTTTCGCTGTCTTTCTGTGGCTGTGTGTTTCTCTGTATGTGTCTATGTGTATGTCTGTGTATGTGTCTATGTGTATGTCTGTGTATGTGTCTATGTATGTTGATGATCTGGTGATTGCTGCTCACTAGAGGAGGAGTTGAAGCACTGATGCTGAACCTGAAATGTGCCACTAAGAGGTGGGTCTTACCATCGCCCCACCAAAACTAAGTATGGGTATTTTGTGTGATGGATCACTTGTGGAAAAAGTGAGAGTTGACCATGTCTGGGCAGTGTGCTTATGACCAGCTCCTGTTTACACAGCAGAGGTCTCACTCCGAATCAGCTGGGCGGCTATATCTGTTCATCGGCTGCACAATACTGTGTGGAAGCTACCTGGTCTGTCGCTCCACACAAAGCTTCGGGTCTTCTCTCTGCTTGTGAAACGTGGACCCCTCTAATAACATCTGTGCCAGTTAGAAACATTCAGTCTGGCATGCCTGCAATCCATCCTGGCTTTAATCAGGCTGGATTGTGTGAGGAGCTCACAAATCCTTGAAAGATCTGGAAAACATTCCCATCAGTGAGCTCCTCCGGCAGGCAAAGCTTCATTGGCTGGGTCATGTAGCCCGCATGCCCAGCCACCGCATGCTTAAAGAGCTTTTGTTCGGCCGGATAGAGGGAGCTAACTGGGCACGGCATGGGTTAGTCAAGAGATGGAGTGGTATGGTACAAGAGGATGTGGAGCTGAGTAGGCTTGCCAATTACTAGCACAAGCGGTGTCAAGATCGGCCTCTGTGGAGGAAGCTCGCGAAGGACGCTGCTACTGGGCAGTTGTAGGCAGTCACCCTCCAGAAACAACTGAGGGCAGAGGAGCGATGCTCACAACAATGAGCAGAGCACCGGGTGGATAAAAAACAGCAAGTTGGCACAGTAGGGGGCATCGGTCAGTCATCTCAGTCAGTCGACCCGTGGCACCTGGGTCTGCCCCGTGACCTCTTGCCAGCGGGCGGTAGTGTAGTAGCGGTTAGCGCGCTGCGCATGAACCCAACGACCCGGGTTCGATTCCCGCTCACGGCCAACACCAGTGACGATTATCTGAACCCGTTCTGGGCCTCCCCTAGGTCGTCTCAACCTTAAATGAGTACCTGGTGCGGTGTGTAAACAGACAAAGGCGGTCGGGCATGGTGCTGGCCACCCACCTCGTCATGTACCGTTCCGGCCTTCATAGGTGCTCGCTAACAGCACTTGCCCCTACAGTCTGTTAAGGCTACACGGAGGATCTTTGTCTTTGTCTGTGTATGTGCGGAGCGGTGGAGACCCAAGTTAAATTCAACTCAGTGATAGCGATTATCTGAACCGGGCCTGGGCCTCCCCTAGGTAGACTCAGCCTCAAATGATTACCTCGTGCGGTGTGTAGTAAACATCGCCTCTGGGGAGACAAAGGCGGCCACCCACACCCTTGTATACCACAGCGCCGGCTTCATAGGTGCTGCTGTTACTTGCTACTAACAGCACTTGCCCCTAAAGTGTATTATAGGCTACACAGGTGATCTTTGTCTGTATGTATCATTTAGGGGCGGCTGCAAAAGTTAAATGTGCCGAAGCCGTGTCATCGGGTCGCCAATCGTGAATCTCAATGCAGCAACAATCACAACAAAAACCTCCCGTATGTGACGTGGTGTGTGTACGTCCATCGGTTTGTCTTCGCATTCTGTTACGTGTCCGATGACGCACAACGTGGATGTATGTCGTAAGTTTGTCTCCCAATTCCGTTAGTTTCCGATGACGTACGTGACGGGGTTACATCATCAGTTGCCTTCCCGTTCCATTTCTAGTTATGCACGGACATGACGTGGTGTACATCGCGACGCGCGCGCGCGCGCGTGTGTGTATGTGTACGTCATCGGAAATGGAAACCGGAAGTGAAAAAACTAAAAATGTAAATATTACTTTTGTCGGTGCGTCGTCAAGTGCCGAGGCTCCCCACACGCGAGGTCTCGTGGAGAGGGAGAGTGCGTGGGTGCGTGAGTGCGGCACAGTTTTTGGTGCCAGCCATCGTAGAGAGACAGCATGCTGCAGCCGGTTCATGTCGCTGCGTTTCTCTCTCTGTGCCGTGAGTAACGACGTCTTCATAACAAACAAGGGCTGCTTCTGCTGCTTCTGCTACTGCTGCTACCAAGCCTCTCTTGGTAATTCAAATTAATGCCGAAACCGCTTTGGAACTGCACGTAGCCAACCGTGCTAATCGGAGGTGTGTGGTGAGTGGGTGTATGTGTGTATGTGTGGCCTGGCACAAGCGTCGTGGTGACGTCACCGCCACTTAGTGGCGAATGGCGGTTGTTGTATGTGTGTATGTGCGGTGACTTCTTTCGCACCGTACGTAGCCGACTGTGGTAATATGTGAGTCAATATAGGTGTATCTATGTGGGTATCTGTGGGTCTATTGGTGTCTTTGGGTCACTGTGTATGTATGTGTGTTGAACTTATTTTGCAGAATTCTTAGCCAACTATGCTAATCAGAGGCGCTAGCAGCACACTAACACCGTGGCAACAGGCATCAGGGTTGCAGATCAAACCCACGACCTCTGCACACCAGGCGAGGTAGTCACATCTAACTAAGCCATGTGAGCATGGGGGCCTCAGCCTGCGTTCGTTTTACCGCTGGGTGCACGGTCGGAGTTGCATTGCTTGGATCTTGTGGGCAGAAGTCATCTCCGTCTGCTTTGTGGAAACCGGATTTACATTGGCACAGCGTATTGGAGCTCCCGGTGCAAGACTGGACAATTTCCTCGTCTTTACAGGGAGACATGGGTGGGAAAATGGAGAAAAATCCATGTGTTGACCACCACGTGAGAGAGAGAGACACAGACGGAAAATATACAGCAGCAGGCGTCGTCAGGGCACGGGATCGAACCCACGACCTCCTGCATACCAGGCGAAGGAGATAACAACTCGCAGGTAATACCACACGCAGTTCATCACATCTACGCCTCTATTTAAGGAACGAAACAGGAAGACTTCTCCACAAATCTGGCTCTCGCCTGATGAAGCTGGTTGTAATTACTGGCAAAACGTCACAGGGTATTCAGATTGTAAATGTTGTGGCTTGGCTCTAAAACACACCAGTGTACTGTACTAGTACACCACACTATACACTACACTACTATACACTACACTATACACTACACTAATAACACTACTATACACTACACTATACACTACACTAATAACACTACTATACACTACACTAATAACACTACTATACACTACACTATACACTACACTAATAACACTACTATACACTACACTATACACTACACTACTATACACCACACTATACACAAGTGCTGTACTAGTAACGAATTGACACGTTCTTTTTACGTAACAAACCTTACTAATCGGCTGTGTCGGGTGGTGGCAGGTTTAACGACACAACATTCATATATATTCACGCGATCTAACCACAAAAAAAACTGTATTAAGGGGTTTGAACAATTCAACATTTGCCGTTCTTTCCGAGCCTAGAGAATTGATGGAGGAGTGCTGGAGGTGCTGGTGGTGGTGTTGGTGAAGCTGCTTGGTAAAACTCCGTGGTCATCCAACCCCAGATTTCCCGCCACCTCACGATGAGCCGCAGTTGGTGCGAAAGAAGTTCGACATACATACACTACACCATACACTACACTATTCACTAAACTATACACTACGCCATAGACTTCAACTATTCACTATACTATTCACTACACCATACACTACACCATACACTACACCATACACTACACTATACACTACACCACAGACTCCACTATTCACGATACTATTCACTACACTATTCACTACACCATAAACTACACAATACACTACACTATGCACTACATACACACTTCACCATATACTACACCATACACTACTATACACTGCACTACACTGCACCATATACTATTTACTAAACTATACACTACACTATACACTAAACTGTACACTGCACCATACACTACACTATTCACTAAACTATACACTACACTATATACTACACAATACACTACACTATTCACGACACTATACACTGTACCATACACTACACTATTCACTTTTCTTTACACTACACCACTATACACTACTATACACGACACTACTACACAATACACGACACAACTCTAAACTACACTACTTTCTACAACACCACTACATTACTATACACTACACTGCTATACACTACTACACACTACACTACTATACAGTACTGCATACTACTACACACTACAATAAACTACTACACACTACACTACTATACACTACTACACACTACACTACTATATAGTACTGCATACTACACACTACAATACACTACTATAGACTACACTACTATACGCTACTACACGCTACACTACTACACACTACTACACACTGCACCACTATACGCTACACTACTACATACTACAACACACTACACTAGTATACGCTTCGGTATATTTAAATCGGACATTGAGAGAAATGCCAATTCTCATTGATAAAGACGCGAGGGAAGTGGTTGTTACCTGTCTCACATTCCTTGCATTTCCAACATCCTGATAGGTAGTTTTCTACGGCCGTGTAGTATCCGTTAGGACATTCCCGACAGGTCGTGGGGCCATTGTTTTCCGTGCATCCATTCTCAACGTATTGCCCTGCAAGAGACGAGAGATGCAAAAGGTACAAACAAACATCATCTTCATCATCGTCACCATCCACCTCGTTATTAACGAATTTGGCTATCCGCGAATCGTGCCTGGAACTCAATGCGACTGACTGCATCGAGAGAGAGACATGCAGACACCAAATACAGAGCAGCAGCGCATCGTCAGGGTCAGGGAATCGAAGCCACAACCTCCTATATACCAGGCGAGGTAGTTAACATCTCCTAGCCACCGTGGCAACAGGCGTCAGGGTCACGGGATTGAACCAAAGCTCTCCTGTACACTAGGCGAGGTAGTCAACATCTCTGTAGCCACCGGGCAAGGTGAGTTAACTTCTCCCTAGCCACCGTGGCAACAAGCTTCAGGGTCACTGGAACGTACCTACCACCTCCTGCACAATAGGCGAGGTGGTCAACATCTCCCTAGCCGTCATTGCCCACAATTGCAACGCTGCTTTACTTTAATACCGTGACTGCAGGATTTGTTTTTGGCTCTGCTCTTACCTGGCTTGCACAGCTCACAGCAAAGGTCAGTTTTCTCCACGTTATAGAATCCTTCAGGGCACAGAGCCTCTGTGGGTGTCTGTGGGTGGCAGCAAAGGGGTATTAGACCTTGTTTTTTTGTGTTTTTTACGTGAGTATGTAACTTTGTTTTTATGAGGTCGTCACACTCCATCGTCGTCGTCGTCGTCGTCAAAGCAAAAAGAAGATGAAGATCCCCCCGTGTAGCCTGTAACATACTGTAGGGGCAAGTTCTGTTAGCGAGCAGCAGCACCTATGAAGGCTACCGGCACTGTGGCACACGAGGAGATGGGTGGCCAACACCACGCCCGGCCGCCTTTGTCTCCCCAGTGACGATGTTTACACATCACACCAGGTACTCTTGAGGCTGAGTCGACATAGGGGAGGCCCAGGACGGATTCAGATAATCATCACTGGTGCTCGCCAAAAGCGGGAATCAAACCCGGGGTCGCCGGTTCATCGTGCAGAATAGCGCTAACCGCTACACTACCGCTCACACACACAGATACAGACACACACACAGACACACACACAGATACAGACACACACACAGACACATGCTATCCATCAAACGCTGGAAATAGCAGTTTCGAACAGGGAAACCCTCTGAGCCGTTACCGCAACATTCCACAGAACAACACCTCGGTGAGCTGAGGCATGGCCATCAAGCAGTTTAGTTTATTGTTTAGATATCCACTGGATTGTGGAACCTCCGAGGGGTTCTAAACTAAAATGTATAAACTAAATTACTTGTCTAACCGGGTGCGGCTAAAATCCACGCAGTGAAATACCACGGGATGAGAGAGAGATGCAGACTTCAAATATACAGCAGCCAGTATCGTCAGGGTCACGGGATCGAACCCACGACCTCCTCTACACCAGGCGAGGAGATTTACATTTCTCTCGCCACCGTGGCGCCCTTGATGATGATGATGAATGTCACCTACTGATAGCAGTGACCATCATCATCATGATCATCAACCCCTCCCTCCCTTCTCTTACCGCAGCCACCAATCTGACACAGCAGCACAGCGCCAGCACCGCCGTGAGCATCTTCCCCGTTCGGAAACCACCCCGCCACGAACCACCAACATCCTCTTCTTCTTATCATGATGATGATGATCCGATGGGCATCTTCAGTTCGTGTCTCCTGAGCAACGCACCGCGCACACCACGAGATCGCAAAGGGCCCCTTGAGTTGTTGCTGTGTTTCATGCCGCATGGTTCCGTGAGTGCCACCCCGTGTGTGTGTCTGTGTGTGTGTGTCTGTGTGTGTGTGTGTAACCTGCAGCGCCACACCTATTACCATCATTAGAGGAAAAAAGGTGATCAATCCCGACCCCCAGGAAAGGTTTGCAGATTTGTGAGCATTTCTGTGAGGTCCTGGGGAGGGAAATTCTCTCAGCCAGGAAAACATCATGGCACAAAGTGGGGATAACCCTGCTGAGGCTGCGGTGCCTCAAATATTGGAAGAGGTCACCCCCTGTGAGTGGCTGGCTGAGTGCCAGCTGTTGAGGAAGTACTGAGGGCGATCCGGAGTCTGAGACCAGGAAGGCACCGGGCAGAGATGATCTCCCAAGTGAAATGCTGAGGGAGGGTGGCGTTTGTGCAGACTGCCCTATATGACATCATAACAACAGTCTGGACCACTGGACGGGTTCCGCAGGACTGGAAGGATGCCCTGGTGGTCCCCTCTTTAAGAAGGGGGACCGCACAGACTGTAACAACTACAGGGGCATCTCACTCCTCAGTGTGCCGGGTAAGGTCCTGGCAAGGATTATTCAACATCGCCTTGCTAGGCACGCTGAGGAGGGCTTGCGGAGCCCCAATGCGGTTTCAGGAAAGGGCGGTCTTGCACAGATGCCATATTTTCTGTCCGTCTGCTACAGCAGAGGTGTAGGGAATTCCAAAAAGACCTACATCTCTGCTTTATTGACCTGGTCAAGGCCTATGATACCATCAGTAGGACTGGACTCTGGGTTGTTCTTCGTGCTTTCGGAGTCCCTGACCCTCTGCTCACGATCATTAAGGACCTTCATGATGGTGAGCGGGCCCGGGTAAAACTACGTGGCCGGGAGTCGGAGCCTTTCCCTGTACACCTTGGGGTGCGACAGGGATGTCCTCTGGCTCCCACATTATTTAACATCTATTTTGACCGCGTAGTTCGTGAAGCCTTCAATAGCTGTACCGGGGAATTTCCATTTGGTACAGATATAATGGGAGGCTGATCGACGCCGGGTGCGATCAAGGGATGGCTCCCTATTGGTCAACCACGTTATGTATGCCGATGATTTGGTAATAGCTGCTCATTCAGAAGAGGAGTTGGAGGCGCTGCTGCTGAGACTGGAGCGTGCCACTAAGAGGTGGGGCCTTACCATCAGCCCACCAAAACCAAGCACCTGCCTGGGTATTTTGTACCATCGGACACTCCACCCCACAACTCCCAATTGGTGATGGGGCAGTTGTGGAGAGAGTGGAGAGTTTCCCATACCTGGGCAGTGTGCTTATGACCGGCTCCAGTCTATCAGCAGAGGTCTCACTCCGAATCAGTCGAGCGGCAATATCTTTTCATCGGTTGCGTAACGCTGTGTGGAAGCTACCTGGTCTGTCGCTCCGCACGAAGCTTCAGGTCTTCTCGGCCACGGTCATTCCCTCCCTTCTCTACGCTTGCGAGACGTGGACCCCCTGGTGGAGCATCTTCGCCGGTTGGAAACATTTAGGCTGGCCTGCCTACGATCCATCCTGGGTTTAACCAGGCTGGATTGTGTGAGGAGCTCACAAATCCTTGAAAGATCTGGGCAAAGTCCCATCAGTGAGCTCCTCCGGCAGGCAAGGCTGCGTTGGCTGGGTCATGTAGCCCGCATGCCCAGCCACCGCATGCCTAAACAGCTTTTGTTCGGCCGGATCGAGGGGCTAGACGGCGCGGCACGGGCTGGAGAAGAGATGGAGTGATGTGGTACAGGAGGACGTGGAGCTGAGTGGACTTGCCGATGACTGGTACCAGCGGTGTCAAGATCGGCCTCAGTGGAGGAGGCTCGTGAAGGACGCTACTGGGCAGTTGGAGGCAGTCGCCCTCCAACAACAACGGAGGGCGGAGGAGCGACGCTCACAACAACGAGCGGAGCGCCGGGTGGCTAAAGCACAGCAAGTTGGCACAGTAGGGGCACAGGTGGTGCATCAGCCAGTCATCTCGGTCATCTCGGTCAGTCGACCAGTGGCACCTGGGTCTGCCCGTGACCTCCTGCCAGCGGGCTTTCGACACTTCACGTGGCCTCAAGGTGCACTTGGCCTGGCACAAGCATCGTGGTGACGTCACCGCCACTTAGTGGCGAATGGCGGTTGTTGTTGTTGTNGTTGTTNTTGTGGGGAGCGTAGTGCAGCGGTTAGCGCGCTGCGCTATGAACCTGGCGACCCGGGTTCGATTCCCGCTCACGGCCAACACCAGTGACGATTATCTGAACGGTCCTGGGCCTCCCCTAGGTCGACTCAGCCTTAATGAGTACCTGGTGCGGTGTGTAAACATCGCCACTGGGGAGACAAAGGCGGTCGGGCGTGGTGCTGGCCACCCACCCCCTCGTTCGTGTACCGTTCCGGCCTTCATAGGTGCTCGCTAACAGCACTTGCCCTCCAGTCTATTAAGGCTATACGGGGGATCTTTGTTTTTTCTGTGTGTGGTGTCTGTGGTGTTAGTGTGNGTATGTCGTGGTGTGTGCTGTGTGTTGTGAGTCTGCTGGTGTGTGTCGTGTGTGTGTCTGTGGTCTGTGTGTGTGGTGTGTGCGTGCTGTGTGTGTTCTATATGTGTCCAAACTGCTATCTGGTTGCTGTGTGCCTTTGATGCTGCGGACTGTGTGGTGTCGTGTGGTCTGTGTGTCTGCTGTGTCTGTCTCAAGTGTCTGTGTGTTATGTTCTATGTGTCTGTGTGTCTGTGTGTTGTCTGTGTGTCTGCGGTGCTGTCCTGTTCTCGTGTGTGTGTGTTTCTCTGTGTGTGTCTGTGTGTGTCGCCCTCCAACAACAACGGAGGGCGGAGGAGCGACGCTCACAACAGCGAGCGGAGCGCCGGTGGCTAAAGCACAGCAAGTTGGCATAGTAGAGGGCACAGGTGGTGCATCAGACAATCATCTCAGTCAGTCGACCCGTGGCACCTGGGTCTGTCCGTCACCTCCTGCCAGAGGGCGTCCGACACTTCACGTGGCCTCAACGTGCACATAGCCTGGCACAAGCGTAGCAGTGACGTCACCACCACTTAGTGGCGTATGGTGGGTTGTCTGCATTGTGNGGGAGCGGTAGTGTAGCGGTTAGCGCGCTGCGCTATGAACCTGGCGAACCAGGTTCGATTCTGCTCACGGATAACACCTGTGACGATTATTTGAGCCAATCCTGGGCCTCCCCTAGGTCGACTCAACCTCAAATGAGTACCTGGTGCGGTGTGTAAACATCGCCACTAGGGAGACAAAGGCGGCATGGTTCTGGTGACCCACCCCTCGTGTACAGTTTGGTCCTCATAGATGCTACACGGGGATCTTTGTGTTAGTGCACTCTCGCTACTACTAACAGCACTTGCCCCTACTATACACGACTACACACTGCACTATAATACTACTCTATACACTATACACTAAAGATTACTACTATACACTCCACCACGATACGAAATTGAAAACGAATTTATTTACAACTGCTTTTTGCCATCCTATAAATGGCAGCGTGCATGCTAACTTCACGATCAGGAGGAACAACCATGGCAGGGAAATTGCTGCTATGATCACCATGACTTGCTCTATCTACACGTGCATCACTTAGACTCACACATAGATCCACAGACACACATAGACCCACATATTTGCATAGAGACCCACATATTTGCATAGAGACCCACAGACACACACAACGACCCATAGACTCAGACAGATACACACAGATAACGATAGACACACACAGAGACACAGAGACAGACCCACACACACATAAACTCCCATAAACACAGAGACCCACAGACTCGCACAAACTCATAGAGAACCCCATAGAAACCTACAGCGACCCACTACGTACGGTGTCAAAGAAGTTCAACATACATACACATACCCATAGATACACACATACCCATAGATACACACAGAGAGGCACAGACTCGCACAGAGACCAACAGATTCGCATAGAGAACCTCAGACACACACGAAGACCCACAGACTGAGACAGATACCCACATACACACACAGATAAGAATAGTGACACACACAGACACAGATACCCACAGACTCGCACAGAAACCCAGAGTCTGAGAGAACCACAGACCCACACAGAGACCCACATACCCGCAGAGAGACCCACAGACTCGCACAGAGACCTACAGACTCGCACAGAGACCCACAGGCACACACAGGTACGCAAAAACTCACCACAGAGACCTACAGACTCACCACAGAGACCCACACACTCACATACACCAAGACCCAGACACACTATTATTTACATAAATTCCCACAGACCCACACAGAGACCACACAGACTCACTACAGAAATCCACACAGAGACCCACAGACTCACACAGAAACTCACAAACTTAGAGACCCACAAACTCATACATAGACTCACAGACACACACAAAGACCCACAGACTCACACCGATACCCACAGACTCGCACAGAGACCCACAGACCCACACAGAGACTCACAGACTCAGAGACCCACAGACCCACACAGACTCACAGACTCAGAGACCCACAGACCCACACAGAGACTCACAGACTTACACAGAAACTCACAGACTCGGAGAACCACAGACTCACAGACATACTCAGAGACCCACAGACTCACATACAGACTAACAGACTCAGAGACCCACAGACCCACACAGAGACTCACCACAAATACCCGCACAGAGACCCACCGATCCCCAAACAGAGACTCACTACAAATACCCACACACACACAGATTCCACACAAAGACTCACCACAAATACCCCCCCCCACACACACACACAGAGAGACCTATAGACTCAGAGAGGCCCACATATACACAAAAACTCACCACAGTTACCTCCAAACTCACCACAGATTCCCACACAGAGACTCACCACAAATGAGAGCACAAACGCTACGAGCGAAGTTCCTCTTCGTCAGGATGGAGTTGAAGCCCCAGGTGTCTCCATCCCGCTGTCTCTCTCACCTCTCACCCTTCACCTGCCTTTCACTCTACCTCTGAATAAAGCGAGAGACGGAGAGAGACAGAGAGAGAGAGAGACAGACACAGAGACACAGAGACAGAGAGAGNCAGACACACAGGGTGAGAGAGACAGAGAGAGACAGACACAGAGAGAGACACAGAGAGAGACAGACGCAGAGAGAGACAGGGCGAGCGTCTCCTACTTCCTCTTTCAGTTTGTAGCCCGAGTCATTCTAAGACATGGGGAGGAGAGGGAGGGGAGAGGGAGGGGGAGAAGAAGGGGGGGAGGGGCGAGGTGGAAGGTGACGACGCCTCGGGTCGGAGTGACCGCTGCTCACGGAAGCCGCTGCTGCTGCTGGTTGTTGTTGTAGTGGTTGTGGTGGTAGTGGTTGTGGTGGTTGTTGTGGTGGTTGTTTTGGTGGTAGTGGTTGTGGTGGTTGTTGTGGTTGTTGTGGTGGTTGTTGTTGTGTGGTAACGACGCTCACAACAACGAGCGGAGCACCGGGCGGATAAAACGCAGCAAGTTGGCACAGTCGGGGTACAGGTGGTGGTGCATCTGTCGGTCATCTCAGTCAGTCGACCCATGGCACCCACAGGGTCTGCCCCGTGACATTCCTCATGCACCTAGCCTGGCACAGAGATCAACAGAGACCCACAGAGATCCATAGACTAGCATAGAACCATAGAGATGCACAGATACCCATAGAGACTCATTACTCATGTATGTACAATGTTGAACTTCTTTGAGACCGTACGTAGCCGACCGCGGCTAATCCGCGGTGGCGGGGGAAGTAAAACAAACCAAAAACAACAACTTCCACATCAACAAATGTGTCACTCTAGGTGACGATGATGTAACGGTGCGTCACAGCCTTCCACGTGACTTCCTCATCGGTGTCCACAACAGTGACTCGGCACACGTGACCCTGTGCCTAACGTCACCATTTGGGGGTTTTTAAATCCTTTATATTAAGTTCACTTGATTGCTTGCGTGCTTGCTTGCTTGCTTACGACCGTGCAAATCTTTCGGTCGTTTTTTAACCCACTTCCCGTGATCCAATCGAGCTGACATTTTGCACACAGACTCGTTGTGCGAGACAATTAATGTTCGTGAAAATTTTTTCCAAAATATTACACTGTTTAGGGAAAACAAATTAAATATTTAATTACCAATTGTTTAATACTGCAGACAATTATCTGACCCATAGGTGGCAGCCATCTCAAGCCAGAGGACGAGAGGACTCTAGCCGCCACGCATATAAAGGATTTAGAGTGAAAAACTTTGTTTTTACGGGTTATACTTATTTCACAATAACAGGGGTGCTTCAAAAACACCGCAACGCTTCGTGAGAATTTGCAACGATAGCAAGTGGAGACCACCTGGAGACGATTCCAGGCGGTGCGTTGACAACGATGGGGAATGAGTGGGAGGCTCTTTGACTTGTTGAAGCTAACACGTTCCTGCGGAGGGAGCTGGTAGGAACGTTGGGTTGCTCGGTCAATGGCCAGGGTCAACGGCGGCGTGGTGTATTCCGCAAATATGGCCGACTGTGAGGGCGGGCACAAGCCGGCGTGAGTAGGTTACACTAGCCTGGCACAGCAGCAGTCAACCCATGGCACCTGCAGAGTCCGTCCCGTGACCTCCTGCACCTAGCCTGGCACAGCAGCAGTACAACCCATGGGCACCTGGAGGGTCTGTCCCGTGACCTCCTCCTCCTGCACCTAGCCTGGCACAGCAGCAGCAGTCAACCAATGGCACCTGCAGGGTCTGTCCCGTGACCTCCTGCACCTAACCTGGCACAGTAGCAGTCAACCCATGGGCACCTGAAGGGTCTGCCCCGTGACCTCCTGCACCTAGCCTGGCACAGCAGAAGTCAACCAATGGCACCTGCAGGGTCTGTCCTGTATGTACGTGTGTGTTTAACTTCTTTCGCACCATCGTACGTAGCCAACCACGGCAAATCGGAGGGGCAGGGGAAGGACAACAAACTACAAACAACATCAACAAGGAGCAGTTATATAAAGACATGAGTATGTAAATCGAGATTATAAATGATGATGATGATGATGTATAAGTGCATCATAGCTCCCATTGACTTCCTAATATTGGAAGACACCAACAGAGATCCAGAGACTCGTATAGACCCACAGAGATCCCCACAAAGATCCAGAGACTCGCATAGATCCACAGAGACCCACAGAGACCCAGATCCTCGCATAAACAGAGCCCACACAGATCCAGAGACTCACATAGACCCACAGAGACCCACAGAGACCCAGAGACTCGCATAGACCCACAGAGACCCAGATCATTGCATACACACACAGAGCCCACACAGATCCAGAGACTCGCATAGAACCATAGAGACCCACAGAGATCCAGAGACTCGCATAGACCCACAGAGATCCACAGAGATGCACAGACACCCAAGAGATCCAGAGACTCGCATAGACCACAGAGACCCACAGAGATCAACAGACACCCACAGAGATCCAGAGACTCGTATAGATCCAAAGAGACCCACAGAGATCCATAGACTCGCATATAACCATAGAGACACACAGATACCCATAGAGACTCATACTCATGTATGTACAATGTTGAACTTCTTTGGCACCGTACCTAGCCAGCCGCGGCTAATCCGAGGTAGCGGGGTAAGGTAAACAAACCAAACTAAACACAACAACATCAACAAGTGTCACTCTAGTGACGATGGTGTAATAATGCGTCACAGCCTCCCACGTGACTTCCTCATATCGGTGTCTACAACAGTGACTCGGCACACGTGACCCTGTGCCTGCCGTCACCATTTGGGGGGTATTTTCACAATTACAGGGGTGCTTCAAAAACACTGCAACACTTCGTGAGAATTTGCAACGATAGCAAGTGGAGACCACCTAGAGACGATTCCAAGCGGTGCTTTGACAACGACGGGGAATGAGTGGGAGGCTCTTTGACTTGTTGAAGCTAACACGTTCCTGCGGAGGGAGCTGGTAGGAACGTTGGGTTGCTCGGTCAAAGGCCTGCAGGGTCAACGGCGGCGTGGTGTATTCCGCAAATATGCCCGACTGTGAGGGTGGGCACAAGCCGGCGTGAGTAGGTTAAACGTTGAGTTTTATAAGGGCACCACGGGGTGACCAGCCCCTCCCCACCCAGCCCCACCTCCCCACCCAGCCCCTCCCCACCCAGCCCCTCCCCACCCAGCCCCACCCCTCAGCCCCTCCCCACCCAGCCCCTCCCCACCCAGCCCCACCCCTCCCACCCCTCAGCCCCTCCCACCCTCCCCACCCAGTCCCTCCCCACCCAGTCCCACCCCTCCCACCCCCCACCCTGCCCCACCCTCCCCACCCAGCCCTCCCCACCCAGCCCCACCCCTCCAACCCCCACCCAGCCCCACCCTCCCCACCCAGCCCCTCCCCACCCAGCCCCTTCCTACCCCTCCCTACCCTCCCACCCAGCCCGACCCCTCCCATTGTTGGATGCACGACGAACGGGCACAATAATCCCCTGTGGGCTGGTGGAACCAGGTGGTTCCTACCATAGTTAACGTTACACTTGTTGTGGCGTTACAGTTGTAGTATTTAGTATCCGTTATTTTTCCAGTAAAAATGATAGTCCCATATAAAGTGATAACATCTTTTTTGAAGCACCCTATATAGGTTTTGTTCGAGTTAGATCGCGTAAATATGTAAATGTTGCGTCGTTAAACCCGCCACCACCCGACACAGCCGATTAGAAAGGTTGAGTGTCGCATAATCAGAACGTGGCCAATTCCTTACTAATACAGCACTAGTGTGTAGTGTAGTGTATAGTAGTGTATAGTAGTGTGGTGTATAGTAGTGTAGTGTATAGTGGTGTAGTGTATAGTGTATAGTAGTGTAGTGTATAGTGTAGTGTATAGTAGTGTAGTAGTGTAGTGTATAGTAGTGTAGTGTATAGTAGTGTGTAGTGTATAGTAGTGTGGTGTATAGTGGTGTAATGTATAGCGGTATAGTGCATAGCGGTGTAGTGTATAGCGGTATAGTGTATAGCGTGTATTGTATAGTGGTGTAGTTTATAGTTGTGTAGTTTATAGTGGTGTAGTGTATAGTGTGTAGTTTACAGTGGTGTAGTGTATAGTAGTGTATTGTATAGTAGCATAGTAGTGTAGTGTATAGTAGTGGTGTATAGTGTAGTGTATAGTGGTGTAGTGTATAGTAGTGTATAGTGGTGTATAGTAGTGTATAGTGTAGTGTATAGTAGTGTATAGTGTAGTGTATAGTGGTGTAGTGTATGTAGTGTATAGTGTAGTGTATAGTGGTGTGGTGTATAGTAGTGTATAGTGGTGTAGTGTATAGTAGTTTATAGTGTAGTGTAATTACGCTGAATTTCTTTAGCACTGTACGTAGCCAACCCCGCTAACTGGAGGTGGTATTTGGGGGTGGGGGGGGGAAGGACAACAACCACGTGACATATATATACGTAAATTACGTTCAGATAAATGACCTCATGTGCGAATGATGCGAGCCATTCATTGTTGGAACCTTTCGCGGAAACGGAGCGGCGGCCGTGACACTTGGAAAAGCCCCTGCACACCGCCTTTACTGAAAAATGAAAAGAACGCCGACGCCTATCTCAGTGCGGAGTCACAACATCACCCCGCGTAGAAATCCGCTCTGGTCAAGACGCTCATTCATCGGCCTAGGAAAGTGTCAGATGGCGATCGTCTGAGAAGTGAAATTAAACGTGTTAACGAGGTGCTGCAATTAAACGGTCACAACGATGCGCAAATCGACGGGGCACTGAATGGCAAAACCAAAATAAAATAACACGAGCGTTGAAACTGACCAAGTATTTAAAAGCATTCAAATACCATACGTTGTGAGAGTAACTAATAAACTGGACAGATTTTTGGAGAGAAAAAACATCCGAGTGAGATTTGGCACGGTATGTAAAATACAGAAAGGAACATCTGGTAGTAGTAGATTTTACCCTTTAAACTGGTACAAAACTGACACCTTTATACAAGGCATCATGTTTGCAATAACCACAACACAAGCAGTGAAAATGCAAACAAAAATAAACAACTATCTTCTTGGTTCTTTCGGTAAAGTCACGTAGAATGGAAATAATAAAAATAAAACATAAAAAATTTAAAATGTATTATATTATTTTCTTTCATTATGTTTTCTTTTTATTATTTTATTATTTCCATTCTACGTGACTTTACCGAAAGAACCAAGAAGATGAATCCCTGCAGTCACGAAAGCTTTAAATCTAAATTTAACCTACTACTGTATTTTTCCACTGGTAAAGGAGGTCTCATAGTGAACATCTGGTACTAAAGATGACTTACCGAAGATATCAACAGAAGGTGTCCACCGGATTGATTGCAAATGCTATGTTGTGCAGACAGGGCGAATGATCATCATGAGACTAAAAGAACAACAAATAAATGTTAAATACTCCCTAACACAACTGTCGGTTGTGGCAGAACACGCGTGCCAATAAGGACACTCAATTGATTTTAATCATGTTGACGTTCTGTGCAAAACAAGCTACTACTGGCCAAGACTAATTAGAGAATCTATCGAAATTGAGAGAAGTACGAATAATTAAAACTGTTCGGATGGCTACAGGATTATTGCTACTTGGATCATAGGCAGGCAAGTCTAAATGTTTCTAATCGGCGAAGATGCTCCATTAGAGGTGTCCACGTTTCGCAAGCGTAGAGAAGGGAGGGAATGACCGTGGCCGAGAAGACTTGAAGCTTCGTATGGAGCGACAGACCAGGTAGCTTCCACGCAGCGTTACGCAACTGATGAAAAGAAAATGCGCTCGACTGATTCTGAGTGAACTTCTGCTGTTAAACCGGAGCCGTTCATGAGCACACTGACCAGGTATGGGAAACTCTCCACTCTCTCCACAACTGCCACATCAGCGATATTCATGAGCAGAGGGTCAGGGACTCCGAAAGCTCAAAGAACAACCCAGAGCCCAGGCCGACTGATGGTATCACAGCCCTTGACCAGGTCAATAAAGCAGAGATGTAGGTCTTGTTGGAATTCAGCTACACCTCGGCTGTAGCAGATGGACACACTCTCACACACACACACCCACGGAGAGTTTTATGCGCACATGGAATTTCCACAGAGTGGTGATGATGACAGATATCATTGAACGAAACTGAGAGTGATTGGTTTCGTTGGAAGTCCCCAAATCTCCCTAAATGTGTTTATCGTGAACTGATTAGTTCTAAGCATAGTCAGCCAGCCGGCTATGGGGATCACTCGCGCCGCGCAAGGCCAGTCGCTTGTCGGTGAGTCAGACCCTGCGTCGTCTTGCCCCGTCCGCGTTGTCTCGTGCGTAGCAAGAGAGAGTGAGTGACAGAGAGACAGAGAGATAGACAGAGTGAGATAGTGACAGAGAGACAGAGAGATAGACAGAGAGAGTGAGATAGTGACAGAGAGACAGGGAGATAGAGAGAGAAATGGTGAGAGAGAGTGAGCGAGAGAGAGAGCGAGAGGGAGTAGAGAGGGGTACAGAGAGAGGGGGGGCAGAGAGGGGGTAGAGAGAAAAGGAAGGGGGTAAGGAGAGCAGAGCAAAAAATATTGTGTTAAATCTTTCATTTAAAAGGGGGGGGGGGTTACATAAAGCAAAGCATAACAAAAAAACTAAATTATGAACGAAGCAAAGTGCCGAATACGCCGAGCATCTTCTTGTTTCCTCTGATCGTAAAAAGGAGAGACAGGTAGACAGAGACAGATAGACAGAGTGAGATAGTGAGAGAGCAAGAGAGACAGGGAGATAGAGATACAGAGAGATACGTAGTCAAGACGCGAACGATTTGTTGTCCTTCCCCCCACCCACACACACTCTGATTAGCGTAGTTGGTGACATACGGTGCCAAAGAAGCACACATACACAAATACACACACATTACATAAGAGACCCATAGAAACCCGCGGAGACCCAGAGACACCCATAGACCTAAAGAGACCCACAGACACTGATAGAGACACGGCTCACAGAAACCCACATACATACACACACACATATACACATACATACACACATACATACACACATATACACAAACATACATACACACGTACATACAAACACACATATACACACAAACACACGTACACACAAACACATATACATACACACATACATACACACATACATACACACTTACATACACACACTTACATACATACACACACACATACACAAACACACACATACACACAAACACACGCGGGCGAATGGAGAATGGAGCCAGGCTCAACCCATGCACAACCACTGCGGCCGCCATGAGTCAGGGCGAGGAGGGGCGGTGAGACTGCTGGCGAGGTCTGCACTGCTCTGCCTGCTCTTGGTGAGTTCAACCTCTCGCGATGGATACTTCATTCGATGTTAAAGGTTCCAGATAAACGTTAATGTTGTAGTGCGAGCGTGAATGGGAGCCCGGTATGGGGGCGTGTGGGAGGGGCCGCCGTTCACCTCGGCTCCAATGGGAAGCGAGGTGAATGGGGGTGGAGCCAGCAGGGCAGTATGGGAAGGCCGGATCTAACGATCCGGAAGGGGAGGAGTCAATTTGAACCCACTTCCCAATGTGGCATCGCCTGCAAACTTGGTATACGTATGTCATACCGATGACAACACTATATTCTATCATAAAAAAATTTAATAAAACATTTTAAACGATATTTTTGCACGCTTTCTTTAACTCACTCTCTGTCGTTGTCGTATCCTCAAATCTTGTAACTCAATTTGAACCCACTTCCCAATGTGGTATCAACTGCAAACTTCGTATACTTATGTCATACTGATGACAATACTATATTATATAATTAAACATTTTTCAAATATTTTTCAACCATCTTTTATATGTTATGTTTCGGCTTGGGTCTAACTGTCCACGCTCAACTGACGTTGGCTGTAATCACCACGGTCCCTTACATTATGGCAAGCTTCGGGGCCACTTCCTGGAGTCGTGGAGTTCTGGCATTACGAGTACGGTACATTTCATTAGAGCGTGTTATAAAAAAGTCTTTTTAAATATTATATTTCAAGCAGTGTTAGACCAGACAAAGAAGGCAACCAGCACAGGACAATGACACTATCAGGATGACTCGTCCTACTCATGGACCTCCCCACAGACAAAATATAAGAATAGGGGTTTCATTTCTGCCAGTAAAACCTATTATTTTTCGATTAAAGCTTTCGTGACTGCAGGGATTCATCTTCTTGGTTCTTTCGGTAAAGTCACGTAGAATGGAAATAATAATATAAAATAAACCATAATAAAATTAATTATTTTATTTTATTATTTCCATTCTACGTGATTTACCGAAGTACGTAGAATGGAAATAATAAAAAAAACATAATAATATTATTTTTTTTATTTTTTATTATTTCCATTCTACGTGACTTTACCGAAAGAACCAAGAAGAAAAAAACTATTATGTTTTGATACTGACAAAGGGAAAAAACGCTGCCAAGCTTAGAAGTGTTCATTAGGACGCTGTCTTTCCGACACCTGAGGACGGCTGCTTGCATTGTGGCCGAAACGTCGTGAGAATTTTATCTTATGTTTTATTTTATTATTTATTATTTCCCTTCTACGTGACTTTACCCAAAGAACCAAGCATATGGCAAAGGGAGGTTCCATGATGAATTCTCGCAAGCTCGTCTCAGGGGTGTTTGTGACATCAATCACAAGTTTAACACAAATGTAGTGCCATGGAAGGTGTCACTATGGCGCAAAGCGCGGTTGCTAGCAGAGAAGGGGATCTGGGGTTGTAGCATCCCTATCTGCAGCAGGTCATTGGCCAGAGAGAGGCATGTGGGACAAGGCGATAGAGGGGCCAATGAGGCCCTATCCTCGTTCGAAGCTTTTCCCTCCAATCACTTCAAAAGCCCGTCGCCTCCTGGCCAATCCCTGCAGAGACCTCATTCCTCCAATCGGAGACCTCGGTTTGCATTTTTGAATAGCCGCGAGGCAGCACATTGGCTTGGGGTCATTTACCGGTCATTGCACAAGTACAGCCAAGCCACGAACATTTACAATCTTGATTAGCTTGATGTTTCGCCGGTATTTCACAAACGGCCTTATCGGGCGACAGCCACAGTTGTGCAAGAAGTCCACCGGTTTCGTTCCTTAAATAGAGGGGTGAATGTAATGGCGTCACTTGTGTGCTGTGTCGGTTGGTGGCGGGTTTAACGACACATTATTATATATGTACGCGGTCTAACCCCAACAAAATCTGTATCGGGGATCAATTATAATTATCAAGTAAAGCAACAAAAAAGACGTGAAAACACCTAGGTTTACAATTTATGAGTAAAACTCTACTCATGATACAGGTTTTTGGGTTAGATCGCGTTATTTATAAATGTGTCGTAACCCTCCACCACCCGACACGGCCAAACAGTAAAAAATGCGTCACGTTTTTCAAAGGACAAAATAATTCACTTCTTTAGCCCACCGGTGTGCTGAAGAGAGAATCAACAGCATTTTAAAATTTGAGTAGTACGACGTTTCGCTGATAATTACAATCAGCTTCACCGGGCAAGAATAGTGAAGCTCTCCTGTTGCTTCCGGTCTTAAAAAACGTCGTACTACTCAAATTTTAAAAATGCTGTTGATTCTCTCTTCAGCACACCGGTGGGCTAAAGAAGTCAATTAATTTGTCCTTTGAAAAACGTGACACATTTTTGCTGATTGGCCGTGTCGGGTGGTGGAGGGTTACGACACATTTATAAATAACGCGATCTGACCCAAAACCTATATTATGAATAATATTGGTCGCGAAAGCCTACGTGTTAAATTAAAACTCTACTATCTGCACAATATACAGCATCAGCCTGTATATTATGTAGATAGTAGAGATGTTGGAGCAGACTACCCGGATGGTGCCATGAAGATGCCAAAAAGTGATTGGGTGGGGCGAGCACAGATCCCCGAGTAACACCCAGAGGACCAGTCATCTACAGTAGTGTGTAGTAGTGTATAGTGTAGTTTATAGTAGTGTAGTGTATAGTAGTGTGTATTAGTGTATAGTGTAGTGTATAGTAGTGTTTAGTGTAGTGTATAGTAGTCAGGGGCGGTTTCTTCATTAGGGCGATTGAGCGACGCACCACCAATGTCATTCAACCACAGAGTCACGCTAGCCGTCACTGTCAGCCTCTGGATATAGTCCAATCAGCGTCATGTCACGTTCTGTGGAGTACCGCCTCTTTGGGGCGATTTCACTCCGGCTGAGAATCGCCCCGAGTGGCCCCATAGACTTACATTCAAAGATGTTTTTTTTCGAACGGGGGCGCTCCAATGCATTCTCTATGGCTTCCGGGAGGGCTTGCACTAACGTGCCTACGTCATTATACGTGCTAACGTCATCATACGTAAGCACGTTTCATCCAACAATATAATTTATCGCTACCTAGTGGAATCTTTAATAAATAAACTTGAGTGGTTTGTTTTAATAGTGAGTATATAAACAAACAAGATGTATTGTAAGAGTCACTTTATTTTCATTAATATTAAAGAAGTGAAGTTGCCTTTACATGCTTAAGCTGTTAATTTATTCATTGCATGGGTGGACCTTATCCTTATCAATCATCCAGACATTTGCTACCCCTGAGAGATTTTGCAGGAGCCGCCACTGATAGTAGTGGAGTGTGTAGTAGTGTATAGTGTAGTTTATAGTAGTGTAGTGTATAGCAGTGTATAGTAGTGTATAGTGTAGTGTATAGGGAGTGTGTAGTAGTGTATAGTAGTGTATTGTCTAGTGTGTAGTAGTGTATCGTGTAGCGTATAGTGTAGTTTATAGTAGTCTATAGTGTAGTTTATAGTAGTGTATAGTGTCGTACACTGTACGTAGCCAACCGTGCTAATCAGAGGTGGGTGTGTGGGTGAGAGTGTGGGTGAGTTACACACGGGCTAGGAGATGTTAACTACCTCGCCTGGTGTGCAGGAGGTCGTGGGTTAGATCCTAACCCTGATGGTGCCTGCTGCTGTACATTGCGTGTCTCTCTCTCCCCGTGGTCGCGTGGATTTTTTTCCGGGTCCTCCGGTTTCAGAATCAACGTCACGTGTTCAGAGTACTTGGCCGCTCCTATACATTTCCACGTGGTGATGCTGACATCAGCAACTTGGTTGAGCAGCTATCACTACGGATGGTATGGGTCTCTGTGAGCCTCTATGTAAATGAGTGTCTGGGCCGTCCATAAATGACGTCACGCGATTTTGGCCGATTTTGACCCCCTCGTCACACGGCGTCACAAAAAGTCAGACCCCCCCCCCCTCAAATATGACGTCACAAAGCTCTGCCCCCCCCCCCCCCAAAACCATATTTCCATTTTGAAATAAAACATGCTTCAAATCAATTTCAACTATCGTCATTGTAGTGCGTATTTAATGTGGCGCTGTACTCTGATGTTGTAGGAGAAAACATTCATTAAAAAGGAGGCGTTGGAAAGCTGAAATTTAGCATAAAATTCACTTTAAAATATTCATCGTCTAACTAAAACTGCAGATGTTCAGAATATTCTATTGAAATTCTCTTATAGTTATCACATATTAAAAACAATTATAACTCTAAAAAATACTTGAAACTTTGTAGTAGAACGAAGCAAAATGGAGAGTACAATTATAACAATCACATATTCATTCCACAGAATGAAAAGCCCTTGTAGAATCAAAATGTTTAGTAACAATCATTTTAAAAAATTACAAAATGTATGCTTCTCCATTCTCCCATGGAGAACCAAAATGCTCCTTCATGGAATAAATAGGGAGAGCATGAATCTCTTCATCCGACGTTTTCAGCCACTGTCGGAAAATTATCGACCATCAACTGTGACCAAATTTCGGCTAGAGTGTTTCCTGCAAACTTAAAATTATTCCTCTCTAAATCAGCGTCGATGGTAATACCTCTTTCGTTCAAATGACTACCGTAGTGGTCATGTGGTAACATCAATCCAGTAAGTTTCTTACTGAGTGGCGCCATTTTTCTCTCGACCCTATTAAATGTACTGTTGCACTCCGGTCGTTGTTGTGTTTGTTGTCGTAACGTTGTGAGCGCCGTGCACTCCACTGGACCATCCGTGATTTTTCGTACAAAGAGCTTCACAGCTCATCGTATTTCTCCTCCAGCCATCGACACGATAAACATTCCGATTATTTTGAGGGGAAATGAAAAGCTGTTAGGTCCATTACTCACTCAGCCCGCCAGATGGCGGTGCGTCTCCCCGGATCGCAAACTGGCACAGTGAAGTGGTCATGGTGGGTGTGGGTATTGGAGGTCACGTTGCTCAAGGGGGAACTACATCAGCCACGTCTACGCTGGGACACTTCCTTTCGCTTGTGCGGTGGTCGACCCGTCCACCGATGATGAAGTCGAGGTTGATGGCCTCGCGACTATTAAGGAATTGACAACATTCTGATGATTCTGAGGAGAAATTAAAAGTTTACACCATTGGGACCTCATTTGGCAAATGAGGTCCCAATGGTGTAAATGCTTACCCGAGCTCTCATACTCTGATGGTGCATTGTCTTTGAGTTGTGCGCCTTTTAGCGTCATCTGGTCCGACCATGTGAGACTAGGCTCTAAGGAAAGCTGTCTCGGGTGTGGACCAATCAACTTCAAGGACAATGCATACATTATCAGAGTTATGTTATTTGTTTGCATTATGACTGCAGGTATTGTGGTCTATGCAAGGGTAAAAAAACAATTATCATACTTTTTTACTGGCAAATGAGGTTCCAATGGTGTAAATTTAAAGTTGTTAGGTCCACTCTTTGGTTCTTTCGGTAAAGTCACGTATAAAGAGAAAACAATAAATTAAATACTAGGTCCATGACTCACTCAGCCCGCCAGGTGGCGCTGCGTCACAGTGAAGTGGTAATGGTGGGTGTGGTATTGGAGGTCACGTTGCTCAAGGGGGAACTACATCAGCCACGTCTACGCTGGGACACTTCCTTTCGCTTGCGCGGTGGTCGACCCGTCCACCGATGATGAAGTCGAGGTTGATGGCCTCGCGAATATAAAGGAATTGACAACGATGACGAGCCTGCCGGATTACATCACCGCACTTCTACTCGCGGCGTTCGTGGTGAGTCTCTGTGTGAGTGAGAGTCTCTGTGTGAGAGTCTGTGGGTCTTTGTGTGGGTGAGTCTTTGTGAGAGTCTGTGGGCCTCTGTGTGGGTGAGTCTGTGAGTCTCTGTGTGAGTGAGAGTCTCTGTGTGAGAGTCTGTGGGTCTCTGTGTGGGTGAGTCTGTGAGTCTCTGTGTGTGTGAGTCTCTGTGAGAGTCTGTGGGCCTCTGTGTGGGTGAGTCTGTGAGTCTCTGTGTGAGTGAGAGTCTCTGTGTGAGAGTCTGTGGGTCTTTGTGTGGGTGAGTCTCTGTGAGAGTCTGTGGGCCTCTGTGTGGGTGAGTCTGTGAGTCTCTGTGTGAGTGAGAGTCTCTGTGTGAGAGTCTGTGGGTCTCTGTGTGGGTGAGTCTGTGAGTCTCTGTGTGTGTGAGTCTCTGTGAGAGTCTGTGGGCCTCTGTGTGGGTGAGTCTGTGAGTCTCTGTGTGTGTGAGAGTCTCTGTGTGCGAGTCTGTGGGTCTAAGTGTGGGTGAGTCTGTGAGTTTGTGTGCGAGTCTATGTGTGTGTGAGTCGTTCTGTATGTGAGTGAGTCTCTGTGCGCGAGTCTCTGTGTGTGAGTGAGTCTCTGTGTGTGTGAGAGTGAGTCTAAGTGTGTGATAGTGATTCTCTGCGTGTGAGAGTCTCTGTGTGTGAGTCTGTGGGTCTCTGTGTGTGAGAGTCTCTGTGTGTGAGTCTGTAGGTCTCTGTGTGTGAGAGTCTCTGTGTGTGAGTCTATGGGTCTCTGTGTGTGAGAGTCTCTGTGTGTGAGGCTGTGGGTCTCTGTGAGTGAGTCTCTATGTGAGAGTCTCTGTGTGAGAGTCTGTGGGTCTCTGTGGGTGAGTCTCTGTGTGTGTGAGAGTGAGTCTAAGTGTGTGATAGTAATTCTCTTTGTGTGAGTCTGTGGGTCTCTGTGTGGGTGAGGGTCTGTGTGTCTGTTAAGGGGGAGCGGTAGTGTAGTGGTTAGCGCGCTGCCCTATGAAACTGGCGACCCACGTTCAATTCTCGCTCACGGCCAACATCAGTGACGATTATCTGAACCGGTCCTGGGCCTCCGTGTGAGTCTGTGGGTCTAAGTGTGGGTGAGTCTGTGAGTTTGTGTGCGAGTCTATGTGTGTGTGAGTCGTTCTGTATGTGAGTGAGTCTCTGTGCGCGAGTCTCTGTGTGTGAGTGAGTCTCTGTGTGTGTGAGAGTGAGTCTAAGTGTGTGATAGTGATTCTCTGCGTGTGAGAGTCTCTGTGTGTGAGTCTGTGGGTCTCTGTGTGTGAGAGTCTCTGTGTGTGAGTCTGTAGGTCTCTGTGTGTGAGAGTCTCTGTGTGTGAGTCTATGGGTCTCTGTGTGTGAGAGTCTCTGTGTGTGAGGCTGTGGGTCTCTGTGAGTGAGTCTCTATGTGAGAGTCTCTGTGTGAGAGTCTGTGGGTCTCTGTGGGTGAGTCTCTGTGTGTGTGAGAGTGAGTCTAAGTGTGTGATAGTAATTCTCTTTGTGTGAATCTGTGGGTCTCTGTGTGGGTGAGGGTCTGTGTGTCTGTTAAGGGGAGCGGTAGTGTAGTGGTTAGCGCGCTGCCCTATGAAACTGGCGACCCACGTTCAATTCTCGCTCACGGCCAACATCAGTGACGATTATCTGAACCGGTCCTGGGCCTCCGTGTGAGTCTGTGGGTCTCCGTGCAAATCTGTGGGTCTCTGTGTGAGTCTATGGGTCTCTGTGTGATGAGTCGATGGGTCTCTGTGTGAGTCTGTGGGTCTACGTGTGAGTTTATGGATCTCTGTGAATAGAATATGAAGGGTGCTTGGGAGCGTGGCAATAAAGTGTGGGAAGCTGTAAGCCTCAGGCTATTTTGTGCTCGCCTTCTCATCAACCAGAGGCAAAGAGTAGTGGTCGTGGTTACTCACCACCAAAGATTAACATCAGTGGAGGGATGCAGGCAAGACCCATGAGTCAGATGTCTTTGATAACCTGCTGTCCCAGGTGCTAGATAAAGTGGCCCTTCAGGATAGAGTCATCTTGTTGGGTGACTTCAATGTCCCAGTGGGTCATGATGCTGGCACCTGGTCTAGAGTGATTGGAAGGCATGGGCCATATCAGCTCAATAACGTAGGAGGTGGCTAGATTTCTGTGCAGTCCTTGGGATTGTAGTTACCAACACGCTGTTCTGGAATCGGCGCATCCACACAACAACATGGATGCGTGCTGAGTCCAAGGATGAATATCTGCTGGACCTACCATGGAGCTGACCATCGGCTTGTCATCTGCCATCCCTCCACTGCATTGGTGGTTTGACTTTATAGGACCCCGTTCAAATCCATAGTGGCCTGGACTCTGATGAAAGTTGCAAGCAAGAATGTCATCATCGCTTGCAGCTGGAGTTGACATCGTCCCCCACTCCTCCTGATGCCGAGGGGAAATGGGCGAGGTTTAGGACTGTGGCTAATGCAGCTGCAATGGCTGCTTTGGATACACGGTCCAGACCTCCCCAGAGACCCTCGCTGATAGAGCAGGTGTTCAGGCTGGCTGTGAAAAAGCGACAGGCCCACTCTCACCATCTACAGCATCCCACGTCAGAATCAGGAGGCTTACCGCATCCTTCGCTCGGAGGTTCGGAGAGACATGAGGTGCTGCAAGGTTGGGTGATGGTTGCGGATTGCTGAGGAGATGGAGTCTGCCGCAATAGGCCGCGATCACAAATCACTCTTTAACTCCATTAAAAAGTAACTTGCATAGCCACACTATCACCATCTTTAGGGGAAAGAAAGGTGATCCGATCTCTGACCCCAGTAACAGGTTTGCTTATTTCTGAGCGTTTCTGAGGTCCTGGGGGATGAGAAATTCCTCAGCCTGGAAACATCATGGGGCAAAGTGGGGATGACCCTGCTGAGGCTGCGGTGCCCAAAATATTTGAAGACAGTCACCCCCTGTGAGTGGCTGGCTCAAGTACCATCTGTTGAGGAAGTACGGAAGGCGATCCAAAATCTGAGACCAGAAAAAGTTCTGGGAAGAGATGATCTCCCAAGTGAACTGCTGACATAATAACATCTACATCATGGGATCTCCTTTGCCAGCACCAAAAAAAGGGAAAAAACCTATTCTCATATTTTGTACTGGCAAAAGAGGTCCCATGATGTAGATGCTCAACCCGAGCTCGCATTACTCTGATAGTGCTTTGTCTTTGTGCTGTATGCCTTTTGGCGTCCTCTGGTCTAACCGTTTGAGACGAGGTTCAAAAGAAAGCTGTCTCTGGTGTGGACCAATCGGTTTCAAAGACAATGCATATATTATCAGAGTGTGTGTTTTTTTGTTTGCATTCTGACCACAAGTATTGTGGTTAATGCAGACATGATTCCTTGTGAAAGGGTTGTTTTTTGCCAGAAAAAAGGGGAAACAAACCTATTCTCATCATAACAGTGTGGACCACTGGATGAATCCTGCAGGATTGGAAGGATGCCCTGGTTGTCCTCTTTAAGAAGGGGGACCGCACTGTACCAACTACAGGGGCATCTCCCTCGTCAGTGTGCTGGGAAAGGTCCTGGCGAGGATTATTCGAAATCGCCTTGCCAGGCACGCTGACGAGAGGGGCTTGCGGAGCCCCAATTTGGTTTCAGGCCAGGGCGGTCCTGCACACATAACAGTTGTTTTTGTCTGTTTGCTCCAGCAGAAGTGTAGGAATTCCAACAGGACCTACATCTCTGTTGTATTGACCTGGTCAAGGCCTATGACACCATCAATAGCCCTGAGCTCTGGGTTGTTCTTTGTGCTTTTGGAGTCCCTGACTCTCTGCTCACAATCATTAAGCGCCTTCATGATGGTGAGCAGACCCAGGTAAATCTGCATGGCCGGGAGTCGGATCCATTCCCTATTCACCTTGGGGTGCGACAGGGATCTCCTCTGGTACCTACATTATTTCTTGACCACGTAGTTCAAGAAACTTTTCATGGCTGTACCAGAGGAATTCCATCTGATACAGAAACAATGGGAGGCTGATGGATGTTCGAGTGCCATTGAGCGATTTCTGCCTATTGGTCAACCATGTTACGTAAACTGATGATCTGGTGATTGCTGCTCACTCTGAGGAGTTGGAGGTGCTGCTGCTCAACCTGGAGCGTGCCACTAAGAGATAAGGTTTTGCCATCAGCCCCACCAAAACTAAGCACCTGCCTGGGTATTTTGTACCATCGGACACTCCACCCCCACAACTCCCAATCGGTGTGGGCAGTATGGAGAGAGTGCAGAGTTTCCCATCCTGGGCAGTGTGCTCATGACCAGCTCCAATTTGACAGGAGAGGTCTCACTCCGAATCAGTTGAGCAGCATTATCTGTTCATTGTCTGCATAATGCTGTGTGGAAGCTACCTGTCTGTCACTCCGAACGATGCTTTGGGTCTTCTCGGCCATAGTTATGCCCTCCCTTCTCTATGCTTGTGAAACCTCCCATATGGAAAGTATTCACCGGTTAGAAACATTCGCTGGCCTGCCTGCGATCCGTCTGGGGTTTAACCAGGCCACTTCATGCCGAAACAGCTTTTGTTCGGTCGCATAGAGGGGGGTAAGTGGGCGCGGCACGGGCTACAGAAGAGATGGAGTGATGTGGTACAAGAGGATGTAGAGCTGAGTGGACTTGCCGATGACCGGTACCAGTGGTGTCAAGATCGGCCTCCGTGGAGGAGCTCGTGAAGGACGCTGCTGCTACTGGGCAGTTGGAGGGAGTCACCCTCCAGCAACAATGGAGGTCAGAGAAGTGCCGAGCAGCTCGGGGTACAGGTGGTGCTTTGGCCAGTCATCTTAGTCAGTCAACCCATGGCACCTGCATGTTCTGTCCCAGGACCTCCTGCCAACGGGTGTTGGACACTTCACGTGGCCATAAAGTGCACATAGCCTGGCACAAGCATTGCAGTGACATCACCGCCACTTGGCGAATGGCAGTTGTTGCTGTCTGTGGCTCTCTGTGCGAGTCTGTGGGTTTTTGTGAGTCTATGGGTCTCTGTGTGAGTGTTTGGGGTCTGTGTGAGTCTGCGGGTCTCTGTATGTGTCTATGGGGTCTCTGTGGATCATGAGTTTCGAGTTATTTGCGTGCTGTTAGAAATTTCGACACGACGACAATGATGATGGATGATGAAGATATAAGTCACTTCGTTGAGCTGTCATTTGTGATGGCCAAGTCACTTCGGGAACAAATATCTACATAGCTCAATGGGCCTTACCTGGTAAAATACAAACATTTAAATAGTTTTGTGGATCTGTTGGTCGCAAGAGGTGAAATTTTATGACTTCTTGTTAAAACGGCCAAAACTTTTTGGGAATTTTTTCAAATAATTCCCCACTTGGGTGGCATAGGTGGGGGGATCCCCCTCCAATCCACAGTTTGTGAATCATCACAGCCAGTCGCCTCGTCATTCGTTCACGAGTGGATACATATGTAATAAAGGACTCTGTCGCAGTGTAGATCTCCGTTGTCCTTTATTTGGGTTCGTGTCAATCTCGCCCCTACGGCGTCCTCGCTCAGCCCCGCGGCTCGTCCGTCGAGCACTCCGCAACCACACCGCTGCTCCGTTCTGCAGCCACACTGCTGCTCCGCTCTGCAGCCTCACTGCTGCTCCGCTCTGCAGCCACACTGCTGCTCCGTTCTGCAGCCACCCTGCTGCTCCGCTCTGCCCGGACACCGATGGCCGACGGTGCCGTGGCCTCCCAACCCGTGGCAATCACGCCACCCTCTCATCACTGCCCAGCGTGGCCTCCTCCTATTTCACTCCATCTCAACTCCCCGATCCCTTCCGGTTCTCCCCTTAAATCCTCTCCCCCACGTGACCCTAACTCCTCCTCCTCACGTGACCCAGACTCCGCCCCCCTCAATCCTTGCTCGCATTACATGACCCCCCCCCTGATGAAAAACCCAGCCGTCCCCGGCCGTCCCCGGCCGTCCCGGCTGTAACAGAACAAAATAATGCGAGCAACTTACAACCATTGGGCATCACCGGACAACGGAGATTATAACAAGACAACAACAAAGAACAAGAACAACAATCAACGAAAGGAAAGGGATTTGGAACGCGTGCGGGTTGCCGGCCCATCCCGAATGGGCGGCGGCCCCCAACAGACCGTGAACGCGACGGGATTTTAAGATCGACGGGAGTAGAACCGCCCGCCGCTGTTGGAGGCCCGTCAACGCCAAGGTCCCGTTCCCCAGGGAGACCCGGGGCCGGGGTCTCCCGCTCCCGTGTCTGTGGTGGGGTTGGAGGGGCAGCGGGGTCAAGTGTTCTCATCGCCGTGGTAGGCCCACCCAGAGCAGGATTCGCTGTGTCCGCCTTTGTCACGGCCGGTTCGTCTGTCCTGGATGGTCCTTTCGCGCCGCGTCCGTGGTCGATGCAGCGGAAACACTCCAAGTCGTTTCGGCGCGCAGCACCCCCTCTGTCCCGACGCTCCCGCGCCGGCGGCCCGGAGCGCAACCCCGCTCCCCCTCGAGCAGGCCACTGGGTGGACGCGGCCGTCAACTCCTGCGGACCCCTGTCGTCAGGAACGTAGACAGCCTTCTTGGGGTCCCACCCTGTAGCACCGCCTTCGACGATGGGGTCCCCCGTCCAAGCCGACACCTGTTTCCACCGCCGAAGGTTAAATTGGGCATCCAGGCACCTAGCCGCCGCACGGGACGTCAACTTATCATGGCTGCACACCGGCATGGGGATGCCCAAGTCCCTAGATAACTCCAGCATCTTCCCCAATATCAGGGGTTCCAACAAATCAGGCTCCGTCTCCGGATACGCGGCCATAGCTAGCTCCAGCACGGCGCCTCGGAATGCCACCGGCGATTCTTCAGGCGCCCGTTGCCGCTGTACGAATTGCCGATGAGCATCGTCCGGGGGCTCGTACGCGTCCGCCATTTCCTCAAACACCCCCTGCAGCGTCCTCTTCTTGTCGGCCTTGATGGAGCGGAAGAACCTGACGGACTCGTCGTCAAGAAGTGTTGGCAGGACTTCTAGGGCCTCCGCGTCCGTCCATTTCGCGGATCGTACAGCCGCTTGAAAACGGCAGGCGAACGCGCTCCAATCTCCGCCGATGGAGAACTCTTTAACAGTTGTTAGATGACGGCTGCGGGTCCTTGCTCCGCCGTCCTCCGTCGATGGTGACTCGTGCGGCAGCGACAAGATGGCGTCACTCCGCAACGTGTTCAAAATGGCGGCTCCCCGCGGTGGAGGGCGTAAGATGGCGGCTTCCCGCCGTTCCTCCTCGGCCACGCCCAAGATGGCAGCTTCGTGCTGCGTGGTGGAGAGGGCTGACGGCGTCGGCAAGGCCCCGGTCCGCTGTTCCCCGCTGGGCCTCCCCGAACTCGTCGCCGGCGTCACGAGGTCGCACAACTGCGTCAACATCGCCTTCAGTGCCTCAAGTTGGGCCGCCACTTGTCGCCATCCTTCGTCGGCGTCCACCTGCGCGGATGGACCCACCGAAGCGGCAACGTCCTGCACCCCCAGACCCTCGCTTGTCCCTGCGTCGCCTCCCCCTCCATCGTCGGTAGCGCCACCGCTGGAGGAAGGTCGTCTTCAGAAGATGTTGCAGAAGATGGTGCAGGGACGTTCTTTCTTCTGAGCTGTTTTGACATGCCGTTTCACTTCCGACACCAGTGTAATAAAGGACTCTTTCGCAGTGTAGATCTCCGTTGTCCTTTGTTTGGGTTCGTGTCAATCTCGCCCCTACGGCGTCCTCGCTCAGCCCCGCGGCTCGTCCATTGCGCACTCCGCAACCACACCGCTGCTCCGCTCTGCAGCCACACTGCTGCTCCGCTCTGCAGCCACACTGCTGCTCCGCTCTGCAGCCACCCTGCTGCTCCGCTCTGCCTGGACACCGATGGCCGACGGTGCCGTGGCCTCCCAACCCGTGGCAATCGCGCCACCCTCTCGTCACTGCCCAGCGTGGCCTCCTCCCGTTTCACTCTGTCTCAACTCCCCGATCCCTTCCAGTTCTCCCCTTAAATCCTCTCCCTCACGTGACCCTAACTCCTTCTCCTCACGTGACCCAGACTCCGCCCCTCTCAATCCTTGCTCGCATTACACATACATGCCAGACACACTGGCCCCAACTTCAGGCAACGGGGTAATTCTTACTTATTGTTTTCGTCGAACGGGTTTGTTGCGCGATGACAAATGGCGCAGTGCAGGTCTCGGGATACGCGGACCCCCGATTCGCACTCAACACTGCCACTCGCTACGTTCACTGCACGGGGTGGGAAGCGAGGAGTGGAATCGCACCGCTTGCCACCACACCAGTGGTGGATTTGAGGGCATGTGACCAAAATAATCTCAGGTGTTCTGTCTGACCTGGATGCTACCGATGGTTACTGAAAAATAAACTCGACAGTACTGTATTTTATTAAACATGTATGTACATTTATATACATTGTATCTACTCTTACATTGTATATACACTCTTACATTGTATATACAACACTCGTAGTAATGTGTTGCAGAGCAAAGCCACAACATTTACACACCGGTGTGCTGTACTAGTAACGAATTGGCACGTTCTGTTTACGTGACGAACCTTACTAATTGGCTGTGTCGGGTGGTGGCGGATTTAACGGCACATTTATATATTTACGCGATCACCTCTATGATGAATATTGGTCGCAAAGCCTCCTAGGTGTTAGACTGAAATATGTAATGAGTCCACCAGATGAAGATTGAGACGACACAACTCTTTATTCAGCCCACGTGTCACATGCCGCGTGCGACAGAGGTCGCAACTGGGTACCCGATACCCGTACCCTACCCGGCTACCCGTACCCGGCTGGGTACGGGTACGGGTAGCCGTTTGCGACCCTGGTGCGGCCGGGTACGGGTACGGGTAGGCCGTGAGTCACTGGTGAGTCACCGTTTGTCACTCATTTTGGGTAGGGTACGGGTAGGGAATGGGTACGGGTACCCATTTGCGACCCTGGTGCGGCCGGGTATGGGTAAGGAATCAAAACCCGTTTGCGACCTCTGGCGTGCGACCACTCCAATTCAAATCCCACCAGGAAGCTGCCCCCCACAGCCCCGCCTCTTCCGGTGACGTCACCCCACCCCCACCCCCCTGAGAGTTCCCAAACTCTCACGCCCCGCCCTCTCTTTCCTTTCGTTCGTGACGTCATCTTGAACAGTAGCTTGGGATCCCTTGGGAGTTATTGGCACTACATATACATTAGAGCAGTGGTTCTTAACCTGGGTTCGATCGAACCCCAGGGGTTCGGTGAGTCAGTCTCAGGGGTTCGGCGGAGGTTAAGACACACACCCGACTCATATGATTGTGCACCAGTAAAACATATACCTATGTTTTGAATTTGAAAAAATTATATTTTATTTGTCCAATTAATAAGGGTTCGGTGAATGCGCATATGAAACTGGTGGGGTTCGGTACCTCCAAAAAGGTTAAGAACCACTGCATTAGAGCATAGCTGTCAACCCATACGGTTTACCCCGGATTCTCTTTAAGGGGAATGAGTTTTGCCGTTATGGCGTACACCGTTTCAATATGGGCACAAAAATATGTGTCTTTGTTTGTGTTTCTCCCTTGTGATGGGACTTTGTAGGATGAACATTGAGATTTTTCAAGGGCACGGGGTGACCAATAAGGTCTGAATTAGTCTGTAATAAGGTAAAGGGTTGACAGGCATGTTAGAGGTCATGATCTTCTACCAAAATTTGCAAGTATATGGTGTATATAGTGTAGGCCAATCAGTTTCAGAGACAACACGTATATTATAATCAGAGCATGGTTTGTTAGCATGATCGCCACAATCTCTGTGTTGCTTAACGTAGTAACACAACAACTGTTTTATTGTCAGAAAGGGTAAACAACCTATTCCTCTTCTTGGTTCTTTCGGTAAAGTCACATAGAAGGGAAATAATAAAATAATTAAAATACTATTCTCACGACGTTTCGGCCACAACGCAAGCAGCCTTCCTCAATGAAACACAGGTCTGTCGGAAAGACAGCGTCTGTCTTGGTGGTGTTCATTCAGACGATTTCTTTCCGACAGACCTGTTCTTCACCTGAGGAAGGCTGCTTGCGTTGTGGCCGAAACGTCGTGAGAATTATTTTATTGTTTTATTTTTATTATTTTATTATTTCCCTTCTACGTGACTTTACCGAAAGAACCAAGATGAATCCCTGCAGTCACGAAAGCTTTAAATCGAAATTAAACCTATTCCTATTTTTCATAATTTTATACAGCTGGCAGATAGGTTATCCCATAGATATGTCACAGCTTGACCCGAGCTATGAGTCCTCTGCTATTTGGCGTTGTCTCTGTACTCTTCGCCTTTTGCCATTGCTCTCTGGTCTGACACTGATGGTCAGACGAGGCCGTAAAGATGGCTGCGGTCCCTGGTGTTGGCCAATGTTTCAAAGACAATGCATCATTTATTATCAGAGCCATTGTTCGTTTGCATGTTTTGCCACGAGTACCGTGCGTGGTGAATGCGGCAGTAACTTGATTCCTTGCAAAAGCTGTATCATCGATTTGGATGTTTGAAGATCTTAACACAACTCCTGTTTCATTACTGCCAGAAAGGGTAAAAACAACATATTCAGACGCTGTCTCCCCGACAGACCTGTTCTTCACCTGAGGACGGCTGCTTGCGTTGTGGCCGAAACGTCGTGAGAATTATTTTATGTTTTATTTTTATTATTTTATTATTTCCCTTCTACGTGACTTTACCGAAAGAACCACGAAGATATACAGGTTACTTCGAAAAAATTTAACACTTAGACGGACTATCGTTTTTCATGGAATATCGTTTTTCATGGAAAAAGAATGGATACTAAATACACTGTAACATGGTAACAAATGCAATGTTAATATCCTTCAAACAGTCAAACAGTCTCCACGTGTTCGCCATCATTGTCAACACGCCTGGAATCTTCTCCAGGTGGTCTCCAGAGCCCAGAGGCACATTTCTTGTGGCGTTGTTGCAAATTCTCAGAAGTGTTCACATTTTTTAAAGCATTCTCTATATATGAACGCATTGGCAGTACACCAGTGGTCGTAAGTGTGATTGTTCATAAGGGTGGATGTTCGTAAGTCTGAGATTGCTTGTATCGCCAAAATAGCAAAGAGGTGACCGGGCAGCTTAGAGGGGTCAGGGAAGTGGAGCCACCATGCTGTTGGTGTCAAATCCCGGTTTCAGCTGCCCAAATTTGACCTTGCTGAAACCAGGTTCTTTCAGATGCGGTGAGTTTGAAAGTCACAATTGACTCACCATACGGAGAGCCATAGACTAGAGGTCGCAACCGGGTACCCGATACCCGTACCCTACCCGACACCCGGCTACCCGTACCCGGGTACGGGTAGCCGTTTGTGACCCTGGCGCGGCCGGGTACGGGTACGGGTAGGCCGTGAGTCACTGGTGAGTAGCCATTTGTCACTCATTTCGGGTAGGGAACGGGTACCCGTACCCAGCCGGGTACGGGTACCCATTTGCGACCCTGGTGCGGCCGGGTACGGGTATGGAATCAAAACCCGTTTGCGACCTCTGCCATAGACTCACAATCCGGGTCCTCCGGGTTTTCCTCGTACATTTTTAATCGGCATGAGCAATTGGCTGCTGCTATACATTTCGACGTGATGATGATATCATCCACTTTGGTGGATATGTAATTTGTGTTGGCCAGGTGGTTTGTGAACAAGAGCTACATAGCTCATCGGGAATTACCTGGTAAAAATAAACATCGTTTAGTTTTTAGTAACGACACCCACATGAACAAACTGCTCTGTGCCAGCTGGCTTATGTGGAAAGAGTCAACAAAAAATTGCAGCTTGCTATGGAAATACGATCCACTGTTTGTTTTAGGATATCGAAGGAAACACCGGACTTTGTCGGCACCACCGGTTGCTAGCATCTGTTAACTACCTCGCCTGGTACGCAGGAGGCATGGGTTCGATCCCAGGACCCTGTGAGATGTTGTGGGTTACTCCTCTCCCAACACACACACACACACCGGTTAGTGTGCTTAACTCACTAAATTGGCCACCTTTCGTTTACTGATTGGCTGTGTCGAGTGGTGGTTGTGACGGTGGTGGTGATGATGGTGGTGTTGAGTTTCACGACACGCATTTATATATTTACGCGATCTGGCACATGCACGAAAAACCGAGTCCTCATTGTGAAAGGGACATTTACTTTGTAAAAGGGGAATTTCCGTGCCCTTGGGTAGATGCCCAGATGGTTATGGTGGTGATGTTAGTGATGGTGATGGAGGTGATGTTAGTGATGGTTGTAGTGGTGGTGATGGTAGTGATGGTTGTGGTGATGGTGGTGATGGTAGTAATGGTTATGGTGGTGATAGTAGTGATGGTGATGGAGGTGATGTTAGTGATGGTTGTAGTGGTGGTGATGGTTGTGGTGGTGATGGTGGTGATGGTAATAATGGTTGTGGTGGTTGTGGTGGTGATGGTAGTGATGGTTATGGTGGTGATGGTAGTGGTGGTTATGGTGGTGATGGTAGTAATGGTTATGGTGGTGATAGTAGTGATGGTGATGGAGGTGATGTTAGTGATGGTTGTAGTGGTGGTGATGGTAGTGATGGTTGTGGTGGTTGTGGTGGTGATGGTAGTGATGGTGATAGTGGTAGTAATGGTTGTGGTGGTTGTGGTGGTGATGGTTGTGGTGGTTATGGTGGTGATGGTAGTGGTGGTGATGGTAGTGGTGGTGATGGCTGTGGTGGTGGTGATGCAATCGGTGTACAGTGCAGTAATAGGAAGCGGCCGAGTACGGGTATCCGGGTATCGGGTAGGGTACGGGTATCAGGTACCCGGTTGCGACCTCTGGCTCTTACTCTGTAGAATCGCTTGGTTATCACAAATACTCAAAAAGCACGATTCTACAGACTCATAAACAACCGCAGAGACCCTCAGAGGCGCCCACAATAATTAAAGATTCAGAGACGTTGATTCTAAATGTGGAGGGGAAAAACCGGAGGACCTAAATTTCGATTTAAAGCTTTCGTGACTGCAGGGATTCATCTTCTTGGTTCTTTCGGCAAAGTCACGTAGAAGAGAAATAATAAAATAATAAAACATAATTAAATAATATATTTAAAATATATATATTTTTTTTATGTTTTACTTTTATTATTTTATTACTTCCCTTCTACGTGACTTAACCGAGGACCGTGAGAAAAATCCACCCAGGGACCACCGCGGGGAGAGAAAGACATTTACTCAAATATACAGCAGCAGCAGCAGGCACAGTCAGGGTCACGGGATCGAACCCACGCCCTCCTGCATACCGGCCGAGGGGGTTAACGTCTCGTAGCAACCGTGGCACCACAATGGATAGAAAATGGAAGCAGGGAATGAGAAAAAGTGAAACTGCCTCCATCCTTCACTTCCTCTACCTCTTTGTCTTGTTGCCGCACGTTAACATCCTTGACTGTCATATTCTTAGGTTTTGTCGGTAAAGTCACGTAGGTAAAAAATTAAAATAAAAGTAAAATAAAAACCGACAGCTGTCGGGCTGTGACGGTTCCACCTGAAGACGGAAGCTTGTGTTGCCTCCGAAACGTCGTATTTTTATTTTTATTTTACTTTTATTAATTTTAATTTTTTTTACCTACGTGATTTACCGAAAAAACCTAAGAATATGAATCCTTGCAGTCACGAAAGCTTCAAATCTAGAATCATTGACTGTCCATCGCCGTGTGGCTGTGAGATGTTAACTCCCTAGCCTGGTATGGTTGGTTACTTGTACAAGGGTAACGAATACATAAACATGTATTATTCTTTCTAGATTTGAAGCTTTCGTGACTGCAAGGAATCATACTCTTAGGTTTTTTCGGTAAATTACGTATGTAAAAAATAAATTAATAATAGAAATAAAATAATATAATATAATAATAAATAATTCCCCCCCCCCNTATTATTACTTTTATTAATTTTAATTTTCTTTTTACCTAAGTGACTTTACGGGAAAAACCTAAGAGTAGATGTTAACTCCCTCGCCTGGTACGCAGGAGGTCGTGGGTTCCAATCCAGACCCTGACAATCCTGCAGCTGCATATCTGGAGTCTGCGTCTCTCTATCCCGTGGTGGTCACTGCGTGGATTTTCTCCGGGACCTCCGGTTTTCCCCTCCAGATTTACAATCAACGTCACGCGTTTAGAGTATTTGACTTCAATACATTGCCACGTGATGATGATGATATCAGCCACGTGGTTGAACTGCTATCACTACGTGATGGTGGCCAAGTCGCTTCTTATAAAGAGCTACATAGCTCAGTGGGGTCTTACCTGGTAAAATAAAAGATAGTTTAGTTTTAGTAGAGGTCTCTACATGTAATCTATATGGGTCTGTGTCTTTGAGTCTCTATGTATCTCCATGCGTTCATAGTATTTGGCCGTGTATAGTTTATAGCTGGCAGGTTCATAGCGACAAGGGGCATGTCTGTGCGTGTCTAACAAACAGGGAGCCATCCCACATTATGGGACCTCCTTTGCCAGTACCAAAATATGAGAATAGAATATCTGATATGCCCCTGTAGTTGTTACAGTCTGTGCGGTCCCCCTTCTTAAAGAGAGGGGGGGAGGACCACCAGGGCATCCTTTCATTCCTGCGAAACCCATTTTTTGGTCCAGACAGTTGTTATGATGTCATGTAGGGCAGTCTGTGCACAAACGCCACCCTCCCTCAGCATTTCACTTGGGAGATCATCTGCCCGGTGCCTTTCCTGTCTCAGACTCTGGATCGCCTTCAGTTCTTCCTCAACAGATGGCACCTCAGCCACCATTCACAGGGGTGACTTCTTCTTCCAATATTTGAGGCACCGCAGCCTCATCAGGGTCATCCCCACTTTGCACCAAGATGTTTTTTGGGCTGAGGGATTTCCCCACCCCCAAGACTTAGAAAAACTGGTCCTGGGTTTAGGAGATCAGATCACCTTTATTTACCCTAAGAATTGTGATAGGTGTGGCACTGCAAGTTTCTTCTTTGATGGAATTAAGGAGTGATTTGTGTTCGCGGGCTACTAAGGTAAATTCCATCTCCTCAGCCACCCGTGCCCACCACGCATCCTTGCAGTGCCGCATGGCTCCGAACCTCCGAGCGATAAGCCTCCTCATTCAACCATCACCACCAATCCTGTACATACTTAGAACTTCTTTCACAACCTCTGCGTAAGCAACCGCGTGCGTGCGCGCGCGCTAATCCACGAGTGAAAAGTTGCTTCAGCTTAAGCTTTGCCCAATCTTGCCACGGATGGCTCAATAACAACACAAAACTCAACCGCCAAACCGGCCCTCAGTGGTCAATCAATCGCACAGTTCGTGCAAATGTTTAATGTTCACGTCGGCCTTCGTGACCAATATCCACAAAAGGTTTTTGTCGGTTAGATCGAGTAAATCTAAATGTGTCTTCTTAGGTTTTTTCGGTAAAGTCACGTAGGCGTCCATTTGCTTCTGAAACGTCGTGATTTTTATTTTATTTTTATTTNACTTTTATTAATTTTAATTTTTTACCTACGTGACTTTACCGAAAGAACCAAGAAGATGAATCCCTGCAGTCACGAAAGCTTTAAATCGAAATTTAGATACAAGTTTTGGTTTCATTAGTATATTTTTTTGCGTGCTTTATTTACCTCTCCTATACTTTGCACTCCTATCGTGTGTTGTGTGTGTTGTTTGTTCTCATAACGATCCGACCCTGTGCCATCTACTGAGCCATCTGTGAACAAGGAGATTCATAGCTCAACGGAGTCCTCCTGCAGTATATAAATACTGATTCAGATTCTGGACTCTTGATGCTGTGATGAAACTTTCCACGCGACCACCACAGGAAAAGAGACATGCAAACTCCGAATATACAGCAGCAGGCATCGTCAGGACCTCCTGCATATCTACGAGGGATATAATATCTTGCTGGGTAACAGGATTGAACCCACGACCTCCTGCATACCAGGCGAGGAGATAACATCTCAGATACCACGGCGTCCATTTGCTCGCAAGTGGCCCGGGAAGTCCACGGAACGAAGGGCGCGCCAAACAACCGGGTCACAATCGCGGCGATTGAATCTTTGAATCGTTCCCAGAGAAATGTTTCAAATACCTGTTCACCTTTTGGCGTCCTCCAGTCTGACACTGGTGAGACTAGGCCCTAAGGAAGGCTGTCGTTGGTGTAGGCCAATCAGTTTCAAAGATAATGCCATATATTATCAGAGCGTGTTTGTGTTTGCATGTTCACCACAAGTACGTGTGGTGTATGCAGACAGGATTCCTTGCAAATGTTTCTGTTTGATGTTTGAACATCTTAACGCTTAAATTTTGATTTAAAGCTTTCGTGACTGCAGGGATTCATATTCATGGTTCTTTCGGTAAAGTCACGTAGAAGGGAAATAAAAAAGTATTTTATTATTTTATTATTTCCCTTCTACGTGACTTTACCGAAAGAACCAAGAATATCTTAACGCCTGTTTTATTGCCAAAAGGGTATTTTTTACTGTTTCATACCTTGAATGGTATACAAATGCATGTACTTGTTTGAATGTTGAAATAGTTTAGCACCGTACGTAACCAGCCGCGCGAACCGGAGGTGCGAATGCCCGAACCTGATAGTCAGCAGCTCATGAAGGTGACAATGATGATGGCGATGATGTTCTTTATTTTTAGGATTTTGAAGTTGACTTTGAACCACATTCTCCACGTTCCTGGCTGCATTCTCAGCGGCGTTTGAAGTCAAATTTATTCGGAAATGCATCTGAACCAATCGGATCTCGTACGCCTGGCCAGGCTTTCGGCTTTCGGCTTTCGGCTAGATTTTACAGGATGTTGGCTACATCGCCCGGTATGCAGGAGGTTCGTGGGTTCGATCCCGGACCCTGCGAGATGTTTTGTCCCCTCGCCTGGTATGCAGGAGGTCGTGGGTTCGATCCCGTGACCCTGACGATGCCTGCTGTATATGTGGAGTCTGCATCTCTCTCTCTCTCTCCCCGTGCGTGTGTCTCCATGTGTCTTTGTGTGTGCGCCTGTGTGTCTGTGTAGTGTCGTGGTTTGATTCCCGCTCACAGCCAACACCAGCGACAATTATCTGAACCGGTCCTGGGCCTCCCCTAGGTCGACTGAGCCTCAAAATTAGTACCTGGTGCGGTGTGTAGTAAACATTGCCACTAGGGAGACAAAGATACCCAGGCATGGTGTTGGCGACACTACACCCAGGTACTCATTTGAGGCTGAGTCGACCTAGGGGAGGCCCAGGACCGGTTGTTCAGATAATCGCAATCACTGGTGGTGGTGGCCGTTCGCGGGAATCGAACTTGGGTCTCTGTCGGGTTCGCAGTGCAGCGTAGCGCTAACCAGCTACACTAACACCGCTAACCAAAGTACGTGCAGTCTGTTGCAGGAGAAATTAAATTATCTATAAGCTCTTTGTTCACAGATGTTCGGTAGGGGCACGGGGTCAGAACGTTACGTGTAGAGTGTATAGAGTCTGTAGTGTGTAGATTGTGTAGAGTGTATAGTGAGTGTGGAGTGTATAGTGAGTGTATATAGTGTGTGTAGTCACTGTAGTGTGTATAGTGTGTGGAGTGTATAGAGTGTAGAGTGTGTGTGCAGTGTGTATGGTGTGTAGTGTGTGTATAGTGTGTACAGTGTATAGAGTGGGTGTGCAGTGTGTATAGTGTGTAGTGTGTGTATAGAGTGTGTAGTGTGTGTGAAATGTGTAGAGTGTGTGTGTAGTGTGTATAGAGTGTATAGTGTATAGAGTGTGTATAGTGTACAGGGTGTTTTAAAAAGATGGACCAGATTTCAAAGCAGTACTGCTTTGAAATCGGGTCCATCTTTTTAAACACCATGTACTGTATATGAACTTCGTTGGCACCGTACATAGCCAACCACGCTCATCAGAGATGTGGGTGAGAGTGTGTGAGTGAGTGTATGGTGAACGTCTATGCACAGTACTGTACGTAGCAAACCTGCACTAACTGGGAGGCGCTTTGATGCTGGCAATGACATTTTATCGCTCTGGGAACTTCCTGCCTTACAGCTGGGTTAACACACATACCACACTACCACACACACCACCACCCACACACTGCATACACATACACCACCACCCACACACCACACTACCACATACACCACCACCCACACACCACACTACCACACACACCACCACCACACACCGCACTACCACATACACCACCACCCACACACTGCACTACCACACACACACCACCCACACACCGCACTACCACACACACCACCACCTACACACCACACTACACACACACCACCACCCACACACCACACTACCACACACCACCACCCACCACTACACTACCACATACACCACCACGCACACACCACACTACACACACCACCACCACACACCACACTACCACACATACTTGCCACACCACACACACAGTGCCACACCACACACATCAGAGACACACACCACACACACAGTGACACACCACACACCACCCAGTGACACACCATACACATCACACAGTGAGTGACACACAGTGACATACCATACACCACCACACACAGACACACACACCCACACACAGTGACACACCACACTACCACACACACATGCCACACACAGTGACACACCATACATACACACACATCACACAGTGACAAACACCACCCACACACCACCCACACACAGTGACACACACTCACAGTGACATACCATACACCACCCACACAGTGACACACACACAGGATTCTTGACATGGTCAATAGCTTCTGAAGTGACAGAACTATGGTAAGGAATGTGAAAAACTCCCCTGTCCATTGTCCAACTGCACAGCAAAGGGTGAATGTTACCTGGTCTGGGCACTTTCAAATGTCTCTCGTAGGCCAGGAACATCTAAAACTCACAGGCCGCTCCCTCAGTCTCACTGGGTGTGATGCACTTTTAAATCATCCGGATTGACAACTCATTTCTGTAGAACTGCAGAGTAGTGGAGTATATAGTGTAGCGTAGTGTTTGGTAGTGTACGGTAGTGTATAATGGTGGTGTGCAGTAGTGTAGTGTATAATGGTGTAGTGCATTGTATAGTGTAGTATACAGTGTATAGCAGTATAGTGTATAGTAGTGTATAGTGGTGTAGTAGTATAGTAATGCAGTGTAGTGTATAGTAGCGTATATTGGTGTAGTCTATAGTGGTGTATAGTAGTATAGTAATGTACTAGCAAGAAGTACCCGGCTTTTGCCCGGGTAAAAACATCGATCCTTCCTGATGTTGGTCAGGGTATGAGCAGATAACAAGGATTTCAGTGGTCAACAAAACAAATTCTGGCCTGGACTTGTTTTAGACTAATTTCAGGGTGCCGATTCCAAATCTGATCTCAGATTTGCTCTATCACATCTGATTTTTATGCTATCGGCATACCCCATTTTCATTGATTTTACCCAAAATTAACTCTGTCACTTATGATTGAAAGTTGTTTCGAGTCAGTGACTGCTTTAGTGTTAAAATACGGTGCTGTATTTTTAGGATAGTGTGTTTATAATATAAATTTATGTAGATATCCACATGTATTTAATATTTTTCTTCCGCAGTTTTTATTGAAAATGCAATATTTGATATCTCAAAAACGGATGTGATAGACAAAAACTGATGCCAGATTTGGAATCGCGCCCCAAAATTACCTTAACACCGTTGGAATACCTTGTGCCAGAAAAAGTGCGTTGACCAGTGTTATTTAATAAACAGGTCCCTGCGGGTGGGCTGGTAGGAACGAACAAATGAATGGCTATAATAAAATGAAATGGCAAAAAATGGACGACGGGGGGGTAGGGAGTTTATTTGAATGTAAAAGCTTTAAATTTAAAAGTTTCTATTTAAAAACATCAGGGAATGTAACATTGTTAAACATTAACTCCCTTTCACACACGCGGGGTACGATACGAAGGGAGAGTTTGAGGCCTAGTTCTAGGCTTTAGGCCTAGCTGTAGGCTTTAGGCGCTGTGAGTTAATTTTTAATTTAAATGTTTTAATTAAAAACTATCTCAGGGAATTATAAGGGAATGTTACACTTGTTTAGCCAGGAAAGCCTCACTGAGTCTAAAGTTTTTGTAGGGTCCTGCCAAGTGTTTGCAGTAGGGGGCGATGTTGCTACACCTAATCGGACATCGGACGGACGGACGATATAATCTATTGTAGGCTGGTTCACTTCGTTCCTATATAATTATAATCCGATCTCTGGTTGGTAAGCTAAAGCTGCTGTTCCAGTCTGGGTTGTTTCTTCTTGCTGCAGCTGCGTGACGGACTTGCCTCTAAGGCACCGTTTTTTTATGTTGAGGTTCCTCAGCCCGTGCTGCTGCATTGACTGTGCAGTCTTTGGCTTGTCTCCACGCACGCTGTTCAGGATTTTCCTCAGCCCGTCCTTCTACAGCAGTCACTTTGCCAGTCTCTGAATTGTCTCCATGCACGCTGATCTAGAGTATCATCAACGACCTATAGAATTACTTTGATAGGTTAGTGTGGTGTATGTACGTCGCATCTCTTTCGCACCGTACGTAGCCAACCGGGCAAATCGGAGGTGCCCTTAAAAAAACCTTATCTTTAGGGAGGTGGTGGGCAAAAGTCAGCGTGCCCTAAAAGCGTTATCTGTGCGGGTTTATAAAAAGCACACACGCAGACAAAGATCTCCCCTATAGCCTTTAACAGACGGCTGGGGCAAGTGCTGTTAGCGTGTAGCAGCGCCAGAAAGGCACACGAGGGGTGGGTGGCCAGCACCACGCCCGGCCGCCTTTGTCTCCCCGGGTAATAATTTGAGGCTGAGTCGACCTAGGGGAGGCCCAGGACCGGTTGTTCAGATAATCGCAATCACTGGTGGTGGTGGTCGTGAAGGTGGAATCCAACTTGGGTCTCTGCAGAGTTCGTAGGGCAGCGTAGCGCTATCCGCTACACCACCACCGCTTCCCATACAGATACACACACAACCGCCATTCGCCACTAAGTGGCGGTGACGTCACCACGACGCTTGTGCCAGGCCATGTGCACCTTGAGGCCACGTGAAGTGTCGAACGCCCGCTGGCAGGTGGTCACGGGGCAGACCCAGCAGGTGCCATCGGTCGACTGAGATGACTGGCTAATGCACCACCTGTGCCCCCTACTATACCAACTTGCTGTGCTTTAGCCACCCGGCGCTCCGCTCGTTGTTGTGAGCGTCGCTCCTCCGCCCCCGTTGTTGTTGGAGGGCGACTGCCTCCAACTGCCCAGTAGCGTCCTTCACGAGCCTCCTCCACTGAGGCCGATCTTGACACCGCTGGTACCGCTTCCCATACATATACACAAAGATCCCCCGTATAGCCTTAACAGACTGTAGGGGCAAGTGCTGTTAGCGAGCACCTATGAAGGCCAGAACGGTACACGAGGGGGTGGGTGGCCAGCACCACGCCCGACCGCCTTTGTCTCCCTAGTGGCGATGTTTACACACCGCACCAGGTACTCATTTGAGGCCCAGGACCGGTTCAGATAATCGTCACCGGTGTTGGCCGTGAGTGGGAATCGAACCCGGGTCGCCAGGTTCGTAGCGCAGCGCGCTAACCACTACATACCGCTCCCCACTATACCACACACAGACACACACACACAGCTGCACACAAAGACACATACAGCTGCACACACTATCAGCGTTGTACGATGTTCGAGCGCGGATGAAAGGTGCGATTGTCAGTTTCCTTTATGACTTGTGGGAATTTTTTGGGGCAACAAAATTCATCTGAACTTAGAGCCGCCATAGAGGCCTGTTTAGAATGAGAGGCTCATATAGAACCAGAGTCCCAGAGACTCGAATAGCACCAGACCCATATAGAACCAGAGACTCGAATAGAACCAGACCCATATAGAACCAGAGACCCGTATAGAACCAGAGACCCAGAGACTCGTATAGAACCAGAGACCCATATAGAACCAGAGACTCGAATAGAACCAGAGACCCGTATAGAACCAGAGACTCGAATAGAACCAGACCCATATAGAACCAGAGACCCGTATAGAACCAGAGACTCGTATAGAACCAGAGACCCAGAGACTCGAATAGAACCAGACCCATATAGAACCAGAGACTCAAATAGAACCAGACCCATATAGAACCAGAGACTCGTATAGAACCAGAAACCCAGATAGAACCAGCGGCCCACACAGACACGGAGATTAACTTAGAACCAGAGACCGACAGAAACTCCTATAGAACCAGATACTCACAGAGACCCACATAGAACCAGACAGACCCCATAGAGACACAAAGACTCATATAAACTCCTATAGAACCAGAGACCCACAGAGACCCACAGAGACCCCATAGAGACACAAATACCCATAACAGGTCCCTGCGGGGTGGGCTGGTAGGAACGAATAACCAAAGAATATAAACGTAATGTATTATTACACTTGTTTAGCCAGGAAAGCCTCACTGAGGGTAAAGGTTTTTGTAGGGTCCTGCCAAGTGTTTGCAGTAGGGGGCGATGTTGCTACACCTAATCGGACGATACGAAGGGAGAGTTTGAGGCCTAGTTCTAGGCTTTAGGCATAGCTGTAGGCTTTAGGCCACTGTGAGTTAATTTTTAATTTAAATGTTTTAATTATTAATGTAAAAGCTTTAAATGTAAATGTTTCTATTTAAACACATCGGGGAATGTAACATTGTTAAACATTAACTCCCTTGCACACACGCGGGGGTACGATATGAAGGGAGAGTTTGAGGCCTAGTTCTAGGCTTTAGGCCTAGCTGTAGGCTTTAGGCCGCTGTGAGTTAATTTTTTATTTAAATGTTTTAATTATAAAAGCTATCTCAGGGAATTATAAGGGAATGTTACACTTGTTTAGCCAGGAAAGCGTCACTGAGTCTAAAGGTTTTTGTAGGGTCCTGCCAAGTGTTTGCAGTAGGGGGCGATGTTGCTACACGGACGGACGATATAATCTATTGTAGGCTGGTTCACTTCGTTCCTACCAGTATAATCTATTGTAGGCTGGTTCACTTAGTTCCTACCAGTATAAACTCTTATAGAACCAGAGACCCACAGATGCCCACAGAGACCCACACAGAGACCCACATAGAACCAGACAGACCCCACAGAGACCAAGCAGCAGCAGCAGAAGGCATCAGAATCTTTATTGAGACTGCAGGCAGAGGAAATCCGAAGAGCTATCAAGCTCTTTTGCATGACACATTTCAAGTAAGGGGGTCACGCACGGCGGGGGTGTTCAGAACGTGACTCAAAACATCGGCGCATCAACAAAGCGTTGCGCTAACGAGCTACAACTTCAACAACAACCGCCGTTCAACACTCGGTGGCGGTGACGGCACCACGGCGCTCGTGCCAGGCTAGGTGCACGTTAGAGGCACTCGCGTGAAGTGGCAGGTCACGGGACAGACGATGCAGCAGAGGTCGCAATCGGGTACCCGATACCCGTACCCTACCCGATACCCGGCTACCCATACCGGGTACCCGTTTGCGACCCTGGTGCGGCCGGGTACGGGTAAGGAATCAAAACCCGTTTGCGACCTCTGCGATGCAGGTGCCATGGGTTGTACTGCTGCTGTGCCAGGCTAGGTGCAGGAGGAGGTCACGTGACAGACCCTCCAGGTGCCATTGGTTGACTGCCGTTGTGCCAGGCTAGGTGCATGAGGTCACGGGACAGACCCTGCAGGTGCCATTGGTTGACTGCCGTTGTGCCAGGCTAGGTGCATGAGGTCACGGACAGACCCGGCAGGTGCCATGGGTTGACTGCCGTTGTGCCAGGCTAGGTGCAGGAGGTCACGTGACAGACCCTGCAGGTGCCATTGGTTGACTGCCGTTGTGCCAGGCTAGGTGCATGAGGTCACGGGACAGACCCTGCAGGTGCCATGGGTTGACTGCTGCTGTGCCAGGCTAGGTGCAGGAGGAGGTCACGTGACAGACCCTGCAGGTGCCATGGGTTGACTGCTGTGCCAGGCTAGGTGCAGGAGGTCACGCGACAGACCCTGCAGGTGCCATGGGTTGACTGCTGCTGTGCCAGGCTAGGTGCAGGAGGTCACGGGACAGACCCTGCAGGTGCCATGGGTTGACTGCTGCTGTGCCAGGCTAGGTGCAGGAGGAGGTCACGTGACAGACCTGCAGGTGCCATGGGTTGACTGCTGCTGTGCCAGGCTAGGTGCAGGTGGAGGTCATGTGACAGACCCTGCAGGTGCCATGGGTTGACTGCTGTGCCAGGCTAGGTGCAGGAGGTCACGTGACAGACCCTGCAGGTGCCATGGGTTGACCGACTGAGATGACCGGCAGACGGCAATGCCCCCAACAAAGATCCCCAAGTAGCCTGAACAGGCTGTAGGGGCAAGTGCTGTTAGTAGCAGCAGCAGCGCCTATGAAGGCTACCGGTGGCACACACAGAGGGGGTGGGTGGCCAGCACCACGCCCGGCCGCCTTTGTCTCTCCCCAGTGCTAGCGATGTTTACTACACGCCATGGCACCGGGTACTCATTTGAGGCCGAGTCGACCTAGGGGAGGCCCCAGGTACCGGTTCAGATAATCGCTGTCACCGGTGTTTGTGGCCGTGAGCGGGAATCGAACCTCGGGCCTCTGCAGGGTTTGTAGCGCAGCGCTAACCGGAGCGCCACCGCTCCCCACACAGATACACGCCACATACACACACACGTGCACACCCACACCACATACATACGTACGTGCACACCATATCAACAACAACCGCCATTCGCCACTAAGTGGCGGTGACGTCAGCACGACGCCTGTGCCAGGCCATGTGCACCTTGAGGCTACCACGTGAAGTGTCGAACGCCCGCTGGCAGGTCACGGGGCAGACTCAGCAGGTGCCACGGGTCGACTGACTGAGATGACTGCTGTGCTTTAGCTACGCACGCACACACGCACACACGCCCGCCCCATGCATGCCCGCCCCACGCACGCACCCATCCGCATGTACACAGCCGCACACATTCTCACACATGTCCAGATGCTCACACACCCACGCACCCGCACGCCACACACTCACATACTCGCACGCTCACACACACACTCACATGCTCACACGCACTCACGCGTACACGCACATACACACACCCACGCACTCCCACACGCTCACACGCTCACACACGCTCACACACACTCACACGCACTCACACGTACACACCCACGCACCCACACGCCCACACTCCCACACACTCACATACTCGCCTGCTCACACACACTCGCACGCTCACACGCACTCACGTGTACACACCCACGCACATACACACACACGCACCCGCACGCCGCACTCCCACACACTCACACGCACTCACATGCCCCCACGCCCCCACGCACGCACATGCTCACACACACTCACGCGTACACACCCACGTACACACTCACACACTCACACGCACTCACATGCCCCACGCCCCCACGCACCCGCACGCACCCATCCGCATGTACACGGCCGCACCCATTCTCACGCATGTCCAGATGCTCACACACCCACACACCCGCACGCCCACACACACTCACATGCTCACACGCACTCACGCGTACACCCGCACGCCCGCACTCCCACAGACTGACATACTCGCACGCCCGCACACTCACATGCTCACACGCACTCACATGCTCACACGCACTCACGCGTACACATCCACGCACATACACACACGCACACCCGCACTCCCACACACTCACATGCTCACACGCACTCACGTGTACACATCCACGCACATACACACACGCACACCCGCACTCCCACACACTCACACGCACTCACATGCCCCCACGCACGCACCCGCACATATCCATCCACATGTACTCACGCACTCACGCATACACCCTCACACACACCCAAGCACATACACACTCACACACACTCACATGCTCACATGCTCACACGCACTCACGCGTACCCACGCACATACACACTCACACACACACGGACGCTCAGGTAGATTCCTCGACTCCACCGATGATGATCTCCCCCCTCCCCCGGCTTGCGCGTCTCCCCCTCAGTATCCAAACAGCTTCAGCGGCAGCTTGAGGAGTCTGCAAGAGAAGACGCCGGAGGTTTGGGAGTCAGCGTCTGATGCAGATCAGGAGGCGCTAGCAGCAAGCAGCAGCATGAAAAGACCCGACACAAACTTAGAAACAGCAGCGTCAACATCCTCGTGATGATGATGACGATTGTCTCCACTCGTAGCACTGCCTAGCTCAGCTTAGTTTGGTCTGTGGTTTCTCTGTCTCTCTGTATATCTGTGGGTCTCTGTGTATATCTGTGGGTCTCTCTGTGTCTCTGTGTATATCTGTGGGTCTCTCTGTGTCTCTGTGTATATCTGTGGGTCTCTCTGTGTCTCTGTGTATATCTGTGGGTCTCTCTGTATCTCTGTGTATATCTGTGGGTCTCTGTGTGTCTCTGTGTATATCTGTGGGTCTCTGTGTATATCTGTGGGTCTCTCTGTGTCTCTGTGTATATCTGTGGGTCTCTGTGTGTCTCTGTGTATATCTGTGGGTCTCTGTGTGTGTCTGTAGGTCTATCTATATGGGTCTCTATCTATATGGGTATCTGGTCTCTATATGGGGATCTGGGTCTCTCTATGAGTCTCCTATACATGTGTGTAGTGCGGTGAAATACGCGGTGCGTACGCACAGTCGACCGAGAGCATTTGAGGGCAAAGCAGGTGCACGCGCGCAACATGGAGTTGAGCGTGCAACATGGATTCATCTTCTTGGTTCTTTCGGTAAAGTCACGTAGAATGGAAATAATAAAATAATAAAAATAAAACATAATAAAATTTCACGTTTCGGCCACAACGCAAGCAGCCGTCTTCAGGTGAAGAACCTGTCGGAAAGACGCTGACAGACCTGTTCTTCACCTGAGGACGGCTGCTTGCGTTGTGGCCGAAACGTCGTGAGAATTATTAAATGTTTTATTTTTATTATTTATTATTTCCTTCTACGTGACTTTACCGAAAGAACCAAGAAGATGAATCCCTGCAGTACGAAAGCTTTAAATCGAAATTCAACATGGAGTTGCACGAGCAAACCGCCATCTAATAAGGAGAGAAACAGGGTGCAACCGAGGTCNAGCGGGTACATGGAATGCGACCTGAGGTTGCTGCCAAAGAGGTGATATGGGCCAACGGCGACAGCTTGTCGGCAACTTGGCGGAAGCACTTCGGCCTCGGGATGAGCGGAGAGATGCAAGCTGGGGCGTGCGCGAGTCAGGTTAGTCGCTGAGTGAAGACATCTTGCCGCGGCCGCTCCAGGGCAGAGGTCGCAACCGGTACCCGATACCCGTACCCTACCCGTACCGGCTACGGGTACGGCCGGGTACGGGTAGCCGTTTGCGACCCTGGTGCGGCCGGGTACGGGTAGGCCGTGAGTCACTGGTGAGTCACCGTTTGTCACTCATTTCCCAACGTCTTGTCTCTTCTCACAATTCAAGTTCCTAGAATCAACCCACCCGCGCCTGCAACATGGCTTCATCCCAGAGGTCGCAATCGGGTACCCGATACCCGTACCCTACCCGTTACCCGGCCGGGTACGGGTAGGGTACGGGTACGGCCGGGTACGGGTACCCATTTGCGACCCTGGTGCGGCTGGGTACGGGTACAGGTAGGCCGTGAGTCACTGGTGAGTGTGCGAAGCCTCTGTGTGGAGAAGCTGCTGATAGCTGAGCTGCTATGTGCAGGTTAGGTGAGGTGTAACGTAGATAAGAATGGGGAACAGGTTAGCAGGAAAAGTGACCGTTTAGATAGCGATAGGTGTGCCTACAACTGGTGCATATTCTTGGTGTTTTCGGTAAGCAATAAAATTCTCACGACGTTTCGATTGCAACACAAGCAATCAGCATCACACCCGATCACACCTGATGATGATTGCTTGTGTTGCAATCGAAACATCGTGAGAATTGTATTGTTTTATTATTTCCCTTCTACGTGATGACTTTACCAAAAGAACCAAGAATATGAATCCCTGCAGTCGCGAAAGCTTCAAATCGAAAAAAGTGTAAGCAGGCGACTTGTTACAACGTGTCAGTCCGAGTGATTAACAAGACACTACACACACACGTACAGTATTTGGCTGCTGCTATGTCCACACCATGACACCAGCCACTACTAAAACTAAACTTTGTTTTACACTGGTAGGAACCTCCTGGTTACACCAGCCCACAGGGATTATTGTGTCTGTCCGTCGTGCATCCAAAAATGTGAGGGGTGGGGCTGGGTGGAGGGGGAAGGGTGGGAGGGGCTGGGTGGAGAGGGGAGGGTGGGGAGGGCTGGGTGGAGAGGGGAGGGTGGGGCTGGGTGGGAGGGTGGGAGGGGCTGGGTGGGGAGGTTGGGGAGGGTGGGGCTGGGTTAGGAGGGAGGGTGGGGAGCGGCTGGGTGATTAGGGTGGGGAGGGGCTGGGTGGGGAGGGGCTGAGTGGGAGGGCTGGGTGGGAGGGAGGGGCTGGGTGGGAGGGGCTGGGTGGGAGGTGGGAGGAGTGGGGCTGGGTGGGGAGGGCTGGTCACCCGTGGTGCCCTTATAAAACTCAACGTTTAACCTACTCACGCCGGCTTGTGCCCGCCCTCACAGTCGGCAATATTTGCGGAATACACCACGCCCTGGCCATTGACCCTGCAGGCCATTGACGAGCAACCCAACGTTCCTACCAGCTCCCTCCGCAGTAGGAATGTGTTATTTGTACCAGGTGTAAAGCCTCACTGAGCATCTGTGTAGGTCTTTATCAGAAGCAGCCACCTGGCCATCAACACTCAATGTTCGCAGCTCAATCGAGTGGCTGATATCATCATCACGTGGGCATTCATAGCAGTAACCAAATACTTTGAACGCGTAGAGGTACCTAGAGACCCTTAAGAGACACGTAGAGATACTGTACATAGAGTTGGCATGGAGATACATACAGACCCAGAGAGATACATAGAGACCCACAGAGTTACCTAGATAACCGTTGGAGACCGAGAATCATGAAGATACATACAGACCATAGAGACCCACAGAAATGCAGAGACACAGAGACCCAGATAGACCCATAGACTAAAGTAAACTACCTGATGATGTGAGCTTGTGTTGCGTCCGAAACGTCGTGATTTATTTTGTTTAATTTTCTACCTACGTGACTTTACCAAAAGAACCAAAGAGTGTGGATTCCTTCAGTCACGAAAGCTTCAAATCTAGATACAAACGAGATGCCCGGATGATAGGCACAGCAAACTCGTACACCAAGCTCTCAAGGCAAATGGATATTCCGATTCTTAAGTTTTTTCGGTTAAATCACGTAGGTAATTTTTTTTATAAAAGTACGATTGCTGTATCACTTGATACAGCAATCGTACTGTGACGGTTCCACCTGAAGACGGATGACTTGTGTTGCCTCCGAAACGTCGTGATTTTTATTTTACTTTTATTAATTTTAATTTTTACCTACGTGACTTTACCGAAAAACCTAAGAATATGAATCCTTGCAGTCACGAAAGCTTCAAATCTAGAATGGATATTCTGACTACACAATCTGCAAAGCCATCACCCAAACGAAGGAGCCATCTGAGGATCCACCATCATCATCACCATCATCAGCACCATCATCATCAGCACCATCACCAGCACCGTCATCACCATCACCAGCATCATCATCACCATCATCAGCACCATCACCAGCACCGTCATCACCATCACCACCATCACCAGCACCGTCATTACCAGCACCGTCATCACCAGCACCACCACCATCATCACCATCATCACCGTCACCACCACCATCATCACCGTCACCACCACCATCATCACCATCATCATCATCACCATCATCATCATCACCACCATCACCAGCACCGTCATTACCAGCACCATCATCACCAGCACCATCATCACCACCACCATCACCATCATCACCACCACCATCACCAGCAGCACCACCATCATTATTGTTGATATAATCATCACCAGCACTATCACCAGCATCATCATCATCACCATCATCATCACCATCATCAGCACCATCACCAGCACCGTCATCACCAGCATCATCATCACCACCACCATCACCAGCACCATCACCAGCACCGTCATCACCAGCACCACCACCATCATTGTTATCACCATCACCACGACCATGATCACCACCATCATTGTTGTTATCATCATCACCATAATCCTTACCCAAAAATGGCTCTGGCCCATCTTCCTAGCTGGCTTACGGCTTTAAGATCATCACCACCATCACCACCATCAGCACCATCCTTGGCTGGTTCCGTGACAATCTCGGAGCGTGCGTGCCATCCGTCCCTGTCACTGCGTTGAGTGGAGATTGCAGCAGCGGCAGCAGCAACAGTGGCCTCGCCATCTGCTAACACAGATAGCCATGAACATGTTTTTTGATTCAGACGTTCCAGTCGGGGTGGGGTCAGAGTTCAGAATATTTATCCACTTACCACTCAACTCACGCACACACTCACCCACACACTCATTCACTCAGCCACGCACCCAACTCAGCCACCTCTCACACCCACACACTCACCCACACACTCACCACTCACCCACACACTCACCTTACCCACTCACACACTCACCCACACACTTACTCACCCACACACTTACTCACCCACTCACTCAGCCACCTCTCACACTCACCCAGCCGCACACTCATTCACACACTCACCCACTCAACTCACCCACACACTTACTCACCCACACACTCACCCACTCACTCAGCCACCTCTCACACTCACCCAGCCGCAACACTCACTCACACACTCACCCACACACTCACACACTCACCCAGACACTCACCCACACACTCATTCACTCAGCCACCCACTCACTCAGCCACCTCTCACACTGACCCAGCCGCAACACTCACTCACACACTCACCCACTCAACTCACCACACACTCAACCACACACTTACTCACCCACTCACTCAGCCACCTCTCACACTCATCCAGACACTCACCCACACACTCATTCACTCAGCCACCCACTCACTCAGCCACCTCTCACACTGACCCAGCCGCAACACTCACTCACTCACTCACCCACTCAACTCACCCATACACTCACCCACACACTCACACACTCATCCAGACACTCACCCACACACTCATTCACTCAGCCACCCACTCACTCAGCCACCTCTCACACTGACCCAGCCGCAACACTCACTCACACACTCACCCACTCAACTCACCCACACACTCACACACACTTACTCACCCACTCACTCAGCCACCTCTCACACTCACCCAGCCGCACACTCACTCACACACTCACCCACACACTCACACACTCACTCACCCACACACTCATTCACTCAGCCACCCACTCACTCAGCCACCCACTCACTCAGCCACCTCTCACACTCACCCAGCCGCACACCTCCGATTAGCACGGATGGCTCTGTACGGTGCCAAAGAAGTTCAACATACACAATCTACTATACACTACTATGCACTACACACTACTATGCATTACACTACTATACACTACTATGCACTACACTACTATACACCACACCGTACCTACTGACGCTCACTCACCGTGTGCGAACGTCTCCTGTCCACTCCTCCTCCCGCTCCTGTGGAGTGGAGTTCCGAGGCTCGTGACGAGTCACTCCCCTGCTGAGGAAGGGGGGAACGGACGCAGTGACGGAATATTCAGGATCAGTGTGTCGACTGCGAGGTGGAGGAATCCGAAGAGCTATAAAGCTCTTTGTTCACAGATGGGCCGGTAGGGTCACGGGGTGAGAACGTTACGTAGGTGGCTAGTCAGAGGTGAGTGGGTCAGTGGGTGGGTGAGTGGGTGGGTGGGTGAGTGGGTGAGTGAGAATGGGTGGGTGGTGGGTGAATGAGTGGGTGGATGCGTGGGTGGGTGAATGAGTGGGTGGATGAATGAGTGGGTGGGTGAATGGGTGGGTGAGTGGGTGAATGAGTGGGTGGGTGAATGAGTGGGTGGGTGGGTGAATTGGTGGGTGGATGAGTGAGTGGGTGGGTGGGTGGGTGAATGAGTGGGTGGGTGAATAAGTGGGTGGGTGAATAAGTGGGTGAATGGTGGGTGAATGGGTGGATGAATGGGTGGATGAATGGGTGGGTGGGTGAATGAGTGGGTGGGTGAATGAGTGGGTGGGTGAATGAGTGGGTGGGTGAGTGAATGGGTGGATGAATGGGTGAGTGAATGGTGGGTGGGTGAATGGGTTGGTGGGTGAATGCGTGACTGAATGGGTGGGTTGGTGTACGTTGAACCGTACGTAGCAAATCGCGCCAAATCAGAGGTGCGAGGGGGAAGGACAAGAAACTACAACAACAACAACAAGCGGCAGTTCTAAAGAAACGAGTTTCAATCTCGATTGAAAAGTGCACCTCACACTTTATGCGGCTGGACGGGCGTGGTGCTGGCCACTCACCCCTCTGTGTGTGTGTGCCACAAGTGGTGGTAGCCTTCATAGGCGCGGCTATTCATTAACAGCCCTTTCCCCTGCAGTCTGTTGGAGTCTTTACATGGGAGATCTTTGTATTTTTTGTATGTGTGCATCTGTGTGTATGTGTGCGTATCTCTCTGTATCTGTATGTATGTGTATCTGTATTTATGTGTTTGTATCTCTGTATGTGTATATGTATTTGTGTATGTATCTCTGTGTCTCTCTCTGTATCTGTGCATCTCTGTATGTACCTCTCTGTATCTCCGTGTGTATCTGTGTATTTGTATGTATCTCTGTGTATTTGTATGTATCTCTGTGTATTTCTCTTTGTATGTGCGGTGGCCATTCCGCCCTGGTGCTGTAACTCGCTACTCAGTAACAGCCTGTTAAGAGGCTTGCATGAGATGGTGGGGGGGTGTTTGTCCTTTGTGAACACAGCGTGAAGGGGAAATCCTGGTGGGGCTAGTCACGAGTTTGGTTTCACTACCGACAACACACACCATTGTGTGGTGTGTGGGAACTTCAGAAATGGATGCCTCTTGTTTGTAAGAGAGAGCGGTAGTGTAGACATATGCTGCCTTATAAAGGGCAGCGTACTTCAATAGGGATTACCGTTTGTACGGCGATTTTAATACTCACAATAAACAGGAAGGACAAGATCAAAGGGCTCAGTAATCCCCCGCCCCACTTTGCGCAAGAGCGTAGAATCGTGGTCACCACATCTACGCCTCGATATAAGGAACGAAACAGCAAGAGACTTCTCCACAAATCTGTCTGTCGCCTGATGAAGCTGGTTGTAATTACTGGCGAAACGTCGTGCTCAGATAGTAAACGTTGTGGCTTTGCTCTCCAACATACTGGTGTGCTGTACTAGTATACTACACTATACACTGCACTATACACTGCACTATACACTACACTATACACTACACTATACACTACACTATACTTACACTACACTATACACTACANTATACACTACACTACTATACACTACACTATACACTACACTACTATACACTGCACTACACTACTATACACTACACTATACACTACACTACAATATACACTACTATACACTACACTATACATTACACTACACTATACACTACACTACTATACACTACACACTACACTATACACTACACTACTATACACTACACTATACACTACACCATACACTACACTATACACTACACCACACTACTATACACTACACTATACACTACACTACACTACTATACACTACACTATACACTACTCTACACTAGTGCTGTACTAGTGACGATTTGGCACGTTCTGTTCATGTGACAACCCTTACTAGTTGGCTGTGTCGGGTGGTGACGGGTTGTTTCCTGACCTGGTGGTTTTCACCGCCACCATCGCCACCACCGCCGCCGCCTTCAACGCTGCCTTAACATCTAGCCACCATGGCACCCATCATCATCATCATCATTGCTCCTCCGTTTGAATTCACGTTGCTTATCACTTTCACGTGGCTGATGGTGAAGGTTGTACCAACCGTTAAAGCTCTGCGATTGTCATCATCTTCGTCATCATGTTCATCACTCCTCCTTCGTTTCAATTCACGTTGCATCTCCTCGTCATCCTCCTCATCCTCCTCATCATCATCAGACTCCTCTTCAAGACAGTCTGTCTCCTGAAGAAAACGCAGAACGAACTTAATAAATTATCGACGTACGTGTGTGTGTGTGTGTACGTTGAACATCTTTGGTGCATGTTCGTAGCCAACCGTGCTAACCGCAGGTGTGTGGATGAGTGTGTGGGTGAGTGGCTGAGTGACTAGGTGAATGGGTGGGTGAGTGTGTGAGTAGGTGGGTGAGTGGGTGAGTGAGTAGGTGGGTGAGTGAGTAGGTGGATGAATGGGTGGGTGAGTGGGTGAGTGTGTGGGTGAGTGGCTGAGTAGGTGGGTGAATGGGTGGGTGAGTGTGTGAGTAGGTGGGTGAGTGTGTGAGTAGGTGGTGAGTGTGTGAGTAGGTGGGTGAGTGGGTGAGTGAGTAGGTGGATGGATGGGTGGGTGAGTGTGTGAGTAGGTGGGTGAGTGGGTGAGTGAGTAGGTGGATGAATGGGTGGGTGAGTGTGTGAGTAGGTGAGTGAGTGTGTGGGTGAGTGAGTGGCTAAGTGACTAGGTGGATGAATGGGTGGGTGAGTGTGTGGGTAGGTGGGTGAGTGGCTGAGTAGGTGGGTGAATGGGTGGGTGAGTGTGTGAGTAGGTGGGTGAGTGTGTGAGTAGGTGGGTGAGTGGCTGAGTGACTAGGTGAATGGATGGGTGGGTGAGTGTGTGAGTAGGTGGGTGAGTGGCTGAGTGACTAGGTGAATGGGTGGGTGAGTGTGTGAGTAGGTGGGTGAGTGGGTGAGTGAGTAGGTGGGTGAGTGAGTAGGTGGATGAATGGGTGGGTGAGTGGGTGAGTGTGTGGGTGAGTGGCTGAGTAGGTGGGTGAATGGGTGGGTGAGTGTGTGAGTAGGTGGGTGAGTGTGTGAGTAGGTGGGTGAGTGTGTGAGTAGGTGGGTGAGTGGGTGAGTGAGTAGGTGGATGGATGGGTGGGTGAGTGTGTGAGTAGGTGGGTGAGTGGGTGAGTGAGTAGGTGGATGAATGGGTGGGTGAGTGTGTGAGTAGGTGAGTGAGTGTGTGGGTGAGTGAGTGGCTAAGTGACTAGGTGGATGAATGGGTGGGTGAGTGTGTGGGTAGGTGGGTGAGTGGCTGAGTAGGTGGGTGAATGGGTGGGTGAGTGTGTGAGTAGGTGGGTGAGTGTGTGAGTAGGTGGGTGAGTGGCTGAGTGACTAGGTGAATGGATGGGTGGGTGAGTGTGTGAGTAGGTGGGTGAGTGGCTGAGTGACTAGGTGAATGGGTGGGTGAGTGTGTGAGTAGGTGGGTGAGTGGGTGAGTGAGTAGGTGGGTGAGTGAGTAGGTGGATGAATGGGTGGGTGAGTGGGTGAGTGTGTGGGTGAGTGGCTGAGTAGGTGGGTGAATGGGTGGGTGAGTGTGTGAGTAGGTGGGTGAGTGTGTGAGTAGGTGGGTGAGTGGCTGAGTGACTAGGTGAATGGATGGGTGGGTGAGTGTGTGAGTAGGTGGGTGAGTGGGTGAGTGAGTAGGTGGGTGAGTGAGTAGGTGGATGAATGGGTGGGTGAGTGGGTGAGTGTGTGGGTGAGTGGCTGAGTAGGTGGGTGAATGGGTGGGTGAGTGTGTGAGTAGGTGGGTGAGTGTGTGAGTAGGTGGGTGAGTGGGTGAGTGAGTAGGTGGATGGATGGGTGGGTGAGTGTGTGAGTAGGTGGGTGAGTGGGTGAGTGAGTAGGTGGATGAATGGGTGGGTGAGTGTGTGAGTAGGTGAGTGAGTGTGTGGGTGAGTGAGTGGCTAAGTGACTAGGTGGATGAATGGGTGGGTGAGTGTGTGGGTAGGTGGGTGAGTGGGTGAGTAGGTGTGTGGGTGAGTGAGTGGGTGGTTAAGTGGGTGGATATGTCTTGAACTTCTTTTGCACCGTACATAAGCCAACCGCAGAAATTTGAGGTGCCGGGGAAGGACAACAAGCTAAACACAAAGCAGTTCTAAATAGAAGGGAAGTAATAAAATAATAAAAATAAAACATAATAAAATAATTCTCACGACGTTTCGGCCACAACGCAAGCAGCCGTCCTCAGGTGAAGAACAGGTCTGTCGGAAAGACAGCGTCTGAATGAAACACCACCAGGCTTGGAGCGAGTCATTCAGACTCTGTCTTCTCGACAGACCTGTTTCTCCACCTGAGGACGGCTGCTTGCGTTGTGGCCGAAACGTCGTGATAATTGTATTTTATTGTTTTATTTTTATAATTTTATTATGTTTTATAATTTTATTATGTTTTCTTTTTATAATTTTATTATGTTTTATTATTTTAGTATGTTTTATATTTATGTTGTATTTTTATTCTTTTATTATTTTATTATTTCCCTTCTACGTATTTTATAACAAAATTGTATTTTATTATTGTTTTATTTTTATTATTTTATTATTTCCCTTCGACGTGACGACTTTACCGAAAGAACCAAGAAGATGAATCCCTGCAGTCACGAAAGCTTTAAATCGAAATCAGTTCTAAAGAAATTAGTTGTAAATTTTGTATAGTGGTGTAGTGTATAGCAGTTTAGTGTATAAATACTACACACTGCACTGCACTACACCACTATACACGATACGCAACACCGCACACACACTACACACACGTCTGCATTAACCACACATGTGGTATAAAATGGTCCCCCACCGCCCCCCCCCCGATTATGTGTAACAGCTCCAACCCGAGCTATGTGATGCTGCCTTTGATGTTTGCGCTGGTTAAAAATTCTTTTAAAAAATTACCGATCTGTCAATTTGGCAATTCCAATTCGAAAAGGCGGAGATGGGCGAGAAAGCGTGGGAGGGGAAGCCAAGACCACACCAACTACAACCGCCATTCGCCACCAAGTGGCGGTGACATCCCACGGCGCCTGTGCCAGGCTAGGTGCACGTTAAGGCCATGTGAAGTGTCGAACGCCCGCTGGCACGAGATCACGGGACAGACCCTACAGGTGCCCATAGGTTGTGCCAGGCTAGGTGCACGAGGAGGTCACGGGACAGACCATGCAGGTGCCATGGTTTCTACTGCTGTGTCAGGCTCGGTGCACGAGGAGGTCACGGGACAGACCCTGCAGGTGCCATGGGTCAACTAAGATGCATCACCTGTGCTCCTTGCTGTGCCAACTTTGCTGTTTTTAAAGCCACCCGGCGCCCCGCTCGTTGTCACGAGGGAAGTCACAAAAACAAAGATCCCCGTATAGCCTTAACAGACTATCGTGGCAAGTGCTGTTAATGAGTTGCAGCACCTATGATGGCGCACTGCGGCACACGAGAGGGTGGGTGGCCAGTAAAGGTCGCAATCGGGTACCCGATACCCGTACCCTACCCGATACCCGGCTACCCGAACCCGGCCGGGTACGGTACCCGTTTGCGACCCTGGTGCGGCCGGGTACGGGTAGACCGTGAGTCACTGGTGAGTAACCGTTTGTCACTCATTTCCCAACGTCTTGTCTCTTCTCACAATTCAAGTTGCTAGAATCAATCCACCCGCGCCTGCAACATGGCTTCATCCAGAGGTCACAATCGGGTACCCGATACCCGTACCCTACCCGTACCCGGCCGGGTACGGGTACGGTCGGGTACGGGTACCCGTTTGCGACCCTGGTGCGGCCGGGTACGGGTAAGGAATCAAAACCCGTTTGTGACCTCTGGTGGCCAGCACTAAGCCCGACCGCCTTTGTCTCTCCAGTGGCGATGTTTTCTACACTACACCACTGCACCGGTACTCGTTTGAGGCTGAGTCGACCTGCGGGGAGGCCCAGGAACCAGTTCATAATCGCTATCACGGTGTTGGTGCCTGGATCGAGCATTAACCACTACACCACCGCTCCCTACACACTCACACACACAACTCACTCCTCACACTCACACACACAGCTCACTCACTCACACTCCACCAGCTCATCACACTCACTCACTCACACACACAGCTCACTCACACTCACACACACACTCACTCACACACACAGCTCAACACCACAACACAGCCACTCACTCACAACAGCTTCACTCACCTCACATCTCACTCACTCACACTCACATCTCGGTGACGCGGATGCGAGATTTCCTGCCGTTCCGTTCTCTGGAGAAGAAAGTCCAAGGAAAAAAAAANCACAATCCAGTTTGGTGGTCGTATCATTGGGTGAGCACGGAACCGAGATACATGGCGTCATCTGGTCCAACACCATGTGAGACGGCTCTAAGGAAAGCGTCTCGGGTGTGGACCAATCAACTTCAAGGACCATGTGAGACTAGGCTCTAAGGAAAGCTGTCTCGGGTGTGGACCATCAACTTCAAGGACCATGTGAGACTAGGCTCTAAGGAAAGCTGTCTCGGGTTGGACCATCAACTTCAAGGACCATGTGATAGGCTCTAAGGAAAGCTGTCTCGGGTGTGGCCAATCAACTTCAAGGACCATGTGAGACTAGGCTCTAAGGAAAGCTGTCTCGGGTGTGGACAATCACTTCAAGGACATTGATAGCTTAANGAAAGCTGTTCGGGTGTGGACCAATCAACTTCAAGGACAGTGCATATCCATTATCAGAGTTATGTTTTATGTTTGCATTATGACCGCAGGTATTGTGGTCTATGTAAACATGACTCCTTGTAAAAAAGTTGTCAGTTTTGTTGCCAGATAGAAGGGTAAAAAACCAATTATATTTTATGGGCAATGAGGTTCCAATTGAATGCTTCACCCCGAGTCATACTGAGTGCATTGTGTTTGAGTCCTTTTGCGTCATCTGGTCCAACCCACGTGAGACTAGGCTCTAAGGAAAGCTGTCTCGGGTGTGGACCAATCAACTTCAAGGACAGTGCATNCATTATCAGTTATGTTTTATTTTGCATTATGACTGCAGGTATTGTGGTCTATGTAAACATGACTCCTTGTAAAAAAGTGTCAGTTTTGTTGCCAGATAGAAGGGTAAAAAACAAATATATTTTTACTGGCAATATAGATGGTGGACAAAACTTAATTTACCGCAGAGACCAATATACCCATATGGAGACCTTGATACCCATATAGAGACCCATATAGATACAGAGAGATACATAGAGACTGATAGTGGTGGTGGTGATAGTGGAGGTGGTATTGATCGTGGTGGTAGTCGTGATGGTAGTGAAAGTGGCAGTGATGATGGTCTTAGCGGTGGTGGTGGTGATAGTGGACGTGATGATAGTTGTGATGGTAGTGATAGTGGTTATAGTGGTGATGGTAGTGCCAGTGATGGTAGTGCCAGTGATGGTGGCGCTAGTTGTGATAGTGGCGATAGTAGAAAGTGGTGATGATACCGATTGTGGTGATGGTAGTGATGGTGGTGATGGTAGTGATAGTGGTGATGGTAGTGATGGTGGTGATGGTAGTGATAGTGGTGATGGTAGTGATGGTGATGGTACGATTGTGATGGTACTGATTGTGATGGTAGTGATAGTAGTGATGGTGGTGATGGTGGTGGTAGTGATGGTGGTGATGGTAGTGATAGTGGTGATGGTAGTAATGGTAGTGATGGTAGTAATGGTAGTGATGGTGATAGTAGTGATGGTGGTGATGGTGGTGATGGTAGTAATGGTAGTGGTAGTAGTGATGGTGTATGGTAGTGATGGTGGTGATGGTGGTGATGGTACCGTGCACTCGGAGCCATCCAGCGCCTCCACGTAGATGATGAACATGCAGGGGTGGGACTTGAGGTCGACGCCGCACTCACGAAATTTCATTGTCCCCGCGGCTTCCCACGTGTGCTTGTCTTTTACACACGCACGCAGTGGACGTGGTGATGGTGGCGGTGGTGGTGGTGATGGTGATGGTGGTGATGGTGGTGGTGGTGATGGTGATGGTGGTGGTGGTGATGATGGTGGTGATGGTGGTGGTGATGATGATGGTGGCAGTGATGGTGGTGATGGTGGCGGTGATGGTGGTGATGGTGGTGGTGGTGGCGGTGATGGTGGTGGTGATGGCGGTGATGGTGGTGGTGATGATGATGGTGGCAGTGATGGTGGTGATGGTGGTGGTGATGGCGGTGATGGTGATGGTGGTGGTGATGATGATGGTGGCAGTGATGGTGGCGGTGGTGGTGATGGTGGTGGTGATGGCGATGATGGCGGTGATGGTGGTGGTGATGGCGGTGATGGTGGTGATGGTGGCGGCAGTGATGGTGGTGATGGTGGCGGTGATGGTGGTGATGGTGGTGGTGATGGTGGCGGCAGTGATGATGGTGATGGTGGTGATGGCGGCGGCAGTGATGGTGGTGATGGCGACGGTGATGGTGGCGGCGGTGATGGTGGCAGTGATGGTGGCAGTGATGGTGGCGGTGGCGGCAGTGATGGTGGTGATGGTGGCAGTGATGGTGGTGATGGTGGCAGTGATGGTGGTGGTGATGGTGACGGTGGTGGTGGTGATGGTGGCGGTGGCAGTGATGGTGGTGACGGTGGTGATGGTGGCAGTGGTGGTGACGGTGATGGTGGTGATGGTGGCAGTGATGGTGGTGATGGTGGTGGTGATGGTGGTGGTGATGGCGGCGGTGATGGTGGTGATAGTGGCGGTGATGGTGGTGGTGATGGTGGCAGTGATGGTGGTGGTGGCGATGGTGGTGGTGGTGATGGTGGCGGTGATGGTGGTGGTGATGGTGGCAGTGATGGTGGCGGTGATGGTGGTGGTGATGGCGGCAGTGATGGCGGCGGTGACGGTGGTGATGGTGATGGTTGCGGTGAAATCCGCCAGGTCAAGAAACACAACACGGTGGCTACATGTTGACTACCTTGCCTGGTACGCAGGAGGTCGTGGATTCAATCCTGGACCCTGCGAGATGTTAACTCCCTCGCCTGATATGAAGGTTGTGGGTTCGATCCCAGACCCTGCAAGATTTTAACTCCCTCGCCTAATATGAAGGTTGTGGGTTCGTTCCCGGACCCTGCGAGATGTTAACTACCTCACCTGGTGTGCAAGAGGTCGTGGATTCAATCCCGGACCCTGCGAGATGTTAATTCCCTCGCCTGCTATGCAGTAGGTCATGGGTTTGATCCCGTGACTCTGACGATGCCTGCAGTTATATATATTTGGAGTCTGCGTCTCTCTCTCTCCCCGTGGATTTTTCTCCGAGTCCTCCAGTTTTTCCCCCTCCACATTTTGAGAAATCGACGCCACTACGCGTTTATTTGGCTGCTGCTGCTATGAATTTCCACGTTAGAGTTATAATTTGTGATTAGCCAGGTGGTCGCGAGCTATACAATTCCGTCACAGTTCCTATGATCGCTGTTTCATTGCTTTCATGGCTTTATTTTGGTGATTTCGAAAAATGTATTGGTTTAGCCAGCCATGTTTGTTTGTTTTAGTAAAGAGTTAGACTGATGGCCTTAATCTAAGTTGTCTTATGGTTATTGTTGTTGTTGTTTGACTTGCATCCCACTGGGATTTTTGCACACAGCGTTGGTGTACGGTGATTTTTCTGTAATATTTTGCTGTCTTTTCTTGGATTTTCTGTTTGCACTTAGTCACATATTCACTTTAAGATGTTTTTTGTTCATGTTTTTGTTTTTTGTTTGTTGCGGTTGCACCCGATTCAAGAGCCGAATGGCTCACAGGGCTACACCTAATACATGAACTTGAACTTGGTAAAATAATAATAGTTTAACAGCAGGTCTGCTTTTCGATTTAAAGCTTTCGTGACTGCAGGGATTCATCTTCTTGGTTCTTTCGGTAAAGTCATCACGTAGAATGGAAATAATAAAATAATAAAAATATCTCTGCATTTCCCATAAATATGCTAAATTCCTTGATATGCAAATTATTTTGTCAAGGCGCTCTTCCCCCTCCATCCCAGCTTAAATAGTCGCTCCAAGCCTGGGGTGTATCATTCAGACTCTGTCATCTCGACAGACCTGTTCTCCACCTGAGGACGGCTGCTTGCGTTGTGGCCGAAACGTCGTGAGAAATATTTTATTATTTTATTATTTCCATTCTACGTGACGACTTTACCAAAAGAACCAAGAAGAAGGAGGTCTGCTATCCGGCATTTTACCGTCCTGAATGAACGGTACACATGTGTATGTATGTTGAACTCCTTTGGCACCAAATCGGAGGTGTGTGGGCCAGTTGTGTGGGTAAGTGTGTGAGTGAATGGGTGGTTGAGTGGGTGGTTGAGTGGGTGAATAGATGGAAGAGTGTGTGGGTGCCGGGAAAGTCCTGGCAAGGATTATTCAACATCGCCTTGCTAGGCACGCTGAGGAGAGGCTTGCGAAGACTCAATGTGGTTTCAGGAAAGAGCGGTCCTGCACAGATGCCATATTTTCTGTCCGTCTGCTACAGCAGAGGTGTAGAGAATTCCAACAAGACCTACATCTCTCCTTTATTGACCTGGTCAAGGCCTATGATACCATCAATAGGCCTGGGCTGTGGGTTGATCTTCGTGTTTTCGGAGTCCCTGACCCTCTACTCACGATCATTAAGGACCTTCATGATGGTGAGCGGGCCCGGGTAAAACTACGTGGCCGGGAGTCTGAGCCTTTCCCTGTACACCTTGGGGTGCGACAGGGATGTCCTCTGGCTCCCATATTATTTAACATCTATATTGACCACGTAGTTCGCGAAGCCTTCAATAGCTGTACCGGAGGAATTTCCATTTGGTACAGATATAATGGGAGGCTGATTGATGCCCGGGTTCGTCAAGGGATGGCTCCCTATTGCTCAACCACGTTATGTATGCCGATGATCTGGTGATTGCTGCTCACTCAGAGGAGGAGTTTGAGGCACTGCTGCTGAACCTGGAGCTTGCCACCAAGAGGTGGGCCTTACCATCAGCCCCAACAAAAACGAAGCACCTGCCTGGATATTTTGTACCATTGGACACTCCACCCCACAATCCAATTGGAGATAGGGCAGTTGTGGAGAAGTGAGAGTTTCCCATACCTTGGCAGTGTGCTCATGACCGGCTCCGGTTTAGCAGCAGAGGTCTCACTCTGAATCAGTCGAGCAGCATTATCTTTTTATCGGTTGCGTAACGCTATGTGGAAGCTACCTGGTCTGTCGCTCCGCACGAAGCTTCAGGTCTTCTCGGCCACGGTCATTCCCTCCCTTCTCTACGCTTGCGAAACGGACCCCCGTAATGGAACATCTTTGCCGGTTAGAAACATTTAGGCTGGCCTGCCTACGATCCATCCTGGGTTTAACCAGGCTGGATTGTGTGAGCTCACAAATCCTTGAAAGTGTATAGTTGCGTGGTATATGGTGTAGTGTATAGTAGTGTAGTTTATAGTAGTGTAGTGTATAGTGTACAGTAGTGTATAGTGTACGGTAAGATTTTGCTACAATCTCTTTACCCCTCCCCCTCTTCTCCCATGAATGAGGGAGACTCGTTGACAATTTATGTTCGCCGTGGGAGCCATCGACTCTCGTCAGAGGGATACACGGGAAGACGCTCAAACTGTCCGTGACGAAGGGCTTCAGATTGTCTTCGTTTGCCAGAACCACTCTGATCGCTACCTGCAGTCACAAACAACTCACACACAGAGACACACACAGAGACACAGACACAGAGACACACACACAGACACAGAGACACACACAGAGACACAGAGACAGACACACACACACAGAGATACACACAGAAACAGAGACACAGAGACAGACACACACAGAGATACACAGAGACACACAGAGAAACACAGAGACACAGAGACACACAGAGAGAAGTATACTAGATTTGTGTTTCTATTTCATTTATACCTGATGATGATTGCTTGTGTTGCAATCGGAACGTCGTGAGAATTTTATTATGTTTTATGTTTATTATTTTATTATTTCCCTTCTACCTGACTTTACCGAAAGAACCAAGAATATGAATCCCTGAAGTCACGAAAGCTTTCAATCAAAAAACAAAATCGAGTTTCAACGCCCTAAGGACCCACTCTCACCTCCAGTTCGTCCTGGATGTGCGGTTGGCTTTGAGTGCACAGTGATCTCTGTTTTGGTCATGGNTTAAACACGCAACGCACACGCAACACACACACACATTTACATCGTCACTGCTGATGTTGTGGTTGTTCGAGTTTGGAGCTGTGTTTGGTGATGACCAGGTGGCTTGTGAAACAGCTATACAGAGTAGCTCATAAGATTGCTTTAAGTATGGATAAACATTCTGATTCTGTATTATTATACTGGTAGGAACCTCCTGGTTACACCAGCCCACAGGGGATTATTGTGTCGTCCGGGAGGGGGTCGGGCTGGGAGGGGCTGGGTGGGAGGGTGGGGAGGGGCTGGGTGGGAGGTGGGAGGGCTGGGTGGGAGGGGAGGGTGGGGAGGGGCTGGGTGGGAGGGGCTGGGTGNGGAGGGTGGGGCTGGGTGGGAGGGGTGGGGCTGGGTGGGGAGGGCTGGTCACCCCGTGGTGCCCTTATAAAACTCAACGTTTAACCTACTCACGCCGGCTTGTGCCCGCCCTCACAGTCGGAATACACCACGCCGCCGTTGACCCTGGCCATTGACCGAGCAACCCGACGTTCCTACCAGCTCCCTCCGCAGGAATGTGTTTTGCTGCTGCTATAAATTGTCACGCGATGATGATGATAACATCAGCCACTTGGTTAAGCTGTTATCATTGCGTGTGATGACCGGGTTGCTTCTGATTCAGAGTTACATAGAGTAGCTCAGAAGTGCATTACACCTGGAAACAAAAACATAGTTTAGTTTATACTCTTCGGTTCTTTCGGTAAAGTCACGTAGGTAGGTGGGAAAATAAAATGAAAATAAAATTAAAATTTGAAATAACTTTTTTTTCATCTACGTGACTTTACCGAAAGAACCAAAGAGTTTAGCTCCTTGCAGTCCTGTGTTCATACGTTGACTCTGTTGTGTTTGAGGAGGCCGTTAAGTTACATTGTATTTGTTTTAACTTGGCTGTTTCAGGACAAATGTGAAAAATAATGTAAACAAACATTAACACGTATAATAAAGAGTATATTCTTCCTTTTTTTTTCGTGGTTCTTTCGGTAAAGTCATCACGTAGAAGGGAAATAATAAAATAATAAAAATAAAACATTATAAAATATTCCTCACGACGTTTCGGCCACAACGCAAGCAGCCGTCCTCAGGGGAAGAACAGGTATGTCGGAAAGACAGTGTCTGAATGAGCACCACCAAGCTTGGCAGCGTATATTTAAGCTGGGTTAGAGGGAAAGAGCGCCTTGACAAAGGAATTTGCATATCAAGAGGAATTAGCATATTTATGGGAAATGCAGATATGGATTAGTCACTACTTGTGTTCTTCACCTGAGGATGGCTGCTTGCGTTGTGGCCGAAACGTCGTGAGAATTGTATTATTTCACGATGTTAAATTTTTCATTATTTTATTATTTATTTTATTATTAAATAATAAAAATAAACATATAAAAACAATTGTATTTTATTATGTTTTATTATTTTATTATTTCCCTTCTACGTGATAACTTTACCGAAAGAACCAAGAAGATGAATCCCTGCAGTCACGAGTATATTAATTAAGAAAAAAAATAGAGGAGAGGTCTCGAATCCCCCCTCACCCACCACCCGGCAGAGGTCGCAAACAGATTTTGATTCCTTATCCGTACCCGGCCGCACCAGGGTCGCAAACGGGTACCGGGTAGGGTACGGGTACAGGTACCGATTGCGACCTCTGGGATGAAGCCACGTTGCACGCGATGGTGGGTTGATTCTAGGAACGTGAATTGTGAGAAGAGACAAGACGTTGGGGAAATGAGTGACAAACGGTGACTCACCAGTGACTCACGGCCTACCCGTACCCGGCCGCACCAGGGTCGCAAACGGGTACCCGTACCCGCCGGGTACCCGTTCCCTAGTACCCGTACCCTACCCGAAATGAGTGACAAACGGTTACTCACCAGTGACTCACGGCCTACCCGTACCCGGCCGCACCAGGGTCGCAAACGGGTACCCGTACCCGTACCCGGCTGGGTACGGGTACGGGTATCAGGTACCCGGTTGTGACCTCTGCCACCCGGGGGTTATCCGGCATCACCTGCTGGCGAGGCCGTACTGCAGCTTGACCTTGCAGATGATGGTGCCATCCACGACCAAGAGTCGCGTCTCTGGGCTGGGGAAGGAGAACGCTTGCAACGGCATCCCCCTACACACACCGATACGAAGACAAAGGTCCCCCGCTTAGCCTGTAACAGACTATCTAGTGGCGGGGAGGAAACACCGGCACTGTGGCACGCACAGAGACGGTGGCTGGCCAGCATCAGAGATACACGGAGATACACACAACAACAACAACCGCCATTCGCCACTAAGTGGCGGTGACGTCACCACGACGCTTGTGCCAGGCCATGTGCACGTTGAGGCCACGTGAAGTGTCGAATGCCTGCTGGCAGGTCACGGGGCAGACCCAGGTGCCACGGGTCGATTGAGATGAGTGGCTGATGCACCCGCTGTGCCCCCTCCTGTGCTAACTTGTTGTGCTTTAGCCACCCGGCGATCTGCTCGTTGTTGTGAGCGTCGCTCCTCCCCCTCTGTTGTTGTTGGAGGGCGACTGCCTGCAACTGCCCAGTAGCGTCCTTCACGAGCCTCCTCCACAGAGGCCGATCTTGACACCGCTGGTACCAGTCATCGGCAAGTCCACTCAGCTCCACGTCTTCCTGTACCACGTCACTCCATCTCTTCTCTAGCCCGTGCCGCGCCCGTTTAGCCCCTCGATCCGGCCGAACAAAAGGTGTTTAGGTGGCTGGGCATGCGGGCTACGTGACCCAGCCAACGCAGCTTTGCCTGCCGAGGAGCTCCCGATGGGACTTTGTCCAGATCTTTCAAGGATATGTGAGCTCCTCACACAATCCACCCTGGTTAAACCCAGGATGGATCGTAGGCAGGCCAGCCTAAATGTTTCTAACCGGTCGAAGATGCTCCATTAGGGGGGTCCACGTTTCACAAGCGTAGAGAAGGGAGCGAATGACCGTGACCGAGATGACCCGAAGCTTCGTGCGGAGCGACAGACCAGGTAGCTTCCACACAGCGTTACGCAACCGATGAAAAGATAATGCTGCTCGACTGATTCAGAGTGAGACATCTGCTGCTAAACTGGAGCCGGTCATGAGCACACTGCCCAGGTATGGGAAACTCTCCACTCTCTCCACAACTGCCCTATCACCTATGGGAACTGAGGGGTGGGTGTTTGGTGGCACTAAATACCTAGGCAGGTGCTTAGTTTTGGTGGGGCACACAGATACACACAGAGATACATACACACAGATTCACAGACACACAGAGATGTATACATATGTAATAAACCCACTCCGGACGATATCGTATTTTCGTGTCTTGTCTCTCATATCGCTGGGTTCCTTTCTCACGTTACCCCCGTTACCCCCGTTACCCAGCGTGGCGTTCACTCGCTTCCCTCGCTCCCTCACACCGTTGGCTAACGGCGTTCGGGAGACAGCCAGCGGCCACGTGGCAGGCCGGAGGCACAGACGTGGTCCCTCCTCAAACCTCTCCACACTGACCACGCGCTGTCTCTCTCCACCCCTTATAACACCTGGTTGCTCACGTGATGCCACGCAGCCAATCATCAGCCTCAGCCCTGGAACCTTCTAGATGTTCATCTTCTCGGTTCTTTCGGTAAAGTCACGTAGAAGGGAAGTAATAAAATAATAAAAATAAAACATAATACAATAATTCGCACGACAATTGGTTTTTTACCCTTCTATCTGGCAACAAAACTGGCACCTTTTTACAAGGAGTCATGTTTGCATAGACCGCAATACCTGCAGTCATAATACAAACAAAAAACATAACTCTGATAATGTGCACTGTCAGAGTTATGTTTTTCATCTTAAGATGTTTCTTGTTCGCGTTTTTGTTTTTTGTTTGTTGCATTTGCACCCGATTCAAGAGCCGAATGGCTCGCAGGGCTATACCTAATAAATGAACTGAACTAAATGAACTGAAACATCCACCCACCCAACTTACCCACCTACTCACTCACCTACTCACTCATCTACTCACCTACTCACTCACCTACTCACCTACTCATTCACCTACACACTCACCTACTCACTCACCTACTCACCCACCCTCCTCCGATTCGCAGGGTTGGCTACGTACGGTGCCAAAGAAGTTCAACAAACATACAAACATCCACCCAACTTACCCACCTACTCACTCACTCACTCACCTACTCAACCACCCACACACCTACAATTAACACGGTTGGCTACGTACGGCGCCAGAGTACTTCAACATATGCACAATGAAAACCCTTAAAAGGCCGCGGTGGCTTTTTAAACCGCGGTAACGTCGCAAGCGGATAGACGGCACGTGGCAGAGGTCGCAACCGGTACCCGATACCCGTACCCTACCCGATACCCGTACCCGGCCGGGTATGGGTACGGGTACCCGTTTGCGACCCTGGTGCAGCCGGGTACGGGTACGGGTAGGCCGTGAGTCACTGGTGAGTAACTGTTTGTCACTCATTTCCCAACGTCTTATCTCTTCTCACAATTCAAGTTCCTAGAATCAACCCACCCGCGCCTGCAACGTGGCTTCATCCCAGAGGTCGCAATCGGGTACCCGATACCCGTACCCTACCCGGCCGGCTACGGGTAGGGGTACGGCCGGGTACGGGTACCCGTTTGCGACCCTGGTGCGGCCGGTACGGGTAAGGATTCAAAACCCGTTTGCGACCTCTGCCGTGCGAAAAATTCCCGAATGCCGAGTGGTCGCTTTCAATGCCCGCTTTTTTTCGTCCGCTGTCCGCAGGGCACGTTGCCGATCCACTCGGAAGACTGCGGCAGCCGCCAATACAGAGCCAAAGCGGTTTCTGTTGCAAGCTCTGTCCCGCAGGTAACCAGATGGACGGATGGATGGGTGCGTGGGGGGGGGTCCTGACATATTCTCTCAACCTATTTTATATTTCGATTTAAAGCTTTCGTGACTGCAGGGATTCATCTTCTTGGTTCTTTCGGTAAAGTCATCATGTAGAATTCAGACTGTCTTCTCGACAGACCTGTTCTTTTAATTCTAGATTTGAAGCTTTCGTGACTGCAAGGATTCATACTCTTAGTTCTTTCGGTAAAGTCACGTATGTAAAAAATAAAATTAATAATAGAAATAAAATAATATAATAAAATAATAAATAATTCCCCCCCCCCCCTATTATTACTTTTATTAATTTTAATTTTCTTTTTTACCTAAGTGACTTTACGGGAAAAACCTAAGAGTAGATGTTAACTCCTCGCCTGGTACGCAGGAGGTCGTGGGTTCCAATCCAGACCCTGACAATTCCTGCAGCTGCATATCTGGAGTCTGCGTCTCTCTATCCCCGTGGTGGTCACTGCGTGGATTTTTCTCCGGGACCTCCGGTTTTCCCCTCCAGATTTACAATCAACGTCACGCGTTTAGAGTATTTGACTTCAATACATAATAAAAATCACGACGTTTCGGAGGCAACACAAGTCTCCGTCATCAAGTGGGACCGTCACAGCCAGATTTGCTGCATCAAGTGAGGCAAGGATTCAAGATGCAAGCTCTTAAATGTATTTAAGAGCTGGCATCTTGAATCCCTGATCTTCACCTGAGGACGGCTGCTTGCATTGTGGCCGAAACGTCGTGAGAATTATTTTATTATGTTTAATTTTCATTGCAAGCTCTTAAATGTATTTAAGAGCTTACATCTTGAATCCCTGATCTTCACCTGAGGACGGCTGCTTGCGTTGTGGCCGAAACGTCGTGAGAATTATTTAATGTTTTATTTTTATTATTTTATTATTTCCATTCTATGTGACTTTACCGAAAGAACCAAGAAGACTATTTTATATTCTACCAGCAGTAACTAATTTCACCAGCAGTAACCAATTGGTACGTTTTGTAACCCCTGCCTAAATTGGCTGTGTCTGGCAATGGCGGTAGTGACGGCTAGCTGGCTTAACGAAAAACACGCAACATTTATATGAAATGGGACCTTTTTTGCCAGTATCAATGTATGAACAAATAAGAATATGTTTTATCCTTTCTGGCAATACAACAGGAGGTGTTAAGATGTTCAAGCAACAAATTGAAACCTTTTCATTTTTCGCGGGTAATGTTATTGGCTCTGCAAAGCCTCGATTGCAACACAAGCAATCATCATCAGGTATAAATGAAATAGAAACACAAATCTAGTATACTTAGAAATGTAATGTAATACAACAGAGAGTCGGATAACATAACAGTCCACACCCTACCTGGTTGATTACGTTCTTCCTGAGAATGCTACATTTGAGAGAGAGATAAAACACAGAACCAGAGACATAGACAGACATATAAGTAGAGACAGATAAGTAGAGACATATGTCTGTCTATATGTCTCTGGTTCTGATGACGATTGCTTGTGTTGCAATCGAAACGTCGTATGCTAGTATTTAATTTAGTATTTTCTCTTTATACGTGACTTTACCGAAAGAACCAAAGAGTAATTCTTGCAATCACGAAAGCTCCAAATTAAGTTTCTACAAAGGCCTTTTCAATTAATTTACCTGAAAATAAATACCTAAATAAGCTATTAAATATACGTGAAAATTATCTCACCACTTTGCCTCACTCTCATCAACGTGTCTCTCATCAATTTCTCTCTCCGTCTCCCATCACTTTCTCTCTCATCACCACTTCATTTTATCACTCTATATCTCACAACGCACACGCTCACCCCAATGGGGACAAGGGTTAAAAACGCAACCGTTAACGTAACGTGCATTCCCATTTTTCTGCTTTCTCCCCCCTCCTTCCCATCTCCCCAGGTAGGTTCCTGGAAAAAGAATGCCCCACGCAAGGAAGCACGTCCATCTGCGAAGCTTGTCCCGCCGGTTTCTTTACGGCGATCGACAACTACTCTGAAAAATGCTTCAAATGCCAGCCCTGCGAATCAGGTGATTCACAACCATTCCTTCCGCCGAAACTGAGCCTTGTGGCAATTATGTAGGGAGCATCAACAGTGGCTAAGAGATGTTAACTACCTCGCCTGGTATGGAGGAGGTCGTGGGTTCGATACCGACCCTGCGAGAAGTTGTCCCTCGCCTGGTATCAGAGGTCGCAACCGGTACCGATACCCGTACCCTACCCGATACCCGTACCCTACCCGATACCCGGCTACCCGTACCCGGTCGGGTACGGGTACCCGTTTGCGACCCTGGTGCGGCCGGGTACGGGTACAGGTAGACCGTGAGTCACTGGTGAGTAACTGTTGTCACTCATTTCCCAACGTCTTGTCTCTTCTCACAATTCAAGTTCCTAGAATATCAACCCACCCGCGCCTGCAACATGGCTTCGTCCCAGAGGTCGCAATCAGGTACCCGATACCCGTACCCTACCCGTACCCAGCCGGGTACGGGTAGGGTACGGGTACGGCCGGGTACGGGTACCCGTTTGCGACCCTGGTGCGGCCGGGTACGGATAAGGAATCAAAACCCGTTTGCGACCTCTGCCTGGTATGCAGGAGGTCGTGAGTTCGACCCCGACCCTGACGCCTGCTGCTGTGTATTTGTGGAGTTTGCACGTCTTCATTTCTCCCCGTGGTGGTCGCGTGGATTTTTTTCCGGGACCTCCAGTTTTTCCCCTCCACGTTTAAAATCAATGTCACGCGTGTAAGATGAAGTTAGTTGTACAGTCGACCCTTCTGCATCGCGACTTTCCCCATCGCGGTTTCGATATATCGCGGGGTCGGCACGAGAAATAAATGGGATTTTTTTTGGAGTTTTGCGAAAGCCGCAGACGACACACAAAAAGTGTAGTAACTCAGAAATGCATAAAATCTATGTACAGTACTGTATAAAATTGATGCATTTTATATTTGAACACCATAAATTTCCAGACAAAAATGTATAGTTACATTTTGTATAAAGTTTAAGTTTGCGAAAAGAACGCGAAAGCCAGCAGACGACACGCAAAAAGCTAACAGCGCCCCCCCCCCCCCCCGGAGGTGCAAACAAAAATGAAACAACTCTGATAATGCATATCATTATCAGAGTTGTTTCTTTTTGTTTGCATTTTGACTGCTTGTGTTGCGGTTATTGCAAACATGATGCCTTGTATAAAGGTGTCAGTTTTCAGTTTTGTACCAGTTGAAAGGGTAAAAACCTACTACTATATTTTGCATTTTGACTGCTTGTGTTGCGGTTATTGCAAACATGATGCCTTGTATAAAGGTGTCAGTTTTGTACCAGTTTAAAAACCTACAACTATATTTTGCCACTGGTAAAGGAGGTCTCATTGAGGCCATAGAAACCCGTTCTGTTGAAACCAGTGGCGGCTCCTGCAAAATCTCTCAGGGGGGCAAATGTCTGGATGATTGATAAGGATAAGGTCCACCCATGCAATGAATAAATTAACAGCTTAAGCATGTAAAGGCAACTTCACTTCTTTATTAATGAAAAATAAAGTGACTCTTACAATACATCTTGTTTGTTTATATACTCACTATTAAAACAAACCACTCAAGTTTATTTTATTAAAGATTCCACTCGGTAGCGATAAATTATATTGTTGACTGAAACGTGCTTACGTATGATGACGTTAGCACGTATGATGACGTAAGCACGTTGGGGCTTGCCCTCCCGGAGCCATAGAGAATGCATTGGAGCGCCCCCGTTCGAAAAAAAAACATCTTTCAATGTAAGTCTATGGGGCCACTTGGGGCGATTCTCAGCCGGAGTGAAATCGCCCCAAAAGAGGCGGTACTCCACAGAACGTGACATGACGCTGATTGGACTATATCCAGAGGCTGACAGTGACGGCTAGCGTGACTGTGGTTGAATGACATTGGTGGTGCGTCGCCCAATCGCCCTAATGAAGAAACCGCCCCTGGTTGAAACTGTCCCAAGTGTCCAGCGATCGTTGGTCACCTTTGCTGCGATGTTAGGCAATACCCCGATGCTGTGCTGTCAAATATCTTTTAAAAAACCAAAGTGCTTACCGTACCACGTCGTCGTCCACTCATTGACATGCTAATTTTTTCTCTGCCCCTCCCTCTCTCCGCCCCCGCCCCCTCTCTATATTTAAGGCCTCGTCACAGAAACGACCTCTCTCTTTCTGCCGATATGTGTTCTCTCTCTGTGTGTCTTTGTGATGTCTGTCTGCTTGTGTGTCTGTCTATAGTTTTCTGGTTAGATTTTTGTTGCTATTTCTTTATACCTGATGATGATTGCTTGTGTTGCAATCGAAACGTCGTAGTATGCTATTATTTAATTTATTATTTTATCTTTATACGTGACTTAACCGAAAGAACCAAAGAATGATTCCTGCAGTCAAGAAAGCTCCAAAATTGAGATTGAACTCATTTCCCACTTTTATGTCTCCAATTTTGACCGATTTTAAACAAGAAAAAACCCACGTGTGGTTAAAATAAACACTGTGCGGCTGTTGAGGGGAAGAAGCGAATACTGAATGGACAGATTCCCCCGTGACCGGTCTTGGGCCGCTGCTTGAGGAGACGTCCCTCCTTGTCATCGTCGTCCGATCTTCGGACAAAAAAAAAACTCCGATTGAGCAGATTTTGTCTTTTCAATTTAAAGCTTTCGTGACTGCAGGGATTCATCTTCTTGGTTCTTTCGGTAAAGTCACGTAGAAGGGAAATAATAAAATAAAAAATACAAATGTTTTTTTTAAATAAAATATTTATTCTAAAATGTTTAGTTTAAAACAAGTTGTTGTATTAAGTGTTTTGTTTACATTGTAAAGCGAGTTAAATAGTTATAATATTTAGTTAAAATTTCACTTTGTTGTGAGGTAAATAGCAGGAATGTGCAGTACTGTAATGTACTAATAAGTTAATAACTTAGTTAGCTTGCCTGGTATGATAATAAAGACAAATAGTTGCGTGGTTAAGTGATTTGTTTACATTATAAAGCGACTAAATTATTATTATTTAGATTTAAAGCTTTCGTGACTGCAGGGATTCATCTTCTTGGTTCTTTCGGTAAAGTCACGAAGGGAAATAATAAAATAATAAAAAAAATAAACATAAAATACAATTCTCACGACGTTTCGGCCACAACGTAAGCAGTCGTCAAGGCGCCCTTCCTCCCCTACAGAAATATACGCTGAATTGGTGGTGTCATTCAGACGCTGTCTTTCCGACAGACCTGTTCTTCACCTGAGGACGGCTGCTTGCGTTGTGGCCGAAACGTCGTGGGAATTGTATTTTATTACATTTGATTTTTATTATTTTATTATTTCCCTTCTACGTGACTTTACCGAAAGAACCAAGAAGATTTATCCGTTAAATCCGAAACCGTTCAATGATCCGCTGAACCGAGGGTTTACTTTATCTCAAATTCCCGTCGTGAGGAGAAAAAAATTATCGTTATAGAACAACGGGCTGCAATGACAACGACGATGATGGTGGTGGCCGTGTTGTCAAACCCCCTGCTCCCCTCCTTTTTGCTTTCTTTCCCACCGTCCAAGACGAGGTGGAAGTAAGTCCGTGCAGCGCATCTCAGACAGGGTCTGCACGTGTATGCCGGAATTCTACAAACCGGAGGGTGAACACTTTTGCAGACAGGCCACCACCGCAGGTACGCATAGCACGAGACTTCTTTCTCTACGTAGCCACTGCTAATTGGAGGTGGGGTGGGTGAGTGGGTGGGTGGGTGAGAAATTTGGGTGGGTGACTGGGATATGTAGAATCTTTCGCACTGTACATACCAACCGGCTCACCCCAAACACGTATCAACCCCCGAATAGGGCCATGTGGCTAGGAGATGTAAACTCCGATTTAAAGCATTCGTGACTGCAGGGATGCATCTTCTTGGTTCTTTCGGTAAAGTCACGTAGAAGGGAAATAATAAAATAAAACATAATAAAATAATTCTCACGACGTTTCGGCCACAAAAGCTCCAAGCACGTCTGCGGTTTCATTCTGACGCTGGTCTTCACCTGAGGACGGCTGCTTGCGTTGTGGCCGAAACATCGTGAGAATTAATTGTTTTATTTTTATTATTTTATTACTTCCCTTCTACGTGACTTTACCAAAAGAACCAAGAAGATGTAAACTCGCTTGCCTGGTATACAGGTCGTGGGTTCATACGCTGGTGCAACCCCAACAATGCCTGATTCACAAATGGCCCCTCCTTTTTAAACGGGCGTGTTTTTCTGTGCGTGTGTGCGTGCGTTTTTCACAGATTTCCAAGTATCTGATGGAGCACCCTTCCGATTGCCATGGCGGTGCTGTTGGCGGCGTGTGTCTTTTAATCGCAGCAGCAGTGGCTTGTTATTTCCTGATGAGGAAACGCCGACGACACGGTAAGTACTCCCAATTTATGCGGTTGGCTACGTATGGTGAAAAGAAGTTCAATATAATACTACACTGCTATACATTACACTATACACTAAACCACTATACACTTCGATTTAAAGCTTTCGTGACTGCAGGGATTCACCTTCTTGGTTCTTTCGGTAAAGTCACGTAGAAGGAAATAATAAAATAATAAAAATAAAACATAATAAAATAATTCTCACGACGTTTCGGCCACAACGCAAGCAGCCGTCCTCAGGTGAAGAACAGTCTGTCGAGAAGACAGAGTCTGAATGACTATACACTGCACTGCTACACACTAAACTACTATACACACTACACTATACAGTACACTACACTAGACATTAAACGATACACTACGAGTCTGCGCAGACTTGTCGCAAGTCGCCTCGGTGTCGGTAGCAGTCGTTAGGCGTTCGTGGATACGAGTTTTGATCGTTACTGTGGGGGGTTTAACTGACTCAGAAAGGTCATAAAAGTCGGGGCTCCCCTGTGTACTAAATTGAAAACTAATTTCTTTAGAACTGCTTTTTGTTGTTGTGTTTAGTTAGTTGTTCTTCCCCCGCACGCCGATTAGCACGGCTGGCTATGTACGGTGTCAAAGAAGTCCAACATGCACACGTAAAAAAATGTTCTGACCCCGTGCCCCATCCTGGACATCTTTGAAAAAGAGCTTCATAGCTCATCGATTTCTCCAGGATGGAAAAAATATTTCCGATTCCGATTCCAGGGAATTCTGAAATGTCCTTTCTCCTCCTCTTGTTTATCCACAGACATTCCAGTAAGTTGCAATATTCCGATGGAGGTAATGGAAAATGTATCCGCGAGCAGGCAAGACAACATTGTCAACAACCAAGCACAGCATGAGCCACTCCTTCACATGTCGTTTGCAGTAATGGGATCGTCAGTCAGTTGGTAAGCAATCCAGCGATTCCCCTCTTGCGCCTGCAGAGAATACAGCAGAGTCGCAAACGGGTTTTGATTCCTTACCCGTATCCGGCCGCACCAGGGTCGCAAACGGGTACCCGTACCCGGCCGTGTACGGGTAGGGTACGGGTATCGGGTACCCGATTGCGACCTCTGGGATGAAGCCATGTTGCAGGCGTGGGTGGGTTGATTCTAGGAACTTGAATTGTGAGAAGAGACAAGACGTTGGGAAATGAGTGACAAACGGTGACTCACCAGTGACTCACGGCCTACCCGTACCCGCCGCACCAGGGTCGCAAACGGGTACCCGTACCCGGCTGGGTACGGGTAGCCGGGTATCGGGTAGGGTACGGGTATCGGGTATCCTGTTGCGACTTCTGGAATACAGGTAGTCCCCGACTTACGATAGAGATGCGTTACGACGACCCCATCGTAAGTCGAAAATATCGTACGTCGAAAATGGCCTAGCCTACCCAGGAGTCTTAAAGAATGGTGATAATTTAGCAAAACAGAGCAATTTACAGTACCGTACTGTATAAACTATATACCGTATGTATTTATAATAAATGACTCTTGCACTGGGTCTGTCTCCGTTGTCCTTTATTGTGGTTCGTACAACTTTGCCTGCACGGCGTCTCGCTCAGAGTCTCCTCCGTCTCCCGCTCGACAGCCCCACTGCTGCCGTCGCTCCTGCAGCCTTGCTGCCACCTCACTATGCAGCCCCGCTGCTGGCTCTTCACTCAGCCTCTCTGTCCCCGACCTGCAGCCCCACGGCTGCCCTCCTTGCAGCCCCGCTGCTGGCTCTCCGTCTCCTCCGTGCCCGGACACCGCTGGCCAACGGTGCCGAGTCTCGACCTGTGGCGATCGCGCCACTTTCCACCTCCTGCCCTGCGTGGCCTCCTCCTGTCCTTATTCCCACACTCTCCTCCAGCCCTTCCGGTTCCTGCCCTTAAAAGCTCTCCTCTCTCCCCACGTGACCCAACTCCTCCCACCTGTTACGTCATATCCACGAGGCCGTTTAAGCTCGCATTACACCACCCTCCCCGTAGAGAAAATTCCAGCCGTCCTCGGCTGAAACAGAACAAGTAATGCGAGCGACCACCAACCATCAGCCCTGAACAGACAACGGAGAATACAACAAATATAACAATAACAACAAGAACGAGAACAACAATCAACGAAAAGAAAGGGACTTCGAACGCGTGCGGGTCGCCAGCCCGTCCCAGACGAGCGGCGGCCCCCCTGCAGACCGAGAACGCGACGGGGTTTTAGGAGCGACAGGATCAAAACCGCCTGTCGCTATTGGAGGCCCGCCAACGCGAAGGTCCCGTTCCCCGAAGGACCAGAGTCCGGGGCGTCCCGCAACCGTGTCTGTGGTGGGGTGGAGGGGCGGCAGGGCCAGGGTCCCGCAGCCGTGGTAGGCCCACCCAGAGCAGAGTCCGCTGCCTCCTGCAGTGTCACGGCCGGTTTGTCTGTCCAGGAGGGTCCTTCCGCGGCACGTCTGTGGTCGAGGCCTCCTGCTGGGGCGGCCCCGGGATACGGGCCCAGCAATCCCTGGCGTAGTGGCCTTTGCGACCGCAGCGGAAGCACTCGACGTCATTACGACGCACAGCACTCCCCCCATCCCGACGCTCCAGAGTCGGCGGCGCAGATCGCGGCCCCGGTCCTCCGCGGGCCGGCCACTGCGCAGAGGCGGCCATCAATTCCTGCGGGCCCCCCCCATCAGGAACGTACACCGCCCTCTTGGGATCCCAACCCATGGCACCTCCTTCCACGATGGGCCCCCCCGTCCACGCTGTCACCTGCTTCCAACGGCGCAGATTAAACTGGACATCCAAACACTTCGCAGCCGCCCGAGACGTCAGCTTCTCATGGCCGCACACCGGCATAGGGATCCCCAAATCTCTCGACAGCTCAAGCATTTTGCCAAAAATCAGGGGTTCCAGTAGGTCAGGCTCCGTCTCAGGGTAGCGGCCATGGCCAATTCCAAGACAACACCCCTGTATGCCACCGGCGACTCTTCGGGTGCCCGCTGGCGCTGAACGAATCGTCGGTGAGCGTCATCCGGTGGCTCGTACGCATCCGCCATCTCGTCAAAAACCCCTCTCAGTGTCTTCTTTTTCTCGACCTTGATGGAACGGAAAAATCTGACCGACTCATCGTCGAGAAGAGTTGGCAGAACTTCCAGGGCCTCTGCGTCAGTCCATCTGGCGGAGCGCACCGCCGCCAAAAATCTGCAGGTGAATGCACTCCAATCGAAAATTCTTTAACTGTTGTCAAGTGACGACTGCGGGTCCTCGCTCCGCCGTCCTCCGCAGACGGTGCGTCGCGTGGCATATTCAAGATGGCGTCGCACCACAACGTGTCAAAGATGGCGGCTTCCCGCCGCGGAGGGCGCAAGATGTCGGCTTCCGCGGTTCTTCCCCTGCCACGCCCAAGATGGCGTCCTCGCGCCGCGTGGCAGAGGGCGCTGGCGGCGCAGGCAAGGCCGCGGTCTGTCGATCACCCCCGGGCCTCCCCGACGCCGTCGCCGGCGTGACGAGGTCGCACAGTTGCGCCAAGACGGTCTTCAAAGTCTCCAGCTGGGCCGCCATCTGTCTTCATCGCTGTTCAGCGTCCCCCGGCGTGGGCGGATCCACCGACGCGGCGACCTCTTGCACCCCCGGCCCACCACTCGTTCCCGCTTGGATTTCCTTCTCCATTGTTGGCAGCCCCACTGCCTGAGGAAGGTCATCGTCGTCGGAAGATGTAGCAGACGATGGTGCGGGGATATTCTTTCTTCTGAGCTGTTTTGACATGCCGTTTCACTTCTGACACCAGTGTAATAAATGACTCTTGAACTGGGTCTGTCTCCGTTGTCCTTTATTGTGGTTCGTACAACTTTGCCCGCACGGCGTCTCGCTCAGTGTCTCCTCCGTCTCCCGCTCGACAGCCCCACTGCTGCCGTCGCTCCTGCAGCCTTGCTGCCGCCTCACTATGCAGCCCGCTGCTGGCTCTTCACTCAGCTTCTCTGTCCCCGACCTGCAGCCCCACGGCTGCCCTCCTTGCAGCCCCGCTGCTGGCTCTCCGTCTCCTCCGTGCCCGGACACCACTGGCCAACGGTGCCGAGTCTCGACCTGTGGCGATCGCGCCACTTTCCACCTCCTGCCCTGCGTGGCCTCCTCCTGTCCTTATTCCCACACTCTCCTCCAGCCCTTCCGGTTCCTGCCCTTAAAAGCTCTCCTCTCCCCCACGTGACCCAACTCCTCCCACCTCTTACGTCATATCCGCGAGGCCGTTTACGCTCGCATTACACCACCCTCCCCCGTAGAGAAAATTCCAGCCGTCCTCGGCTGAAACAGAACAAGTAATGCGAGCGACCACCAACCATCAGCCCTGAACAGACAACGGAGAATACAACGAATATAACAATAACAACAAGAACAACAATCAACGAAAAGAAAGGAACTTCGAACGCGTGCGGGTCGCCGGCCCGTCCCAGACGAGCGGCGGCCCCCCTGCAGACCGAGAACGCGACGGGGTTTTAGGAGCAACAGGATCAAAACCGCCTGTCGCTATTGGAGGCCGTCAACGCGAAGGTCCCGTTCCCCGAAGGACCAGAGTCCGGGGCGTCCCGCAACCGTGTCTGTGGTGGGGTTGGAGGGGCGGCGGGGCTAGGAGTCCCCGCAGCCGTGGTAGGCCCACCCAGAGCAGAGTCCGCTGCCTCCTGCAGTGTCACGGCCGGTTTGTCTGTCCAGGAGGGTCCTTCCGCGGCATGTCTGTGGTCGAGGCCTCCTGCTGGGTTGCCTTGCCCTAAGCTTGCATTCATTGTTGAACGACCGCCAGGAATGTATGCACTTATGCAATTTGTCCTTTACACCATTGGATCCTCATTTGCCAGTAAAAAAATGATAATTGGTGTTTTACCCTTCTATCTGGCAACAAAACTGACACCTTTTTTACTAGATACAGATAGAAGGGTAAAAAACCAATTATCATATTTTTACTGGCAAATGAGGTTCCAATGGTGTAAATGCTTACCCCGAGCTCTCATAATCTGATGGTGCATTGTCTTTGAGTTGTGCGCCTTTTGGCGTCATCTGGTCCAACCCATGTGAGACTAGGCTTTAAGGAAAGCTGTCTCGGGTCTGAACCAATCAACTTCAAGGACAGTGCACATTATCAGAGTTATGTTTTTTGTTTGCATTATGACTGCAGGTATTGTGGTCTATGTAAACATAACTCCTTGTAAAAAAGGTGTCAGTTTTGTTGCCACATAGAAGGGTAAAAAAACAATTATCAATTTGTCCTTGTTTATGTTATTTACTGTATGTTGACTTGATTACCATTTTCGATCATTTGCACTCCTATCAGTTTTTGTTGTGTTTGTCGTTGTAACTTGCCACGGTGGCTAGGGAGATGTTAACTACCTCGCCTGGTATGGAAGAGGTTGTGGGTTCTATCACCTGACCCTGACGATGCCTGCTGCTGTATATGTCAAGCCTGCATCTCCCTCTCTCTCCCCATGGTGGTCGCGTGTATTTTTTGTTTCTTGCCTTCCCCATTCACGGGGGGGGGGGGACCTCAACAACGTCCTTCATCATCACTTTAAGTGACACGCAAGGCACTTTTTGGACCCGCGTGCTGGTAACCTTCAACAACGAAGCTTGGAAAGCTAAAAGGAGTTCAAAAGAACTCGGACAAAACGCATCCTTGTGAAAGACCCGATGCAGAAAATTCCCGGGTTTTGATCTCCCAAGAAGCTGATCATGGTCCACACCCTAAACGGCATAATCCAATTGCACAAACCACAACATTAGAAGATGACGCGGATACCCGATGCACAAATGGAAGATTAAAAACTCTCCAGTGGTAGTGTGGCTACCGTTGGTCATCCAGAGCAGGGAGCGTAGTACAATATTTGATGACGCAATAACGCCCCGATCCACAAATACGAAGTTAGACATCATCATGGTGATGATAATACTACAGTGATACCTCGGTTCACGAACTTAATTCGTGAACTGACTCTGGTTCCGAACTGAATTGGTCGTGAACCGAGGCACATTTTCCCATAGGGTTCAATGTAAATCCGGTTAATCCGTTCTGACCTTTTTTTTGGTTTTTGAAGCACAAAAATATGAAACAAATTACAATACACATTAGTACTGTACAGTATAGTAATGTATAAAGACAGAACACTAACCTTGCTTGAGATGACTTCAGTAAGCACTCAAACGGGTGAACTGTACAATACAGTAAGTACAGTATTGTACAGTACAGTAGTACAGTACAGTACTGTATGTGCTAAAAAGCACACCAAAAAGCAAAAAGTCACTGAAAGTGTCTTCACAGTACTCACAGTACTTCTTTCTGTGTCTCTTCTTCTCTTCACGATCTTCCTACAGGAAGTCACGACCATGTGACAGCCTGGAAATAGCATTAAAATGGCCGCAGCTCCTGTTCGTGAACCGAAGCGGAGTTCGTGAACCGGAGCATATTTTTATGAACTTTTCTGTTCGTGAACCGAGTTGTTCGTGAACAGAAGCGTTCGTGAACCGAGGTATCACTGTACTCCACTTGCTACTCCTGACGTGGTTATCTGCTGGGCTTGACCACCTGCATGTGACATTATTGTAGTCGTTGTGTGCTTTGCATCTACACCGGCCGTACGACCCAAGATCGTCGCTTGTGCACCACCGTCTCCGATTAGTAAGAACGGTTCTGGAGATGTTTCTCTGCATCGTTTCGATTTACCGCAGCTCTCGTGCGTCGTGTTATCCCTCAGGTGCCACCAACTGACTATTCAAGATATAACATACCCGTCACGGGTAAGTAAAACAAATTTAACTTGACAGTTATTCCGTCGGTATTCGGAAAGAGACACGTTTTAGGAGATGCTTGTGAAGAGCAAATTTCGCCGGTGATGTTGGCTCGACGAATATCGTACGCGCAACAGCTGTCAGATGCCTTCTACTAAAGCTTTAGAGAAGTTCTCTTTCTCATCTCTTTTTCTGATGACTTTATTTAATCGCTTTAGCTCTCATCGCTTTATCTCTCGTCATTCTCTCTCTCTCTCTCTCATCATTTTCTCTTTCTCTCTTGATGCAGCAGTTCCAAATTCCTTTCGCGGACGGCCAAAACAAATTTGCGGATAGCCAAGTTCTCAACATTCGTTTCGATCGTCTCAACCTCTTACCACCAGCCCCCCAACAAAAAAAGGCGGCCATTTTTTGACAATAACGTTTGTGACAAGAGTTTCACCCAAACGCATTTCCCCTTTGCAGAGGAACACCTCGTGGAAATCCACAAGGCTCGAGCTGACAGCTCAGCGGTGGCCTTCGTGAATGTGATGAGGAACGCCGGTCTTCCGGAAACAGACGTTGAAAGGATCCAGCACGATTACAAAAACAACGTGGAGGAGCAAAACTACAAGATGTTGTACAAGTGGTTGCAGGTGAAGGGTAGGAAAGCCACATTTGCCGCCCTTCTAAAGGCTATGGATGAGTGCCGTTTGCACAAGCTGAGCGAGGACTGCCAGAAGAGGTTTGACGAAATACTAAAAAAATACGCCAAAAACGAGGATGATGATGATGAAGATGGTTAAAAGGGTGAGGTGTATTTCACAGAATAAACTAAAAAAGAGAAAACACAAACTGGCATCTCTCTTTAGCTGTGAAGCTGAACCCAAGCATCATTTTGGAGTTGGGTGTGTTACGTGGTGTTGGAGGACCCGCGAGGAAAAAATCCACGCGACCACCACGGGGTGAGAGACACGCATTCAAAATATACAGCAGCAGGCGTCAGGGGTCGGGATAGAACCCACGACCTCTTGCATACCAAGCAAGGTAGTAAACATCTCCCAGCCACCGCGTCTTGAGGCAAAGTTCAAAGTTTATTTATTAGGTATAGCTCTGTGAGCCATTCGGCTCTTGAATCGGGTGCAACCGCAACAAACAAAAAACATGCACAAGAAAACATCTTAAAGTGACTATGTGCAAACAGAGGCCACAGTTTACACGAGCTACTCACCATTGTGATGGTAGGGCAACGGGGCTAAACTGTACTGATGAGCCGTAATGAAGGTGAAACCGGTATGAGCACATGAATATATTCGTAATAAAGGATTTTTTCGTGGGTTAGATGGCGTAAATATAAATGTGGTTTCGTTAAACACCGCCGCCACCACCCGACAGCCAATCGGTAAGGGGTTAGTTGTGTCAACACAATTCTGGCAAATTTCCCAATGAAGCTGCTGGTTCTTGTTGTAATGACTGGTGAAACGTCGCACACCAGCTAACTCGAATTGTAAAACGTTCTTGTGCTTTTACTACTCTCCAACACACACAACAACCGGTTTAGTGCACCAAACTAAGTAAACTAAATTGAATGCCTGTGTGTTGATTGGTGGTGGCGGTAGTGGGTTCAACGGCACGCATTTATATTTAACACGATCTAATCCAAAAAAAAAATACCTTTCCTATGCAGGAATATATTCGTGTCGCCGAAACTGCAATGGGCGTGCACAGGTTAGCAAGTCGCACGCGCGGACGCAGGCGTGCGGGTGGGGTTGACCCTGGGCAGTCCCTCCACCATCATCATTCCCATCAGGGGCAGTTATAAATGAGGCGTACTTTGTAGAAAATTCAGCGAAAGTACTTGCGTACGTTGACCTTCTTTGGGTATCATATGTAGTCAACCACGCTAATCGGGAGGTGGCGGGCGGGCAGGGACAAACCGACCTTTGAGCAGGATGTCACGTTGATCGATTTCCAGCAGAACATCGCACAAAATTGTTCCAAAAAAATTAAAACCTCGCTAATTCAACATTCCAGTTTTACAGAAACAGATTTTTTTTATAATAATCGATTTTTCATATTTGCCCCATGACAACTTGGATTTGATTGGCCACGATTGGTCTAAGGACACGTGCACGTTGAACTTCTTTGGCAGCATATGGAGCCAAACCGGTGATAAAAATAGGGAAAAACTACAAACACGAAGAGCAGGTCTAAAGGTCTACCCGAAACAAACGTTCAATATGACGACTCCAAAACTTAAGTTGTATAAATCGGTGCCGTGCAGCTTATTGCGGCCCCAGTGTGCATCCGGTCTGCAGTTGCCATGTTGCCTCACTGCCACAACATTTGAGGTCGAAACATTCTCCCCCTTTTAAAATCTGGAACTCGGAGAGGGGTAACCGGTGTGAGTGGCCCGGAGATGTTAACTGCCTCGCCTGGAATACAGGAGGTTCCCGCGGGTTCGATCCCGACCCTGACGATTATACTCTTAGGTTTTTTCGGTAAAGTCACGTAGGTAAAATTTTTTATTAAAAGTTAACAATGGAAATAAAATAATAAATCACGACGTTTCGGAGGCAACACAAGTCTCCGTCATCAGGTGGGACCGTCACAGCCAGATTTGCTGTATCAATACATATCAATACATCAATATCAATACATATCAATACATCAAATCTGGCTGTGACGGTCCCACCTGATGACGGAGACTTGTGTTGCCTCCGAAACGTCGTGATTTATTTTTCATTATTACTTTTATTAACTTTTAATTTATTTTTTACCTACGTGACTTTACCGAAAAAACCTAAGAGTATGAATCCTTGCAGTCACGAAAGCTTCAAATCCTGACGATGATGCCTGTTGCTGTATATTTAGTGAGAGGTTACCTCCCTCGCCTGGTATGCATGAGATCGTGGGTTTGATCCCGTGACCCTGATGATGTCTGCTGCTGCTGTTGTATATTTGGAGCCTGTGCGTCTCTCTCTCTCCCCGTGGTGGTTACTGCGTGGATATTTTTTCTTCCAGGTCTTCCGGTTTTCCTCTTCCACGTTTAGAATCAACATCTCTGCGTAGTATTAGGTTTTTACCCTTTAAACTGGTACAAAACTGATACCTTTATACAAGGCATCATGTTTGCAATAACCACAACACAAGCAGTCAAAATGCAAACAAAAATAAACAACTCTGATAATGGTAATGATATGCACTGTCCTTGAAGTTTATTGGTCCACACCCGAGACAGCTTTTCTTAAGAGCCTAGTCTCCATTGGTGTTGGACCAGATGACGCCAAAAGGCGTCATCTGTTAAAGGGTAAAAACCTAATACTATATTTTGCCACTGGTAAAGGAAGTCTCATAGTGAACATCTCTGCGTGTTTAATAAGAGCATTTGGCTGCTACTCTGAATATCCACTCGAGGATAAGCCACTTGGTTGAACTATCCTTTGTGATGGCTGGGTCACTACTGAAAAAAAGTCACATAGCTCAGTTTGGGGGCGGGGAGCCTTTCATCTATCTGGTTAAACATCAAAAAATGTTTATAGTTTTAGGTTTGACTTTATCAAGTGGCAGTGGGCGATGTCACCGTTTGCGAGCACAAAAGCCGCCTCAAATATTTAACCTCACACTTTATCTCCCGGTTCCATTACGATGACGTACGTCATATAACTTTTATCAGTACACCGAAGGCTCGTCCCACAAGGACGACGCGACAGCGTGCATGTGTGCGCGTGTGGCACAGTTCTTGGCGCCGGCTATTGTTGTGTGACAGGGCGTTCCGTGCCACTACGCTTCTCTCTGCGGTGAGTAACAATGTCTTAGAAAACTAACCAAACTATTTATATTTTACTAACGCTATTTATATTTTAACACTGGAGCCCGCTGGCCAGTAGGGAGGGGCACGGGGTCAGAACGTTACAATAAACAATAAATACCCACACAGCCACCCTGCAAACTTGCAAGACGTCATCGGTAACGGGAAAGGGGGTTAAGTATTTTATGATTATCCGGGGCAAACGGATGCTGTGGTCCATACCAAGGCTGAGGTTGCTGGCTGAGATGAGGGTTATATGGGAGGCAGGGGGGAGGGGGGTAAAAGGGGAGTTCAGCCCAGTTTAAAACTCGGATAACGCAAAACACTCCGGTGAATGAGGCGATTAAAGAGTATTTGGATACTGCTGTAAATGCCCACGTGTTGATGATATCAGCCACTTCTCGTTGTTCTGCTATTATTTGTGATTGCCTAGTCGCTTCTGAATAAGAGCTACGTCATAGCTCAGTGGGGCCCCACACCTGGTAAAATAACAAGATTAGTTGCATCATGGGACCTCCTTTGCCAGTACCAAAATATACTAATAGGGTTTTTCACCTTTTTTCTGGCAACAAAACTGACACCTTTTGCCAGAAAAAAGGGAAAACCCTATTAGAGTACTGAGAGGTCCCGATGAGCTGCTACATCATGGTAGTTGCTTTGACTGTACGCCTTTTGGCGTCATCTGGTCGAACACCATATGAGACTAGGCTCTAAAGAAAGCTGTCTCTGGTGTGGACCAATCAGTTTCAAAGACAATGCATAAATTATCAGAGTATTGTTTTTTGTTTGCATTTGACTGCAAGTATTGTGGTTAATGTAAGCATGATTCCTTGCAAAAGGTGTCAGTTTTGTTGTCAGAAAAAGGGGAAAAACCCTATTAGTATAGTCGTTTAATCTATGGGTCTCTAGGATTTGGTTGCTGTAAATATTCACGTGGTGATGATGATATGAGCCACTTCTGGTTGATTGTCATCATTGTGATGGCCAGGGCGCTTCTGAAACCGTTAACTAAACATGTACAAAATCGAATACAGGCAAGCCCTCGCTTATCGCGCAATCGTGTGGAACACCGATTCGTTACGAGCGCTCTTTTGTCCTGGGCATTATTTAAACCAATGTTTAAGAAAATAAAAACGAGAAAATAAAAAAATCTACAAAGCTCTTACGAACGAGGAAACGTCCCCCCACCCCGGCCCCCATCATTCACTCAGCCAAAGAGAGTGAGGCATGACTTCAGAGCCAACCAGAACCCCACTACCACCCCACCACTATTTGATTATCACGATTTGTGGTAGCGATTGTGTATTAGTACAGTTAGAATGCACATAAGAGTACAGTACATATGTAATAATGAAAACAATTCTTATTCATGAGATTAGTTTCCTACCTGTATTATTATTGGCACTTACCGATAGCCCACATCGAAGCCCTCGTATACAAATCGCTTGTACGAGATAAATAACGCCAAGTTGGAACGCTATGCCCACGTGCACAATGGATGCCACGGTGGTTAGGGAGATGTTAATTCCATCACCTGGTATGCAGGAAGTCGTGGGTTCAATCCCGTGACCCTGACACCTGCTGTATATTTGGAGTTTGCGTGTGTCTCTCTCCCATGGTAGTCGCATGGATTTTTCTCCGGGTCCTCTGGGTTTTCCCTTCACATTTTTTAAACATGCGTTACTAAGACTATTTGGCTACTGTAAATTTCCATGTGATGATAAGCCACTTCGTTGAGCTGCTAGCGTTTCTTATGGCAGGTCGCTTCTGAAAAAGCTCGGTAGTGCCTTACTTGGTAAAATAAAAAATAGTTCATAGTTTAGTTTATTTTAACACGTAGGCTTTCGCGACCAACATTATTCATAATATAGGTTTTTTGGTCAGATCGCGTTATTTATAAATGTGTCGTAACCCTCCACCACCCGACACGGCCAAACAGTAAAAAATGTGTCACGTTTTTAAATGGACAAATTAATGTACTTCTTTAGCCCACCGGTGTGCTGAAGAGAGAATCAACAGCATTTTAAAATTTGAGTAGCACGACGTTTCGCTCGTAATTACAATCAGCTTCATCGGGCAAGAATTGTGAAGCTCTCCTGTTGCTTCCGGTCTTAAATAGAGTTTATAGCATTATAGCAACCCTGCCCCCCGTTAGCGCCGATTTCAGTTAGCGCTCCCAAGCAGCGCTAAGCGAGGTCTACTGAAGCCGCACACTTAAGAAATAATGTCGTTGGAAACATGCTAATCCCCACACTCACAACGGTATAGTTACACCCTGTTAGTGCCGATCTCGGCTCGCGCTCACTTCTCCTGTAACGAACAAACACCTTTGCGAGTAGCGGTGCTAAGCGAGGTCTGCCTGTAATCCAGACATTTTTAAATCCTTTATATTAAGTTCACTTGCTTGCTTCCTTGCGCGCTTACGACCGTGCAAATCTTTCGGTCGTTTTTTAACCCACTTCCCGTAATCCAATCGAGCTGACATTTTGCACATCGACTCGTTGTGCGTGACAATTTATTTTGGTGAAAAAAATGTTCCATAATTTTCCACTTTTTAGGAAAAATGTTTTTTCATATTTAATTTAAAATACCAATGTGATAAAAATGAAACTCTTACTCAAGAAAAACAGAAATGAATAATAAAATAAAACCGGTGCCACGCATATAAAGGATTTATAGTGAAAAACTTTGTTTTTATGGGTTAATTTTTTTATTATCCAAAAAAAACCTCATCCGCGATATTTACATCGTAATTTATGTCAAAATCTGTGTGCACCGGTTCATTCGCAAATCGGATCAACCGCACGCGCGGATAATCGAGAACCTAACTGTATTTTGTTTGAGAGCGATAATCCGATCGTGATGGATAAAACACGAACGCTTCACGTGATGGTCAATGTCGCATGATTTAAATGTCGCCAGATACTCTCTAGAAGATGGTGATCTTGCGTGCAGATTTTTAAAAAAATTTATCGCATCGTGTATCACATTCAGCAATTTCGATTTAAAGCTTTCGTACTGCAGGGATTCATCTTCTTGGTTCTTTTGGTAAAGTCACGTAAAAGGGAAATAATAAANTAATAAAATATAAAACATAATAAATAATTCTCATGACGTTTCGGCCACAACGCAAGCAGCGGTCCTCAGGTGAAGAACAGGTCTGTCATTCAGACGCTGTCTTTCCGACAGACCTGTTCTTCACCTGAGGACGGCTGCTTGCGTTGTGGCCGAAACGTCGTGAGAATTATTTTATTATTATTATTTTATTACTTTCCTTCTACGTGACTTTACCAAAAGAACCAAGAAGATGAATCCCTGCAGTCACGAAAGATCTAAATCGAAATGTCCCCAACATCTTCCGTGGAGTGTCCGGATATCGATTCGAGGAAGGCAATGCCAATTGTGCTCAACTACTAGCTCAGATGAGGAGATAGTCGATGCACAGGCAATGTAAATCAAGCATACCTCTTAACCCATGTGGTTTACCCGTATTCTTGTACAGGGAAATTGAGTTTTAGGGTCCATACGGTGCACAGCTGTGCCGATACGGGCAAAAAAAGTGTCTATTTAATTGTGTTTCTCCCTTGTGATGCAACTTTGTAGGATGAACGTTGAGATGTATAAAGGGCACGGGGTGACCAATAAGGTTTGAATTGGTCTATAATAACTGATAAGTGCTTCAATCTTGATTTGAAGCTTTCGTATCCATACTCTTCTGTTCTTTCGGTAAAGGCACGTAGGTATAAAATAAAATAAATCACGATGCTTGTGTTGCGCCCGAAACGTCGTGGTTTATTTTATTTTATACCTACGTGACTTTTCCGTAAGAACCAAAGAGTATGATAAGTGTTTTTTAAGTTAGATGATTAAGAGTATTTGGCCACTGCGAGATATTTCTATTTGAAGAATCCACTGGCTGCGACCATTCATGATAGCCACCTCGCTTCTGAAAAATTAGCTGTGTAACTTAGTGGAGCCTTGCCTGGTAATAAATATTATATATCGATAAGATGTTTTTTTTGTGTTGGATTAGATCACGTAAATGTGTCCGATTGTAAATGTCGTAGTGGGTTTGCTCTCCAACACAACCGGTTAGTGCTGAACTAGTATACTACACTATAAACTAGTGCTGTAACTCGTAACTAATTGGCACGTTCTGTTTACGTGACAAACCCTTTACTAATTAGCTGTGTCGGGTTTAAATATATGCATTTATATTTACGCAATTTAACCCAAAGAAACCCGCTTTTATGGATAACATTAGTCGAGAAAGCCCTACTACTATGTGTTAAATAGATGTAACTCTTAGGTCACTAATGTATCTATGTAAGGAAATGTATAGCAGCAGCTAAACATTCTTATTGTGCCGAGGCACTCCCTGCTCTCTCCCGGAGTCCCTGCAACCTACATTGAGTGATAGAACATTTTGGCTTGTGTGTGTGTGTATAGAGTTGTTGTAAACCCCTAGAATCATAGTTCATGATTGTCTCAATGCTGGATTTCCGATAGCCGTGTTAATTGTACACCCTGTGTTTGTTTTATTAATGTTTTTAAAAATAAAGATTGCTTCATTAGTTGTTCAACTGCGGTTCACTCACGTGGGATGCTCCAGTTAGCGCGGTTGGCTGCATACTGTGCGAAAGAAGTTTTACGTATGTACAAACATGATGATGCAGAGGGTTTTTTTGGGTAAAATTGTGCAAATATAAATGTGTGTCATTAAACCCGCCATCACCCGATACAGCCAATTATTAAGGGGCTTGTCACATACAAAACGTGCCAATTAGCTACTAGTTCAGCACACCGATGTGTTGGAGAGTAAACCTACAATAATTGGAGTACGACACATTTATATTTATGCATTCTAACCCCGAAAAAAACCTCCCATGGATATTGGTCGTGAAAGCCTTCGTCTTAAACTACATAATGGTGGTGATGGTGGTGGTGATGATGATGAGGTGCCTGCATGATGAGAAGTGGGGGATTCATCTTCTTGGTTCTTTCGGTAAAGTCACGTAGAAGGGAAATAATAAAATATAAAAATAAAACATAATTCTCACGACGTTTCGGCCACAACGCAAGCAGCCGTCCTCAGGTGAAGAACAGGTCTGTCGGGAAGACAGGTCTTCAACGCAAGCAGCCGTCCTCAGGTGAAGAAACGTCGTGAGAATTATTTAATATTATTTTATTTTTTATAATTTTATTATTTCCCTTCTACGTGACTTTACCGAAATAACCAAGAAGATGAATCCCTGCAGTCACGAAAGCATTAAATAGAAGTGGGGGATGTTGACGGTGGTGATTTGTGATGGTTGTGATGGTGTTGGTGGTGATGATGAAGCCCCTGGAAGCTATCATACACTTTTAAATGATCATCATCTAGATTGACAATTAATTTCTTTATAGAACTACAGGTAGTCCTCTACTTACGATGGGGATGCGTTACGACGACCCCATCGTAAGTCAAAAATATCGTAAGTCAAAGACGGCCTAGCCCACCCAGGAGTCTTAAAGAATGGTGATAATTTAGCAAAACAGAGCAATTTACAGTGCCGTACTGTATAAACTATATACTGTATGTATTTATTAATGACAATACTGTATCGCACAGTAAAATGTAAAGTAAAAACAAGGTAAATCTTAGCCTACCTATATGAACTGCAATTTAAAAGCTAGTCAGGAAACAATCCGATCTGCATCACACGAGGCGGGAGATGCGTACATCCCGGCAGCGTTCCAACGTACAGTATCGTACCTCGTACGCTGCTGCTGCGTTTGCCCGCCGCGCGAAACTTAAAATATTTTACAATTTTGTCGTATCGCTATCGTAAGATCGAAATATCGTAAGTCGGACCATCGTAACTCGGGGACTACCTGTACTCCGTAGCATTTCAACACTACCCATATAATCAACACTACCCATATAATCAACACTGCCCATAGACTCAATACTACCCATAGACTGAACACTACCCATAGAATCAACACTGCCCATAGACTCAATACTACCATAGACTGAACACTACCCATAGAATCAACACTACCCATAGACTCAACACTACCCATAGAATCAACACTGCTCATAGACTCGACACCACCCAGACTCATCACTACCCATAGACTGAACACTACCCATAGAATCAACACTACCCATAGAATCAACACAATTCATAGACTCAACACTGCCCATAGACTCAACACTGCACCATAGACTCAATGCCACCCATAGACTCAACACTACCCATAGAAATCAGCACTGCCCGTAGACTCAGCACTGCCCTTAGACTTGTTGCGTTTAGTTTTTTGTCCTTCCCACGCACTTTCCTATTTGCGCGGTTGGCTACGTATGGTACAAAAGAAGTTAATTGTACGTACATGATAGTGGTGGTGGTGGTGGTGATGATGGTGGTGGCGGTGATGTTAATGATGTTACCGTCTGGAACGCTATTCCCATCCGATATTAGGAAACCACTGGGAGCTATGATGCACTTTTAAATCATCATCTAGGCCTGACAAACTAATTTATCTAGAACTCATAATAGGTTTTTTTGCGTCAGATCGCGTTATTTATAAATGTGTCGTAACCCTCCACCACCCGACACGGCCAAACAGTAAAAAATGTGTCACGTTTTTCACAGGACAAATAAATAACTTTTTTAGCCCACCGGTGTGCTGAAGAGAGAATCAACAGCATTTGAAAATTTGAGTAGTGCGACGTTTCGCTGATAATTACAATCAGCTTCATCGGGCAAAGATGAAGCTCTCCTGTTGCTTCCGGTCTTAAATAGAGCAGCATTAGGGTGACGTCATCATTTAATTCAATTCAATCTGGTGAAGTGATTCGAGGCAATTATTCAATTGTTATTCATTGGTATTTGTTTCCCTTATAAGGAATTGTAATTGTATTTATTTAATAATAGGCTTCCAGGCCGCACTAAGAGAACTGTTTGTTGTTGTGGTTAGTTACTTCACACAACTATGTATGGTGCCAAGCAAGTAAAGCAAAGGATACGTACATTAGTGGGTTAATGCTGAGTGGGTGAGTGGCTAACCATCAGGACAAAGACGGTGGTCACCGCATCGCGTGGCGCTTTCAGATGCGCTTCTGCGGACACCTGGAACGCTCCTCCAACATTATGAAGCCACTGGTGATATGCACTTTTACATCGTCATCTAAGATTGACAAACTAATTTCTTTAGAACTGCTTATTGTTGTTGTTGTGTTTAGTTTGTGGTCCTTCACCCGCACCTCCGATTAGCACGGTTGGCTATGTACGGTACCAAAGATGTTCAACATACTTACACACATGGGTTGGTGAGTGGGTGGTTGGGTGAGTGGATGGGTGAGTGGGTAAATGAGTGGATGAGTGGATAACCATCAGGACAAAGACAGTCACTGAATCATCGCGTGGCGCTTTCTGATGCGCTGCTTCTGCGGCCGTCTGGAATGCTCTTCCTTCCGGTATTCGGAAGCCACTTTTACATCATCATCTAGATTGAAAACTAATTTCTTTATGATTAGTTACATATGGTGTAAAAGTACAAAATACGTACGTACCATACTAAATGAGTGTGGTGCAGTGGTGTGAATAAACATCGCCACTGGGGGAGACAAAGGCGGCCGTGCGTGGTGCTGGCCACCCACCCCTCGTGTGCCGGTCCGACCTTCATTGGGCGTTGCCACTCACAGCACGTGCCCCTACTGTATAAGGCTACACGGGTAATCGTTTGTCTTTGTGCAAGTCTATGGCGTATCTACACTGCCCTCTGCTGCCTACGATCGGGATAAACAGGTTTGAAATTAAATACAACTAAGCAGGTAAGGCCCCACTGAACTAAACAGCTTCTTTATCAGAAGCGACCTGGCCCAGAGGCGTAGTTAGGATATTTTACGCCCGGGACGAACTATAAAATTGGTGCCCCCGTTTAATCACATTTTCCTATTACATCGAATAAGGAATAACAATTTAAATTTTAATGAAACATTGTATTTAAAGAAGCAAATTTATAGAAATTATATTACATGGCTCACTCAGTCACTGTCGTAGACTGGTTGATATAGTCTACAAAAGATTAATTTTTCTTGATTTCACTGTCGCAAACTGGTCAATCACGTAATAAAAATCTGTTTTTTCCAATGTTTCTCTTTCAACGCTAAGAAGAGCAAGATCGCTGAGACGATCTTGTCCCATTGAAGCGCGCAAATACGACAAAATAAGTTTCAATTTGCTGAACGACCGCTCACAGCTTGCAATTGAAACTGCTATTGTTCATAAAATTTGCAGTGAAATTCGCAAATATGTCGTCTCCATAAAACACAATAAAACCAAGAAGATCCAAAGGAGTTTCTGGTAGAACTTTATTCCGGTTATTGAGCAGCATTTTGCAATCTCCAATTTCTGTGAAAAGTTCGTGGCCATTGATGTCGGTGTCATACAAATTTCCAAAATCTGTGCAATTTCGACGAATTGCATCGACATCTGTGTCGGATAGAAGAGTTTTGACGTCCAGTAAAATCAAAATTTTGTGTTCAGGTTTTAGTCGTAAAAACCGTGTTGACATCTGTTGAAGTCGATAAAATACGCTCTTCATAACGCGCACAATTTCTTCTTCTGCTGAAAGTCCTGCATCTCTTGCCAGTTCTCCTGGCATCTTCCGACGTCGCCTAATTCTTCTGTCCACATCGATCCCCAGGCTGTGCATCTTGTTTTGGCGTTTTCTACAGCAACTTGGCTCAAATCACGAAGCTTGACAAATTCATGCTCCAAAGATTCAAGATCAGTTGCTGCTTCCTTGAAATTCATAGTAGGATCCTGTAAGCGCTTCTGAACACGATCAATTTTCCAAGAATGACATTCCAGAAATGTAATAAAACTATGAAGTTAAAATTGAATACGCATGCCTGTAACTGTTCTGCATCACTTCTGGTTTCAGGCGTCATAGTTACGTCCTCCGATATTTGTAGCAGCCAAGTTCACCAGCCTTCATAGATAGCTTTAACAGCTTCTGATCGTTCACTCCAGCGTGTTTCAGACTCCTGCTTTACTGTGATGGGCACAGCTTTTTTTAACTCTTCCCAACGAATTGTTGAACGATAGAAAAACAAATATATACTTTCAACTCTTCCAAAAAATGTGACAAGTGAATCCTGTTTAGCTGAGTGTACTCCTGCTAAGTTTAAGCTGTGGTTGTCACAGTCGACAAACAATGCTCTGTGATTTTGTCACATATTCGTTGAAGGCCGGATATATGCCCAGTAATCACAGCAGCATTGCATAACATTGTGCCCGACAGTCGGCTAGAGGTATGTTTTCAGATTTCAGTCTCTCGACGATGACTCTTTCTAGGCTTGCTGCATCTTTTGCATGTCTCTCGATATAACTAAAATTATTCTTTGATAGTTACTTTTTTAGTTTGAAAATCCACATCCACAAATCTTATGACCTGAAAGCTGTTCCCGATGTCCTAGATCAGGAGTTGAGTCAAGTAAGATACCGTAGTACTTGTTTTTCCTGATATCACTCAACAATTGGTTCTTTACAGTCGACGCAAGTATGTGGATAAATTCATTCTGGATTTCCGGTGACAACAAACTGATCCCGGATTTTCTCCTGCGTGATGTACGTGTTTTGCTAACAATGGGTCATACTGAGCAACGAGTTTGATCAGCGCGAGAAAGTTTCCAACATTTTTATTCTCATCCGCATTCAAATTTTCTCATGGCCACGTAGTGCCAAATTTTGTGAAACCAGAAACTTAATACAGGTGAGTATTCTTTGCAATATATCTCGCCAACGTTGTTTTTCCAAATGAATTTGAGCTTGAACCACTGCGTCAATTACAGTACCATCAATTATCCTTCGTTCGGCTTCCTTCCATGTAGTAAAAGCTGTGCGGTGGTTAGGATTGTTTTCATGAGAATTTAGTTTTTCTGGCTTTCTCCACTTGTTGAAACCGTTTGTTAACTCAAATGAAGCTCGTGAGTTTGAACTCGATGATGTAAATAATAGACAACAGAAACAGTAAGCAGCTTTATTGATTGGTGAATATAATAGCCACGAACGATTCACTTGCTCTCCGTTCGCTAGTCGGCGTTTAAACCATGCTGATGTAATTGAACGTTCTCTGGATACTGATGATAGATTGTCTCTGTGCTGCAAAGGCAAGGATCCGAGAGTAATCATTTAATTGCGAAGAGGCTGTGATATTTTCGATAGCTTTGTCGTTTAATCAAATTCTAAGTAGCCAACATCGTGAAACCTTAGTACAGCAGGAACAGCATCATAATGAGTATTTTCAGCTTCTCTATCAGAAGATTATTTTATCTCATCTTCCCCGTTACTGTCAACAAGTTCATCATCATGTCGTAATTTCCGCCACCAAAAACAGGCCAGTGACTAAGGTTGAAAGACTGCGCCTGTCTGTTGTTTGGGACGTTCTTCCATGTAAGTTTTTAATAGGCGCGCATACCAAAATGTAATTACATGACATGTAGGCTGTGTGTGGCGGGATATATAAACTTTTAGGTTGAGGTGTAGATTTGTGCAGTAGTTTCAGGCTGCCGCACCGCCGCAATAAGTTATAATGTAATGTTGTAAGCCTCATTTTGGCGCCCCTTTACCTTGGCGCCCGGGGACATATGTACCCCTGCCCCCCCCTAGCTACGCCTCTGACCTGGCCATCACAAATGATAGCTCAACCAAGTGGCTTATCGCGTGGTAATGTATAGCAGTAGCCAAAAGCATAGAACCAGAGAGCCATAGAGACCCACAGAGATCCTAAAACTCACGTAGCACCAATGAGACCCACATAGACGCATAATAATCTAAACGTGTAATGTTAATTCTAAATGTGGAGGCGAGAGAGATAACATCTCGCAGGGTTAAAATCGAAATCGCGACCTCCTGCATACCAGGCGAGGTAGTTAACATCTCATCAGGATCGGGATCGAACCCACGACCTCATGCATACCAGGCGAGGTAGTTAATATCTCACAGGATCCGGGATCTAATCCACGACCTCCTGCACACCAGGCGAGGTAGTTAACATATCACAGGATCCGGTATCTAACCCACGACCTCCTGCACACCAGGCGAGGTAATTAACATCTCACAGGATCCGGGATCTAATCCACGACCTCCTGCACACCAGGCGAGGTAGTTAACATATCACAGGATCCGGTATCTAACCCACAACCTCCTGCACACCAGGCGAGGTAGTTAACATATCACAGGATCCGGTATCTAACCCACGACCTCCTGCACACCAGGCGAGGTAGTTAACATCTCATAGGATCCGGATCTAACCCACGACCTCCTGTACACAGGCGAGGTAGTTAACATATCACAGGATCCGGAATCTAACCCACGACCTCCTGTACACCAGGCGAGGTAGTTAACATCTCATAGGATCCGGGATCTAACCCACGACCTCCTGCACACCAGGCGAGGTAGTTAACATATCACAGGATCCGGAATCTAACCCACGACCTCCTGTACACCAGGCGAGGTAGTTAACATCTCACAGGATCCGTGGTCTAACCCACGACCTCTGCATACCAGGCGAGGTAGTTAACATCTCACAGAATCCGGGATCTAATCCACGACCTCCTGCATACCAGGCGAGGTAGTTAACATCTCACAGGATCCGGGATCTAACCCAGACCTCCTGATACGCGAAGTTAACATCTCATAGGATCCGGATCTAACCCACAACCTCCTGTATACCAGGAGAGGTAGTTAACATCTCACAGAATCCGGGATCTAACCCACGACCTCCTGCATACCAGGCGAGGTAGTTAACATCTCACAGTATCCGTGGTCAAACCCACGACCTCCTGTACACCAGGCGAGGTAGTTAACATCTCACAGAATCCGGGATCTAACCCACGACCTCCTGCATACCAGGCGAGGTAGTTAACATCTCACAGAATCCGGGATTGAACCCACGACCTCCTGTGTATCAGGCGAGGTAGTTAACATCTCACAGAATCCGTGGTCTAACCCACGACCTCCTGCATACCAGGCGAGGTAGTTAACATCTCACAGGATCCGGGATCTAACCCACGACCTCCTGTATACCAGGCGAGGTAGTTAACATCTCATAGGATCCGGGATCTAACCCACAACCTCCTGTATACCAGGAGAGGTAGTTAACATCTCACAGAATCCGGGATCTAACCCACGACCTCCTGCATACCAGGCGAGGTAGTTAACATCTCACAGTATCCGTGGTCAAACCCACGACCTCCTGTACACCAGGCGAGGTAGTTAACATCTCACAGAATCCTGGATCTAACCCACGACCTCCTGCATACCAGGCGAGGTAGTTAACATCTCACAGAATCCGGGATTGAACCCACGACCTCCTGTGTATCAGGCGAGGTAGTTAACATCTCACAGAATCCGGGATCTAACCCACGACCTCCTGCATACCAGGCGAGGTAGTTAATATCTCACAGGATCCGGATCTAACCCACGACCTCCTGCACACCAGGCGAGGTAGTTAACATCTCACAGAATCCGTGGTCTAACCACGACCTCCTGTACACCAGGCGAGGTAGTTAACATCTCACAGAATCCGGAATCTAACCCACGACCTCCTGTACACCAGGCGAGGTAGTTAACATCTCACAGGATCCGGGATCTAACCCACGACCTCCTGCACACCAGGCGAGGTAGTTAACATCTCACAGAATCCGTGATCTAACCCACGACCTCCTGCATACCAGGCGAGGTAGTTAACATCTCACAGGATCCAGGATCTAACCCACGACCTCCTGTATACCAGGCGAGGTAGTCAACATCTCTCAGTGTCTGGGATCGAATCCACGACCTCCTGTATACCAGGCGAGGCAGTTAACATCTCACAGGGTCTGGATCGAATCCACGACCTCCTGTACACCAGGCGAGGTAGTTAACATCTCACAGAATCCGGGACTAACCCACGATCTCCTGCACACCAGGCGAGGTAGTTAACATCTCACAGAATCCGGGACTAACCCACGACCTCCTGCACACCAGGCGAGGTAGTTAACATCTCACAGTGTCTGGGATCTAACCCACGACCTCCTGTATACCAGGCGAGGTAGTTAACATCTCTCAGTGTCTGGGATCTAACCCACTGATTAAGCTCCACACAGTCATCATCATCATCAGACATGGTCAATCCACTGCTGGATGCAGTGCACTGATTGCTCACCATACGGTGCTGTAACATTGAAATCGTGACTTTGAAACGCTAAAACTGCTAGTTAAGTCTATTATCTTATTTTAAAATAGGAGTGTGATAAGCTATTGTAATGTATTTACACAGAGTGAAGTGTAAACTTTCTTTAGCACGATAACGATAATGTACAACTTGCATTAACTAAGCGATTAGACGCGATATCTAGACATTATAATGCATAACTATTTAAATTAGACACATCTAGACATTATAATGTGTAACTTTTTCAATTGACACGATATTTAGACAATGTGTAACTATTTAAATTAGACACGATATCTACACAATGTATAACTAGTTAAATTAGACACATCTAGACATTATAATGTATAACTATTTAAATTAGACACGACATCTACACAATGTATAACTAATTAAATTAGACACATCTAGACATTATAATCTGTAACTATTTAAATTAGACACGATATCTACACAATGTGTAACTATTTAAATTAGACACATCTAGACGTTACAATGTATAACTATTTAAATTAGACACATCTAAACATTATAATGTATAACTATTTAAATTAGACATCTAGACGTTATAATGTATAACTAATTAAATTAGAAACATCTAGACATTATAATGTATAACTATTAAAATTAGACACATCTAGACGTTATAATGTATAACTAATTAAATTAGACACATCTAAACATTATAATGTATAACTATTTAAATTAGACACGACATCTACACAATGTATAACTATTTAAATCAGACACATCTAGACATTATAATGTATAACTATTTAAATTAGACACATCTAGACATTATAATGTATAACTATTAAAATTAGACACGATATCTACACAATGTATAACTATTTAAATCAGACACATCTAGACATTATAATGTATAACTATTTAAATTAGACATCTAGACATTATAATGTATAACTATTTAAATTAGACATCTAGACATTATAATGTATAACTATTTAAATTAGACATCTAGACGTTATAATGTATAACTATTTAAATTAGACATCTAGACATTATAATGTATAACTATTTAAATTAGACATCTAGACATTATAATGTATAACTAATTAAATTAGACATCTAGACATTGTCTAACTATTTAAATTAGACACATCTATCTTAATTTTAGAGCTTTCGTGACTGCAGGAATTATTCTTTGGTTCTTTCGGTAAAGTCACGTATAAAGATACACATCTAGACATTATAATCTGTAACTAATTAAATTAAACGCGATATTTAGACATTATAATTTAAAATCAAGAAAAATTTTTACCTCACGAAATCTTGTGCCGCTTAAAAAGTTCTTCAAAACCTGTAAAATAAAAATAAAAACATGACATTGACGAGGCTCACAACCCTAAACGATTTAAGCTAAAAACTAAACAATTTATAAAACGCAAAACTTTAACATTATTATCACAGATTACCTCACACCGTTACAGTCGTCAATGTTACCTCGCAAACTTCACCTCACAAACTTAAATCCCTTTGCCCTGTAATCAGACAAAGCCGCTTCTATAACCAAACACGACAACTTGTTCGCTTTAATCGCCTAAGTTAACTCGTCACGAATTTAACAATTTTAACTTTTATAATCCTTAAACTCGCGTAAGCTCACCTCAACGCCTCACGACAGAATCGATTCTTCTAAGTCTGCACCAATCGATTCCACAAGCAATCTCCATTGAAGCCATGGAATCGAATGATGAATCGATTCCACGCACAGCCCCTTTGAAACAATGGAATCGAATAACCAATCGATTCGTAGCACAGCCCATTGATGTAATGGAATCGATGGCGTTGATTTAATCGACAAGGAGTCGATTCCTGAGCGGAGATTTTTTTATTTTTCCCGCCAAAACTGCAGCAGGTGCCCTCTTTAAACCCCTAAAGTTGCAATTTTCTGATCGTTTTGTGCATTTAAAGTTACAAGTTACCTCATAATTCGTCATTAAATGGCTTAAGATGCACATTGTGATGCGCGTTTTGTTTGTGAGATTTTTTTAGGTTATAAAAATTATGTATAGTCATTGCCTGTTTGTTTTGTGCACTTATAATTACAACTTGTCTAAATTGTTAATTATAAATGTTAATTGTGCATTGCGAGGGGTGTTTGGTATATAATGTGCGATTTAAACTAATAAATTAGCATCTTGTATATACACACAATGATATACTGAGACAATGTTGTACTGTACTTTGACTACCTTAACGCTCTCAATGTTAAGCGCGCATCTTCTTGGTTCTTTCGGTAAAGTCACGTAGAAGAGAAGTAATAAAATAATAAAAATAAAACATAATAAAATATTACATATTTATGGGAAATGCAGATATGGGATTAGTACTACTGTTCTTCACCTGAGGACGGCTGTTTGCGTTGTGGCCAAAACGTGAGAATCGTATTATTTTACGTTTTATTTCATTATTTTATTATTTCTTTTATTATAAATAATAAAAATAAAACATATAAAAAACAATTTTTATTATTTTATTATTCCCTTCTACGTGACTTTACCGAAAGAACCAAGAAAATGAATCCCTGCAGTCACGAAAGCTTTAAATCGAAATGTTAAGGGTGCTGCTTAATGTTTATGAATCATTAAACTTTGTGAATCTACATTATTTTAAAACAATTCACACTTCAAGAAAACTTTAAGGTGCACATTGCGATGTGCTTTTAGTTTATGAGATGTTTTAAAATGTAATCGTATACAGCATTTAACATTTGTTTCTGTCATTGCCTGATCGTTTCGTGCATTTATAATTACAAATTACCTCATAGTTTGCAATTAAATGTTACCAAGTGGTACATTGCTCGGGTGTTTTGTTTATTACGTGCGATTAAAAGACTAAATATTCCTATACTTTACGTAAAATAATTGCTTATATTTCCCGCCAAAACTACAACAGGTGCCACGTGCCTCATACCCCTCGATAAACCACAAAGTTGTAATTATCTCGTCGTTTTGTGAATTTATAATCTCGAGTTACCTCATAAAATGGGTTAATCCGTTTAATAACAAGGTAACTTGTAAATATAAGTGCACAAGATGACGTGGTAATTGCGGTATAATTTAATAGACAGTATATATGTGAAGAGTATGTTTAATAAATCGTACATATTAACAAAACCCCTTCGAAATGTACAAATTAAGCCGTTTAAATACAAATAGAGGCAAGTTGCACTTATAAACGCACTCAATAATACGATAATTAGTGTATAATTGATGTACTGTAAAAAAATTTAAAATCGCAGATATCAACAAAACGCGCATTGAAATGTGCATCTTAACCCATTTAATTACAAACTATGAGGTAACTTGTAATTATAAATGCACAAAACGATCAGATAATTACAACTTTAAGGTTTATAACGGGGCAAGTCACGTGGCACCTGTCGTAGTTTTGGCGGGAAAAACAAACTGCCGCGTCCCACGCTCAGGAATCGATGGCGGTCGATTAATCCTGAGGTGAATCGATTCTATCGTTTCAATGGGGTTTTCGTGTGGAATCGATTCGTGATTCGATTTCGTCGCTTCAATGGGGCTTGCGTGTGGAATCGATTTGGCGGTAAGTTGAGGAAACGAATCGATTCCTGCAGCGAGGTTGTTCACGTTGCTTTAGCGAGTTAAGGATTATAAAAGTTACAATTGTTAAATTCGTTAAGAGTTAAAGCGAACAAGTTGTCGTGTTTAGTTATAGAGGCGGCTTTGTCTGATTACAGGGCAAAGGGATTTAAGTTTGTGAGGTGACATTGACGACTGTAACGGTGATAATGTTAAAGTGTTGCGTTTTATAAATTGTTTAGTTTTTAGCTTAAATCGTTTAGTTTCGCGAGCGTCGTCGATGCTCACGAAACTTTAAAGTTTTCTTGAAGTGTGAATTTTTTTAAAACGTAGAGTTTAATGATTAATAAACATTAAGCAGCACGTTCAACATTAAGAGCGTTAAGGTAGTCAAAGTACAGTACAACATTGTCTCAGTATATCATTCTGTGTATATACAAGATGTGAATTTATTAGTTTAAATCGCACATAATTTACAAAACACCCTCGCAATGCACAATTAACATAATTTAATTAACAATTTAGACAAGTTGTAATTACAAGTGCGCAAAACGAACAGGCAATGACTATACATAATTTTACAACCTAAAAAAATCTCACAAACAAAACGCGCATCACAATGTGCATCTTAAGCCATTTAATGACGAATCATGAGGTAACTTGTAACTATAAATGCACAAAACGATCAGAAAATTGCAACTTTAGGGGTTTAAAGAGGGCACCTGTTGCAGTTTTGGCGGGAAAAAAAAATCTCCGCTCAAGAATCGATTCCCTGACGATTAAGTCAACGCCAATCGATTCCATTACATTAATGGGCTGTGCGTTGAATCGATTCATTATTCGATTCCATTGGTTCAAAGGGCTGGCGCGTGGAATCGATTCATCATTCGATTCCATGGCTTCAATGGGAGATTGCTTGTGGAATCGATTGGTACAGACTTAGACGAATCGATTCTACCGTGTAGCGTTGAGGGGAGCTTACGCGAGTTTAAGGATTATAAAAGTTAAAATTGTTAAATTCGTGACGAGTTAACTTCGGCGATTAAAGCGAACAAGTTGTCGTGTTTGGTTATAGAAGCGGCTTCGTCTGATTACAGGGCAAAGGGAGTTAAGTTTGCGACGTGAAGTTTGCGAGGTGACATTGACGCCTGTAACGGTGTGAGGTAATCTGTGATAATAATGTTAAAGTTTTGCGTTTTATAAATTGTTTAGTTTTTAGCTTAAATCGTTTAGGGTTGTGAGCCTCGTCGATGTCGTGTTTTTATTTTACAGGTTTTGAAGAACTTTTTAAGCGGCACAAGATTTCGTGAGGTAAAATTTTTCTTGATTTTAAATTATAATGTTTAAATATCGCGTTTAATTTAAATAGTTACAGATTATAATGTCTAGATGTGTCTAATTTAATTAGTTATACATTGTGTAGATATCGTGTCTAATTTAAATAGTTATACATTATAACGTCTAGATGTGTCTAATGTAAATAGTTACAGATTATAATGTCTAGATGTGTATCTTTATACGTGACTTTACCGAAAGAACCAAAGAATAATTCCTGCAGTCACGAAAGCTCCAAAATTAAGATAGATGTGTCTAATTTAAATAGTTACACATTGTCTAAATATCGTGTCAATTTAAATAGTTATACATTATAATGTCTAGATGTGTCTAATTTAATAGTTATACATTGTGTAGATATCGTGTCTAATTTAAATAATTGCAGATTATAATGTCTAGATGTGTCTAATTGAATTAGTTACACATTGTCTAAATATCGTGTCACTTTACATAGTTACACATTATAATGTCTAGGTGTCTAATTTAATTAGTTATACAATGTGTAATTATCGCGTCTAATCGCTTAGTTAATGCAAGTTGTACATTATCGTTATCGTGCTAAAGAAAGTTTACACTTCCCTATGTGTAAATACATTACAATAGCTTATCACACTCCTATTTTTTAAATAAGATAATAGACTTAACTAGCAGTTTCAGCGTTTCAAAGTCACGATTTCAATGTTACAGCACCGTATGGTGAGCAATCAGTGCACTGCATCCAGCAGTGGATTGACCATGTCTGATGATGATGATGACTGTGTGGAGCTTAATCAGTGGGTTAGATCCCAGACACTGAGAGATGTTAACTACCTCGCCTGGTATGCAGGAGGTCGTGGGTTAGATCCCGTGACCCTGTGAGATGTTAACTACCTCGCCTGGTATACAGGAGGTCGTGGGTTAGATCCCGGATTCTGTGAGATGTTAACTACCTCGCCTGGTATACAGGAGGTCGTGTGTTAGACCATGGATCCTGTGAGATGTTAACTACGTCGCCAGGTGTGCAGGAGGTGTGCGTTAGATCCCGGATCCTGTGAGATGTTAACTACCTCGCCCGGTATGCAGGAAGTCGTGGGTTCGATCCCGGATTCTGTGAGATGTTAACTACCTCGCCTGGTGTACAGGAGGTTGTGGGTTAGACCACGGATCCTGTGAGATGTTAACTACCTCGCCCGGTATGCAGGAGGTTGTGGGTTAGATCCCGGATCCTGTGAGATGTTAACTACCTCGCCGGTATGCAGGAGGTCGTGGGTTAGACCACGGATCCTGTGAGATGTTAACTACCTCGCTTGGTATGCAGAAGGTCGTGGGTTAGATCCCGTGACCCTGTGAGATGTTAACTACCTCGCCTGGTGTGCAGGAGGTCGTGGTTAGACCACGGAACCCGTGAGATGTTAACTACCTCGCCTGGTGTGCAGGAGGTCGTGGGTTAGATACCGGATCCTGCGAGATGTTAACTACCTCACCTGGTATGCAGGAGGTCGTGGGTTAGATACCGGATCCTGCGAGATGTTAACTACCTCACCTGGTATGCAGGAGGTCGTGGGTTAGATACCGGATCCTGCGAGATGTTAACTACCTCACCTGGTATGCAGGAGGTCGTGGGTTAGATACCGGATCCTGCGAGATGTTAACTACCTCGCCTGGTGTGCAGGAGGTCGTGGGTTAGATACCGGATCCTGCGAGATGTTAACTACCTCACCTGGTATGCAGGAGGTCGTGGGTTAGATCCCGGATCCTGTGAGATGTTAACTACCTCGCCTGGTGTGCAGGAGGTCGTGGGTTAGATCCCGGATCCTGTGAGATGTTAACTACCTCGCCTGGTGTACAGGAGGTCGTGGGTTAGATCCCGGATCCTGTGAGATGTTAACTACCTCGCCTGGTGTACAGGAGGTCGTGGGTTAGATCCCGGATCCTGTGAGATGTTAACTACCTCGCCTGGTATGCAGGAGGTCGTGGGTTAGATACCGGATCCTGCGAGATGTTAACTACCTCGCCTGGTGTGCAGGAGGTCGTGGGTTAGATACCGGATCCTGCGAGATGTTAACTACCTCACCTGGTATGCAGGAGGTCGTGGGTTAGATCCCGGATCCTGTGAGATGTTAACTACCTCGCCTGGTGTGCAGGAGGTCGTGGGTTAGATCCCGGATCCTGTGAGATGTTAACTACCTCGCCTGGTGTACAGGAGGTCGTGGGTTAGATCCCGGATCCTGTGAGATGTTAACTACCTCGCCTGGTGTACAGGAGGTCGTGGGTTAGATCCCGGATCCTGTGAGATGTTAACTACCTCGCCTGGTATGCAGGAGGTCGTGATTTCGATTTTAACCTTGCGAAATGTTATCTCTCTCGCCTCCACATTTAGAATTAACATTACACGTTTAGATTATTATGCGTCGATGTGGGTCTTATTGGTGCTACGTGAGTTGTGGATCTCTGTGGGTCTCTATGGTTCTCTGATTCTATGCTTTTGGCTACTGCTATACATTACCACGCGATAAGCCACTTGGTTGAGCTATCATTTGTGATGGCCAGGTCAGAGGCGTAGCTAGGGGGGGGCAGGGGGTTCATATGTCCCGGGCGCCAAGGTAAAGGGCGCCAAAATGAGGCTTACAACGTTACATTATAACTTATTGCGGCGGGCGCGGCAGCCTGAAACTACTGCACAAATATACACCTCTACCTAAAAGTTTATATATCCCGCCACACACAGCCTACATGTCATGTAATTACATTTTGGTATGCATGCCTATTAAAAACTTACATGGAAGAACGTCCCAAACAACAGACAGGCACAGTCTTTCAACCTTAGTCACTGGCCTGTTTTTTGATGGCGGAAACTACGACATGATGAACTTGTTGACAGTAACGGGGAAGATGAGATAAAATAATCTTCTGATAGAGAAGCTGAAAATACTCATTATGCTGTTCCTGCTGTACTAAGGTTTCACGATGTTGGCTACTTAGAATTTGATAAAACGACAAAGCTATCGAAAATATCACAGCCTCTTCGCAATGAAATGATTACTCTCAGATCCTTGCCTTTGCAGCACAGAGACAATCTATCATCAGTATCCAGAGAACGTTCAATTACATCAGCATGGTTTAAACGCCGACTAGCGAACGGAGAGGAAGTGAATCGTTCGTGGCTATTATATTCACCAATCAATAAAGCTGCTTACTGTTTCTGTTGTCTATTATTTACATCATCGAGTTCAAACTCACGAGCTTGTTTGAGTTAACAAACGGTTTCAACAAGTGGAGAAAGCCAGAAAAACTAAATTCTCATGAAAACAATCCTAGCCACCGCACAGCTTTTACTACATGGAAGGAAGCCAAAAGAAGGATAATTGATGGTACTGAATTGACGCAGTGGTCAAGCTCAAATTCATTTGGAAAAACAACGTTGGCGAGATATATTGCAAAGAATACTCACCTGTATTAAGTTTCTGGTTTCACAAAATTTGGCACTACGTGGCCATGAGAAAATTTGAATGCGGATGAGAATAAAAATGTTGGAAACTTTCTCGCGCTGATCAAACTCGTTGCTCAGTATGACCCATTGTTAGCAAAACACGTACAGCACGCAGGAGAAAATCCGGGATCAGTTTGTTGTCACCGGAAATCCAGAATGAATTTATCCACATACTTGCGTCGACTGTAAAGAACCAATTGTTGAGTGATATCAGGAAAAACAAGTACTACGGTATCTTACTTGACTCAACTCCTGATCTAGGACATCGGGAACAGCTTTCTCAGGTCATAAGATTTGTGGATGTGGATTTTCAAACTAAAAAAGTAACTATCAAAGAATCATTTTTAGGTTATATCGAGAGACATGCAAAAGATGCAGCAAGCCTAGAAAGAGTCATCGTCGAGAGACTGAAATCTGACAACATACCTCTAGCCGACTGTCGGGCACAATGTTATGAAATGCTGCTGTGATGACTGGGCATATATCCGGCCTTCAACAACGAATATGTGACAAAAATCACAGAGCATTGTTTGTCAACTGTGACAACCACAGCTTAAACTTAGCAGGAGTACACTCAGCTAAACAGGATCCACTTGTCACATTTTTTGGAACAGTTGAAAGTATATATTTGTTTTTCTATCGTTCAACAATTCGTTGGGAAGGTTAAAAAAGCTGTGCCCATCACAGTAAAGCGGGAGTCTAAACACGCTGGAGTGCACGATCAGAAGCTGTTAAAGCTATCTATGAAGGACTGGATGAACTAGTAGGGCTGCTAGACAAATTTTCGGAGGACGTAACTATGACGCCTGAAACCAGAAGTGATGCAGAACAGTTACAGGCATGCGTATTAATTTTAACTTCATAGTTTTATTACATTTCTGGAATGTCATTCTTGGAAAAATTGATCGTGTTCAGAAGCGCTTACAGGATCCTATGAATTTCAAGGAAGCAGCAACTGATCTTGAATCTTTGGAGCATGAATTTGTCAAGCTTCGTGATGATTTGAGCCAAGTTGCTGTAGAAAACGCCAAAACAAGATGCACAGCCTGGGGGATCGATGTGGACAGAAGAATTAGGCGACGTCGGAAGATGCCAGGAGAACTGGCAAGAGATGCAGGACTTTCAGCAGAAGAAGAAATTGTGCGTGTTATGAAGAGCGTATTTTATCGACTTCAACAGGAGATGTCAACACGGTTTTTACGACTAAAAAACCTGAACACAAATTTTGATTTCTGCTGGACGTCAAAACTCTTCTATCCGACACAGATGTCGATGCAATTCGTCGAAATTGCACAGATTTTGGAAATTTCTATGACACCGACATCAATGGCCACGAACTTTTCACAGAAATTGGAGATTGCAAAATGCTGCTCAATAACCGGAATAAAGTTCTACCAGAAACTCCTTTGGATCTTCTTGGTTTTATTGTGTTTTATGGAGACGACATTTCCGAATTTGCGAATTTCACTGCAAATTTTATGAACAATAGCAGTTTCAATTGCAAGCTGTGAGCGGTCGTTCAGCAAATTGAAACTTATTTTGTCGTATTTGCGTGCTTCAATGAGACAAGATCGTCTCAGCGATCATGCTCTTCTTACCGTTGAAAGAAAACATTGGAAAAAACAGATTTTGATTACGTGATTCACCAGTTTGCGACAGTGAAATCAAGAAAAATTAATCTTTGTAGACTATATCAACCAGTCTATGACAGTGACTGAGTGAGCCATGTAATATAATTTCTATAAATTTGCTTCTTTAAATACAATGTTTCATTAAAATTTAAATTGTTATTCCTTATTCGATGTAATAGGAAAATGTGATTAAATGGGGGGGGTGGGGGGGCGCCAATTTTATAGTTCGTCCCCGGGCGCAAAATATCCTAGATACGCCTCTGGGCCAGGTCGCTTCTGATAAAGAAGCTGTTTAGTTCAGTGGGGCCTTACCTGCTTAGTTGTATTTAATTTCAAACCTGTTTATCCCGATCGTAGGCAGCAGAGGGCAGTGTAGATACGCCATAGACTTGCACAAAGGCAAAGATCCCATGTGTAGCCTTATCTAGTAGGGGCACGTGCTGTTAGTGAGTAGCAACGCCCAATGAATGTCGGACTACACACGAGGGGTGGGTGGCCAGCACCACGCACGGCGCCTTTGTCTCCCCAGTGGCGATGCTTATTCACACCACTGCACCAGACACTCATTTAGTATGGTATGTACGTATTTGGTACTTCTTTTACACCATATGTAACTAATCATAAAGAAATTAGTTTTCAACTAGATGATGATGTAAAAGTGCAGCATAGCTCCAGTGGCTTCCAATACAGGAGGAAGAGCATTCCAGAAGGCCGCAGAAGCAGCGCATCAGAAAGCGCCACGTGATGATTCAATGACTGTCTTTGTCCTGATGGTTATCCACTCACACACTCATCCACTCACCCAACCACCCACGAGCCAACCCATGTGTGTATGTATGTTCAACATGTTTGATACCGTACGTAGCCAACCGTGCTAATCGGAGGTGCGGGTGAAGGACCACAAACTAAACACAACAACAACAATAAGCAGTTTGTCAATTTTAGATGACGATGTAAAATTGCATAACTTCAGTGGCTTCCTAATGTTGGAGGAGCGTTCCAGGTGTCCGCAGAAGCGCATCTGAAAGCACCACGCGATGCGGTGACCACCTTCTTTGTCCTGATGGTTAGCCACTCTCCCATTCGGCACTAAACCACCAATGTACGTATGCTTTGTTTTAATTGCTTGGCACCATACGTAGTTGTGTGAAGTAACATTCCAGACGGCCACATCATCACCAACACCACTGTCAACATCCCCCACTTCCTCATCATGCATGCACCTCAACATCACCACCATCATCCTTCGCAACACCGTTTGCAGTCAACCGTGCTAATATGAGCATCCCATGTGAGTGAACTGTAGTTGAATTGCTATTCAAGCAAGCTTTATTCACAGAAGCATCAAATACTTAAAAACACGGCGTAAAATTAACAGTGATCAGAAATCCGACATCGAGGCAATCGTGAGATATACTGCGGAAATGCTACACAAGGTATGGGTTAGCTAAAACTAAACTTTTTTACTTGCCAGGTAAGGTCCCACTGAGAATGGACTCGTCCAGCACAAATAATAACAGCTCAACGAAGTGGCGTATCACGGGATTCATAATCAACGTTTTTGGGTTTAGATCGCGTTATTTATAAATGTGTCGTAACCCTCCACCACCCGACACGGCCAATCAGTAAAAAAGTGTCACGTTGACAAAAGACAAATAGTTCACTGCTTTAGCCCACCGGCGTGAAACCACAACATTTACAATTTGAGTACGACGTTTCGCTGGTAATTGTATCCAGCATCATCGGGTAATTCGCCAGAATGGTGAGGCTCTGCTGTGTCTCCCGTTCTTATATAGAGCAGCAGCAGGGTGACGTCATCATTAACTCATTAATTCGTCAGGTGCAAAGATTTGAGGGGGGTTATTGTAATTATATACTAGATTAGTAATCAGGCTATTGTTACGATGCGAGTTGTAGATTAGTAATCATTTGGCATGTGTTTTATTGTGATTATGCTACATTAGTAATCGGTGTTTGTTTTCGGGTGGTGGAGGGTTACGACATTTATAAATAACGTGATCTAAACCCAAAAACGTTGATTATGAATAATATTGGTCGCGAAAGCCTACGTGTTAAACTGACGTGGACATTTATAGCGGCAGCCAAATGCTCTAAACTGGTTTTCATAAGACCACAACTCTACACACACACAGCTCAAAATGCTCTCACTCAATGTGGGTTGTGAGGAGAGAGAGGGTGTGTCTATGGACCAATCCGATTATTTCGCTGCTGCTATACATAACGTAGATACATCAGTGATCTTAAGAGTTATATATATTTAAACACGTAGTAGAAGCAGGGCTTTCGCGACCAATATCCATGAGGCTTTTTTTTGTTGGGTTAGATAACAAATATAACTGCGTCGTTAAACCTGCCACCACCACAGCCAATTAGTAAGGTGTTTGTCAAATAAACAACGTGCCAATTGTAAATATCACGATGTAATAAAAAAATACGTTGCAGAAAAAATACCACCACTATAAAACGTGACATTTTAAGTGTGCAACATTGAGCATCACATCTGTGTGAATGTTGTCCATCACAATCAGGTTATACCTCTCGCACCTATCACCTCTCGCTACGGACGACCCCCCACACCTACGACCGCTCGCTACTGCATGTACATCTCATTTCCTCTGCTCCAGACGTCATAGCGAAAGGCGAAAGAAATAAAAACATTTTTTTACAAAGAAGTGAAGAGTGTAGCGAAAAGACAGACGCTGCTGCTGCGTTCGTTCTCGGCGCAGCTGCAGACAGATGGGCTATACTTTAGAGTACTGTACATACGCATTTGGCAGAAGACCAAAGCAGCGCCATCACGCGACGAGTTTGCGCATCATAAGCGCAGACTCGTCGCCTATACAATGCACCACTATACACTACACAACGAGTCTGCACATGATATATACGACCGATTTATATACAAGGGCTTCGATGGGGTAATTGGTAATGGCGCGAATAATACAGATCAAAATATAGTGAATAAAAATGTATTATAATTGTGTGGTGGTCATGATTGACACACATGCGCCACAACCAGGGGGAGGGGTAGAAACTGGTCCGGACCGGTCGGGCCAACGGCTGTTGCAACCCCTCTGAGGGGAGGGGGCTGGCAGGAGCTACGATCCCCAGAGCCCCGCCCCTCAGGGAGAGAGAGTATTTAAGGCGGGTCCCTGCGAGCGCGAGGCATTCCGTCTCAAGCCGAAGCCAGAAGCCGCCTGAAGAAGAAGAAGACCCTGGACCCCAAGCCGCCGACATCCTTCTAAGGGCCGGGGCTCAGTGCGGTGCCAGTGGTCGTGAGGTCAGGACCCCGAGGTTCCCTCGGCCTGATGCCCTTGTGAGGGCCAGGTCCGGACGGGCCAGTGGTCAGGGACCCACGGGGCCAGCGGTGGGTCAGCCTCCCCTAGGTTTAGCTAGCCGGAGGGCTGGAGTAGGGAGAGTCGTAGGTACGATAGCCCGGAGGCTGTACCTCCCCTGGTTGTGGGTGGAAGGGGCCATTACCCCTTTGTGTTAGGGATTAGTGTAAACTGTTTGCTAAAATAAAGCGTGTTGCCTCTACGAAGACTCCGTCTTCCTCCAAGAACATTACAATTGCATAAGTGCTTTTTAACCCTTTTCACTAAGATATAATCGTTCCCATGAATCGTGATGATCGAATTGACCGACTTCAGACCTTTAACGTAATATAGCTAGGAAGACCATGCTGGCCAACTGGAAAGACCACGAGCCCCCATTCATGGAAACGGTGGCGTAACACGCGTCCTGCGCATGTTGGGCATTGAACATCTGAGCGGCACGTTGAAGGGAAAGGAGAAGGAATTTGAGGGCGAGGTGATGGTCACCCCTTTGTGGTGAACATAAGATAAGCCGGTCGGATCGGATAGCTGGCAAACAGTGACTGGAGGGGAGTGGATAAAAGGGAGAGCGGTTCTTGGTAAGGTATGGGGATGGTATAAATGCTCAAACCATCATAAATGCACGAAATGTTTTGGGGTTTTTTCTTTACCCCCCCCCCTGCCTTTATCCCATTTCCACCCTCCCTGATACCCTAATCTTCCCTCATTAAGTTGGTTTATTTATTTATTTGTGGAATGTTTCTCTGGTAGTTTCTTCTATAGACCAATTATTTACATTTGATCATATTGACAAGTCAAACGTGACCCAAATGCAGATCCTTTTCCGGGTCATCGTCGATAGTTTCCTCTTTAGTTGCCGTTGTTCTTGGTCTTCTCCCTGCTCATTAGTTGCTTCTAATTTATCACTTGGTTGTGGTTGTTGCACTGTTCCGTTCTCATGAATACCGTTCAGACAGAGAAGCTTTACTTCTTTCAGTGCTAAACTTTTTAACTTGCCAGGTAAGGGTCCCACTGAGCTATACGTAGCTATTTTTCAGAAGCGACTCAGCCAGGACAAATGATAACAGCTCAACGAAGTGGCTTATCACGTGGACATTTATCGCGGCAGCCAAATGCTCTAAACTGGTTTTCACAAGACCACAACTCTACACACACACAGCTCAAAATGCTCTATCACTCAATGTGGGTTGTGAGGAGGAGAGAGAGGGTGTGTGTCTATGGACCAATCCGATTATTTCGATGCTGCTATACATAACGTAGATACATCAAGTGATCTAAGAGTTATATATATTTAAACGCGTAGTAGAAGCAGGGCTTTCGCAACCTAACATAAATATAAATGCGTCGTTAAACCCGCCACCACCACAGCCAATTAGTAAGGTGTTTGTCAAATAAACAACGTGCCAATTAATTGTAAATATCACGATGTAATTAAAAATACGTTGCAGAAAAAATACCACCAACTTAAAAACATTTTAAGTGCGCAACATTGAGCATCACATTTGCGTGAATGTTCATCACAATCAGGTTATACCTCTCGCACCTCTCGCTACGGGCGACCCCCACACCTTCGACCGCTCGCTACTGCATGGACATCTCATTTCCTCTGCTCGAGACGTCATAGCGAAAGGCGAAATAAATAAATATTCACAAAGAAGTGAAGAGCGTAGCGAAAAGACAGACGCTGCTGCTGCGTTCACTCTCGGCGCATCTGCAGACTGATGGACTATACTGTAGAGGACTGTACATACGCATTCGTCAGAAGAGCAAACCAGCGTCATCACGCAACGAGTCTGCGCATACAATGCACCACTATACACAAAGAGTCTGGGCTTCGATGGGTAATTGGTAATGGCGCGAATAATACAGAAAAATATAGTGAATCAAAATGTATTATAATTGCATAAGTACTTTAGTCATAAGTGCATTCTAACCGTTCTCACTAAGATATAATCGTTCCCATGAATCGTGATGATCGAATTGCCCGTCTTCAGACCTTTAACGTAATATAGCTAGGAAGACCATGCTGGCCAACTGGAAAGACCACGAGCCCCATTCATGGAAACAGTGGCGTAACACGCGTCCTGCACATGTTGAGCATGAACATCTGAGCGGCACGTTGAAGGGAAAGGAGAAGGAATTTGAGGGCGAGGTGATGGTCCACCTTCGTGGTGAACTTAAGATAAGCCGGTCGGATCGGATAGCTGGCAAACAGTGACCGGAGGGGAGTGGATAAAAGGGAGAGCGGTTCTTGGTAAGGTATGGGGATGGTATAAATGCTCAAACCATCATAAATGGAAAAAATGTTTTGGGGTTTTTTCTTTATCCCCCCCCNTGTCCTTTATCCCATTTCCACCCTCCCTGATACCCTAATCTTCCCTCATTAAGTTGGTTCATTTATTTATTTGTGGAATGTTTCTCTGGTAGTTTCTTCTATAAACCAATTATTTACATTTGATCATATTGACAAGTCAAACGTGGCCTAAATGCAGATCCTATGCCGGGTCATCGTCGATAGTTTCTCTTTTAGTTGGCATTGTTCTTGGTCTTCTCCCTGCTCATTAAATGTTTCTAATTTATCTCTTGGTTGTAGTTGTTGCACTGTTCCGTTCTTATGGACACCGTTCAGACAGAGAGACTTTACTTCTTCCAGTGCTTTCTTTCTGCTTGCTGCATCTGAAAAGAGAGAAAGAGAGTAGATTGAGTGGAGAGGGCTGTGATATTCATCAAGATTTCTTCACATACACGCGCATTTTATTTAAGCCATGTCAGGGCCCATTGTGACAAGGCATGTCTTTTGCAAGGTAGCTCTGTATGTATGGTGAACTTCTTTAGCACAGTGCATTGCCAATCGTTGGTTATCAGTGGTGTGGGGGAAGGACAACAAACCAAACAGAACAGCAACAATCCAGTTAAGTTATATTTAGCCAGTAACTATTGATGTACATTCTAATAATGTTATGTCTAAATGGAAAGTTAATTTCTTTAGAACTGCTTTTTGTGTTTTTAATTTGCTTTCCTTCTCCCCGCTCCTCCAATTTGCACGGTTGGCTACGTGCGGTGCAAAATAAATTCAAACATCCTAGGATGGCCACAACTGAAAATTTAGCGTATATTTTGTCAACTCTACGCTTGTGCCTATAATGTTTAACATTTAAATGTAAAATATCCTTCCTCCACAAATCCAGCTATGACAACATCGGACAGTAAAAACAGCGATTTAAAGCTTTCGTGACTGCAGGGATTCATCTTCTTGGTTCTTTCGGTAAAGTCACGTAGAAGGGAAGTAATAAAATACGTGACTTTACCGAAAGAACCAAGAAGAGTAAAAACAGCTTTACAAGTTGAACCTCTTACCGTTACGTCGTCGGCGTCTCCACCAATAAGCGAGATAAACAACTCCAACAAAAATGCCGAACCTAGAACGCCAGCCGTGATAGCAGCAATGACACCAAATTCTATGAAAAATACAAATAATGCAATCATTTTAGTAGCACTCAGGCATGATACTGTTAAATATAACTTGGACAGTAAATGGATATAATTTTAAAAATGTAGCGTATAATACTGTACACATATCCACGTACAGGACTGTGAACACATTGGTATATGTCGCGAATAAAAAAACAATCAATTGAAATTGGTAAATGGCTCTCACGTGATTCCTCCTGGCAGAGGTCTCCGTTTTCTGGCCGGTAGAATCCAGCATCGCAGACGCACTTCCTATTTTGTGTCGCTTTGCAATCTCGCTGGATGACTTCATCTGCCAGGAACAAAAAAGGGCATTTGTTCAGAAACGCAAGGACACAAGTGTGATGGAGGTGGTCGAGTTAGGTCAGATACTCTGCAGTCAGAATTTCATAATTGAGTGGGGCAAAATAACTTTCACCTCTCGGTACCGGAACTCACTTTGGCCGCAGACTGTGCAGGGTAAGCACCAGGGTTCTTGGTTGTCCCCTTCTGTGTACTTGCCATCGCTGCAGGACAGGCAGTGGGCATACCCTCCCTCAGTTGAGCAGTCGTCAATCTTGAAGGTTCCTAGGAGATTGAGGGGGGTGGGTGAGTAGAATGAGGTACATCACCCCATGCAGTCTTCGGGATTGGAGTGGTAAGTATGGTCCAGTAAATACAGTAACTTTTTATAGTAGGATATGGTTATGCAATTTGATATAGTAACAAACAATTTAAACACGAAAAAAACATACAAAACACCTGAAAGCAATGTTATGCAAGAATGTGCAAAACGAATCTATTTTAAAGAATTGTGTCATCTGGCGTTTTTTTTTATCTGGCGCCCCCTTCCCTCCCCCCCCGAAGCCGCCAGATAATTGATGACCTGACCACATGATGGACCAACGAAGTGGCTTATCTAGAAATGTATAAAGCAGCCAAATACTCAACACGTGACGTCGATTATAAATGTAGAGGGGAAAAACCGGAGGACCCGGAGAAAAATCCACGCGACCACAGGGAGAGAGACATGCCAACTCCAAATATACAGCCGGCGTCATGGTCGCAATGAAACCCACACCCTTCTGTATAAAAGGTGAGGTAGCTTACATCTAGCCACCGCGAAGCCCCAATAGAATAAGAAACTTACCGGCATCGCAGAGTAGGCAGCACAGACCGGGGCTTGCTCTGTATTGTCCCTGGGGACAATCAGCCTTCGTGCCTGAACACAACTGCGTACACACACACTACATGTGGTCAGAATTAATTAATTAATTGCGGATTACATTTGTCTTTGTCACTCAAAGAACAACACCGCAGTAAATTTTCTTCCACAAAACAAATAAGCAGCCGCTGCTAGTCCACGGTGACAGGACCGACGTTGGTTTCCGTATCTCGCGGAGGTGGCCAGGTGACTCCAGAGTTCAGAGATGCTGAGTGGGCACTGCCAAGATCCTTGATTCTAATCTAGGCTCCAGCTACCTATGATTAAGCTGGGGTTCTCTTAAACTGGGTCAACACTTTCTGAGACTCTGTTCGCGACATTTACGGAACAATGCTCTCCAGGGACGCTATAACGAAATGGCATTTTATTGGGGGATGCGCTAAGCAAGGTCTGCCTGTATATAAATAGGCAACGATTCTTTGCTAACGTCCATGCACTTGTCCTCTCACAATTCGATAACTGCTACGCCTCGCTGGTTGGTGTTTCAAATAAAGTCCTTTGTAGACTACAAATTGTTCAGAATGCCGCAGTTAGGGTGTTGGCCCGAACACCATCGCATGACCGGATTTCTCCAGTTCTCTTATTACACTGGTTACCGGTCTTGCAACGAGTAGGGTTTAAGAGCCTTCTACTAGTTTTCAAAGCCTTGCATGGGCTGGCACCACCACCATATATTCACGAGCTAATCCATCCGTACACCCCACAAGGTCGTTAAGATCTGCAGACTCCGGCCCTTCTGTACCATACCTCGATTCCGGCTGCAATCCTGGAGTGAGTGGGCCACTTGCTGCATCTGCACCTCAGTTTGTGGAATTCCCTACGGTTGGAAATTCGTTTAACCAATGGTGGGGATCCTTTTTACATCGCGTCTTCAAACCACATCTTCTTAAGTCTATTCTATGTAGCTCTCTTTCTGTCTTGGCCTTTCCTTAATCTCAATCTTATGCAGCACCTTGATACATTAATTAGTAGAAGGCACCTTGCAGATAAATAAATATAATTATTACGTGGTGCAGTAGCACCAACAACTAAACACATTCGTCAGTAAGACGTATGTATCTTGAACTTCTTTCACGTGGTACATAGCCAACCATACTAATCGGAGATGCAACGATGCCCCAAACACCCGCGAGGCTTGGGGCATCGTTGACAAATGTAAATAACACAAGCCCCACCTACATTTACATACTTAATTTGGAGCTTTCGTGACTGCAGGAATTACTCTTTGGTTCTTTCGGTAAAGTCACGTATAAAGAGAAAATAATTAAATAATTGCATACGACGTTTCAATTGCAACACAAGCAATCGTCATCAGGTATAAATGAAATAGAAACACAAATCTAGTATACTTAGAAATGTAATGTATTACAACAGAGAGTCGGATAACATAACAGTCAACACCCTACCTGGTTGATTACGTTCTTCCTGAGAATGCTCAATTTGAGAGAGAGATAAAACACAGAACCAGAGACATATAGACAGACATATAAGTAGAGACAGATATCACAGAGATACATAGAGACACATATATAGGCACACAGAGAAACCACGCCTGTGTCGAGGCCTTAAATAGAGAGAGGGCGGAGAGGGTTAGAGAAATTAGCATGTCAATGAGTGGCACGCTGCAAAAGCTTGAAAAAACGAGGAGACAGGAGAGAGACACACTGAATTAAATAACCTAGCAAAATTTCGAAATGTAATACATTTACATAGCCACACCCACTCAACTAGCTCCACCCACACGGTGAGTGGTCTCCCTCTTTCTGGCAGTCTCTGCACACGAGTAAGATTTTTTTCTTTTGTAGGTCTGTTGTAGATGCAGAGCAACAACTACATGTTCTGGATTAATACAGTTCTGGATGAATACAGTCGTACACTACTGGAGAGTTTTTAATTTTCCCTTTGTGCCTCAGTAATCTGCATCTACCATGATTGTGCAGTGGACGCAGTTTAGGGTGGACCATGAACTTTGTGGAAGATCAAAACCAGGAATTGTCTACAATGAATGAGTCGTTCACAACAACAAGGCAGTGTTTGTTGCGAGTTCTTTTAAACTCCGTTCAGCTCTCCATGCTTCATCGGGGTTGAACTCGCATTGTTGAAGGTTAAGCGCACAGGTCCAAAAGGGCTCACTGCATGACTTCAAGCGATGATGAGGTCCTGATGAATGGGAGGAGACTGTTATCCTCGAATCACAGGATTTCCCGGAGGGTTGCAGCTTTGCGGTGGATGGACAGGAGAGATGTGGTGACAGCACAGGCAGCCAGGGTGTTGGGTCTACTTGAGTGCTCCTGCGATACAGGCAGTCCTCAACTTACGAACATTCGACTTACTAACCAGGGCTCAGGAATGGAAGCCATTTGTAAGCCGAAGAGAGGCCTACACCGCATTGCGGTATTAAGTTGGACATCAGGAAGTCGAGTGGTAACTACTTCTGATCCATACCGGTATACAGTATTCGGCTACAGAGTACACAAGGGCCATCGTCCATGTCCGTAGCACTGGTGCTGATGCTCCCCAGCTTGTGCTTGCTCTTTCTAGACCAAGTTGACCCTTGTTTGGGTCTTGGCGGCTACTTTTTTCACGTGGAAGGTTAGATAGATCGGAGTGTACTTGAAACTCCTATTTCCAAGATGAAATGCGTTGACTGTTGTGGGAATTTGGCTTGAGCTTCAATTACCATAAATATTCCCCCATGGTGTTTAGGTCTTGATTCAGAGTAGAGTCAATGTCTTTTAATAGTGGCTGCTTGTGTTGCCAGGCCAAGGTCATCCATATAAAAATTTGCGTGCGCCGGTTGGCGTCATGTCACTCGTGTAGACGTTGTAGAGGGAGGTACTGAACCTTCTGGCAAATCCATTGTTGAGGAACCGGGTGAGCTGACTTTGTCGCCCATATCGACACACAGTCGCCTCTTGCTCCGCATTGTCCATAACAGGCGTATTGTTCCGAGACGAGGAATGGTCCATGTGAGCTTCAACATCAAGCCGTTAATTCAGACTGTCATAGGCCGGTGATGAGTCCACAAAGGCTTTCTTCACGAGACAACCATTATCAGCATAGAGGAAGTGAGGGAGGATCTGGCTGCATTGAAGAAAGGCTGCCAGCAGAGTAGGTATCCCCTCAGAATTCCTTCATCACTTAAACCCTAGGGAACTTTAGTGGCTGGAAAACCTGGACACTAAAAGCACGAACATGTATCCCTAAAGGATCTTGCCTGTGACTCAAGAAACCGATTTTTAAAATACTGCTGTTATACCCCAGCAGGATCACCAGAGGTCGCTGTTATCACATTCGTGTAATAACAGCTTTTGACTTTCTCACAGTACGAGCTTTTTTGGGAATTTACTTGATATTACTAATTTGTCACAATTCACTTATTTATCCAGGAGAGCCACGTTGAGTCGTAGGACAGTTTTCTTTTCATGCAAAACAAGTTGTATCCTGCCGAGGTATATCCGACCTTGCGATGATACAAGACGCAAAGTGCACACTGTATTTTCGCGATTGTAAGACCCACTTTTTACACAGTGCGTGCCACAAATGAACCACGATACCTCGCAGCTGATCTTATGAAAGAGCAACACTCCACTCATCCTCGCAACAGCGGCTTCTGGCTGGCCATCGAACAAAAACGGTCACCGCATTATCGCTTGGCGCTTTCATCGGCTATATACACTACACACTACACTACTATACACTACTATACACTCCACCGCTATACACTACACTTCTGGCTGGCCATCGAACAAAGACGGTTGTCACCGCATCATCGTACGGCTCTTTCCGATTGCGCTGCTTCTGCAGCCGTCTGGAACGCTCTTCCCCCTTCCGATATTAGTAATCCAGTGGGAGCTATGCTGCACTTTCAAATCATCATCTCGAATGACAAACTAATTTATTTAGAACTGCTCCTGCTTGTTGTTGTGTAGTTTGTTGTCCTTCTCCCGTACCTCCGATTAGTGCGGTTGGCAACATACGGTGCCAAAGAAGTTCAACGTGCGTACACACTCACCCACATACTCACCCACCCACATAGCCTGTCACAGACTGTAGGGGCAAGTGCTGTTAGCGAGTAGCACCTATGAAGGCCGGACCGGATCTCTCCAGTGGCGATGTTTACACTACCTCGCCCGGTATGCAGGAAATCATGGGTTCGATCCCAGACCCTGCGAGATGTTGACTATCTCGCCTAGTACGCAGGAGGTTCGTGAGTTTGATCCCGTGACCCTGACGATGCCTGCTGCTGCTGCTTCATATTTGTTGTCCTTCCCCACCACCTCCGATTAGCGCGGTTGGCTACAACGTATGGTGCCAAAGAAGTTCAACAAAGACAAAGATCCCCTGTGTAGCCTGTGACAGACTGTTGGGGCAAGTGCTGTTGGTAGCGAGTAGCAGCAGCAGCAGCGCCTATGAAGGCTGGCACTGTGGAACACACAGATGGGGTGGGTGGCCAGCACCATGCCCGGCCGCCTTTGTCTCCCCCAGTGGTGATGTTTACACACCGCACCCGGGTACTCATTTGAGGCTGAGTCGACCTAGGGGAGGCCCAGGACAGGTTCAAATAATCATCACTGGTGTTGACCGTGAGCAGGAATCGAACTGGGATCGCCAGGTTCGTCGCGCAGCGTAGCGCTAAACACTACACTACCGCTCCCCACACACACACGTACGTATATGCCACATACACGTACGTACATTAAAGGTACGTAACTGCTACACTACCGCTCTCCCTTACAAACAAGAGGCACCAATTTCTGAAGTTCCCCACACACCACACAATGGTGTCTTTTGTCGGTAGTGAAACCAAACTCGTGACTACCCCACCAGGATTTCCCCTTCACGCTGTGTTCACAAAGGACAAACATGCCTTCGGGACATGTTTCTTTATTGCCGTTCATATGAATATCGTCACATTCATTTTTAAGGACTTTTTGCTATCGCCGTATATGCTCGCGTTACTCTGAGGAATTAATCGATTGTTCTGTTACCCAGTTTAGCAAACGTAATTATTGAGGGTTAAATGTACGGATCAATGAGAACATCTCCAGGAGTACTGTGTTGACAATTCAGAGTTCGCATATTAGAGTTTTATGTTTTTGGTTAGAAATTAAAATTGCTTAACACAGTGCCTGAGTGGTGCCTTCCTAAGTTCATGCATAATAGTCTTAATTATGAGAACTTTATCCTACGGTGATATTTGAATTTGGAGACCTGACATAAAAACACTAAGACACAATCAGTAAATGTTAAAGCGAGAATAATTGTATTATCCCGATTGATAATACGACCCTAGACAACAAGGCATAGCCCAATTATTATAACGACAAGCATTAGCATAATCGCATATATTAGTGCAAGTAAACCCTCAAAATTAGCATAATTTATGCACATAATGACATAAATTAGCATACTTTCAGATACTTGCATATTTTTCCATTTTCATTTCATTTTTATTATTTTTTATTAATTTTTAAGACCCGACATATACAACATAGTGATTAGGGCTTTTGCGACCAATATTATCAATCATAAGAGGTTTTTTTCGGGTTAGATCGCGTAGACGTAAATGTGGTGACGTTAAACCTCACAAGTGAATGAAATAAGATTTCTCCAAATCTGGCTGTCGCCTGATGTTGCCGGTCGTTGCAATTACTGGCGAAATGTCACGGTGCTCAGATTGTAAATGTTGTGTGGATTTGTAATCCAACACACCGGTGTGCTGTACTAGTATACTACACTATACACTACAATCCACTAAACCACTGTACACTGCACCACTGTACACCATCACTACACACTACATCACTATACACCAGTATACACTACACTGTACACTACACCACTATACACTACACCACTGCACACTACACACTACACCACTATGCACTAGTGCTGTAACTAGTAACGAATTGGCACGTTCTGTTTACGTGACAAACCTCCTTACTAATCGGCTCTGTCGAGTGGTAACGGGTTTAACGGTACCACATTTACATTCACGCGATCTAACCCAAAAAACATTTTGTGGATCATGTTTCAGTACATACGCAGTCAGTACAAGACATAAAGTATACCACACAGTGTATACACAGCACACACACAGAATAAGAATCTTTGCAGTATAGATTGGATGACGAATAGGGAGAGTATTTATCATCTGAATATTTGGTTGCTGCTATAAATGCCCGCATGGTACTGATGATATCAGCCACTTGATTGAGCTGCTAACATTGAGTGTTGATGGCCAGGTGGCTGCTTCTGATAAAGACCTACACAGCTGCTCAGTGAGGCCTTACACCTGGTACAAATAATACATTCCTACTGCGGAGGGAGCTGGTAGGAACGTTGGGTTGCTCGGTCAATGGCCTGCAGGGTCAACGGCGGCATGGTGTATTCCGCAAATATGGCCGACTGTGAGGGCGGGCACAAGCCGGCGTGAGTAGGTTGGTTAAACGTTTAAGGACACCACGGGGTGACCAGCCCCTCTCCACCCAGCCCCATCCCTCCCATTTTTGGATGCACGACGGACGGACAGAATAATCCCCTGTGGGCTGGTGTAACCAGGAGGTTCCTACCAGTATAAAACAAAGTTTAGTTTTAGTAGTGGCTGATGTCATCGTGTGGACATAGCAGCAGCCAAATACTGTACGTGTGTGTGTGTAGTGCCTTGTTAATCACTCTGACTGACACGTTGTAACAAGTCGCCTGCTTACACTTTTTTCGATTTAAAGCTTTCGCGACTGCAGGGATTCATATTCTTGGTTCTTTTGGTAAAGTTACGTAGAAGGGAAATAATAAAAATTATACAATAAAATTATCACGACGTTTCGATTGCAACACAAGTAATCATCATCAGGTGTGATCAGGTGTGATGCTGATGGCTTGTGTTGCAATCGAAACGTCGTGAGAATGTTATTGTTTACCGAAATAACCAAGATTATGCTTACACTTCATTAACCTATTTCTGCACCAGTCGTAGGCACACCATCGCTACCTACACGGTCACTTCTTGCTAACCTGTTCCCCACTCTTATCTATGTTACACCTCACCTAACCTGCACATAGCAGCTCAGCTTTCAGCTTCTTCTCCACACAGAGGCTTTGCACACAGCGCCTCAAGCACCCAGCTTCTTCTCCACATAGAGGCTTCGCACCCAGCAACTCTACATCTCCACCGCTGCCCCTGCAGCAGAGGTCGCAAACGAGTTTTGATTCCTTACTCATACCTGTACCCGGCTGGACCAGGGTCGCAAATGGGTACCCGTACCCGGATGGGTACCCGTTCCCTACCCGTACCCTACCCGAAATGAGTGACAAACGGTGACTCACCAGTGACTCACGGCCTACCCGTACCCAGCCGCACCAGGGTCGCAAACGGGTACCCTACCTGTACCCGGCCATACCCATACCCTACCCGGCCGGGTAGGGTACGGGTATCAGGTACCTGATTGCGACCTCTGGGATGAAGCCATGTTGCAGGCGCGGGTGGGTTGATTCTAGGAACTTGAATTGTGAGAAGAGACAAGACGTTGGGAAATGAGTGACAAACGGTGACTCACCAGTGACTCACGGCCTACCCGTACTCGGCCGCACCAGGGTCGCAAACGGGTACCTGTACCCGGCCAGGTAGCCGGGTAGGCGGGTATCGGGTACCCGGTTGCGACCTCTGCCCTGGAGCGGCCGCGGCGAGATGTCTTCACTCAGCGACTAACCCTGAGCTCGCGCACGCCCCAGCTTGGATCTCCCCGCTCATCCCGAGCCCTCAAGTGCTTCCTCTCAAGCTGCCGATAAGCCGTCGCCAGTTGGCCCATCAATCAACCTCTTTGGCGGCAACCTCAGGTCGCAGTCCATGTACCCGCTCGACCTCGGTTGCACCCTGCTTCTCTCGTTAATTAGGTGGCGGTTTTCTCGTGCAACTCTATGTTGCACGCGAACACCTGCTTAGCCCTCAGATGTCCTCGGTCAACTGTGCGTACGCACTGCGTATTTCACCACACTACACATGTATAGGAGACACAATAGAGACAAAGAGAGACCCAGATCCCCATATAGAGACCCATATAGATACATAGAGACCCATATAGATAGACCTACAGACACACACAGAACCACAGATATACACAGAGACACAGCGAGACCCAGAGACCCATATAGAGACCCAGAGACCCATATAGATAGACCTACAGATGCACACAGAGACCCACAGATATACACAGAGACACAGAGAGACAGAGAGACCCACAGACCAAACTAAACTGAGCTACGCAGTGCTACGAGTGGAGACAATCGTCATCATCATCACGAGGATGTTTACGCTGCTGTTTCTAAGTTTGTGTCGGGTCTTTTCATGCTGCTGCTTGCCGCTAGCGCCTCCCGATCTGCATCAGACGCTGACTCCCAAACCTCCCGGCGTCTTCTCTTGCAGACTCCTCAAGCTGCCGCTGAAGCTGTTTGGATACTGAGGGGGAAACGCGCAACCCGGGGGGAGGGGGAGATCATCATCGGTGGAGTCAAGGAATCTACCGGAGCGTGTGCGTGTGTGAGTGTGCGTGGGTGTGTACGCGTGAGTGCGTGAGTGTGTGCGGGCGTGCGGGTGGGTGAGTGTGTGAGCATCTGGACATGCGTGAGCATGGGTGCGTGGGGGGTGGGCGTGTGTACGTGTGTGGCGTGTATCTGTGTGGGGAGCGGTGGCGCTCCGGTTAGCGCTACGCTGCGCTACGAATCCTGCAGAGGCCCGAGGTTCGATTCCCGCTCACGACCACCAACACCGGTGACAGCGAGCCTCCCCTAGGTCGACTCGACCTCAAATGAGTACCCGGTGCCATGGCGTGTAGTAAACATCGCTAGCACTGGGGGAGAGACAAAGGCGGCCGGGCATGGCGCTGGCCACCCACCCCCTCTGTGTGTGCCACAGTGCCGGTAGCCTTCATAGGCGCTGCTGCTACTCGCTAACAGCACTTGCCCCTACAGTCTGTTCAGGCTACACGGGGATCTTTGTCTTTGTTGGGGCAGTTGCCGTCTGCTGGTCATCTCAGTCGGTCAAGCCATGGCACCTGCAGGGTCTGTCACGTGACCTCCTCCTGCACCTAGCCTGGCACAGCAGCAGTCAACCCATGGCACCTGCTGGATCTATACCGTGACCTCATGCACCTAGCCTGGCACAGCAGCAGTACAACCCATGGCACCTGCTGGGTCTGTTCCTTGATGTGCACCTAGCCTGGCACAACCCATGGGCACCTGCAGGGTCTGTCACGTGACCACTTGCTGCACCTAGCCTGGCACAACGGCAGTCAACCCATGGGCACCTGCATCGTCTGTCCCGTGACCTGCCACTTCACGTGAGTGCTTCTAACGTGCACCTAGCCTGGCACGAGCGCCGTGGTGCCGTCACCGCCACCGAGTGGTGAACGGCGGTTGTTGTTGAAGTTGTTGTTGGTTAGCGCGACGCTTTGCTGATGCGCCGATGTTTGAGTCACGTTCTGAACACCCCCGCCATGCGTGACCCCTTGAAATGTGCGATGCAAAAGAGCTTGATAGCTCTTCGGATTTCCTCTGCCTGCAGTCTCAATAAAGATTATCATGCCTTCTGCTGCTGCTGCTCGGTCTCTATGGGGTCTGTCTGGTTCTATGTGGGTCTCTGTGGGTCTCTGGTTCTATAGGAGTTTCTGTCGGTCTCTGGTTCTAAATTAGTCTCTGTGGGTTTCTGGTTCTATATGGGTCTCTGGTTCTATTCGAGTCTCTGGTTCTATTCGAGTCTCTGGGTCTCTGGTTCTATATGGGCCTCTCATTCTAAACAGGCCTCTATGGAGGCTCTAAGTTCAGATGAATTTTGTTGCCCCAAAACATTCCCACGTGTCATAAAGGAAACTGACAATCGCACCTTTCATCCGCGCTCGAAGATCGTACAACGCTAATAGTGTGTGTAGCTGTGTGTGTCTTTGTGTGTAGCTGTGTGTGTGGAGCTGTGTGTATCTTTTTGTGTGTCTGTGTAGCTGTGTGGGTGTGTATATGTATGGGGAGCGGTACCAGCGGTGTCAAGATCGGCCTCTGTGGAGGAGGCTCGTGAAGGACACTACTGGGCAGTTGGAGGCAGTCGCCCTCCAACAACAACAGAGGGCGGAGGAGCGACGCTCACAACAACGAGCGGAGCGCCGGGTGGCTAAAGCACAGCAAGTTGGCACAGTAGGGGGCACAGGTGGTGCATCAGCCAGTCATCTTGGTCATCTCAGTCAGTCGACCCGTGACACCTGCTGGGTCTGCCCCGTGACCTGCCAGCGGGCGTTGGACACTTCACGTGGCCTCAAGGTGCACATGGCCTGGCACAAGCGTCGTGGTGACGTCACCGCCACTTTGTGGCGAATGGCGGTTGTTGTGTGTGTCTGTGTAGCTGTGTGTGTGTTTGTATGGGGAGCGGTGGTGGTGTAGCGAATAGCGCTACGCTGCCCTACGAACTCTGCAGAGACCCAAGTTGGATTCCACCTTCACGGCCACCACCACCAGTGAACAACCGGTCCTGGGCCTCCCCTAGGTCGACTCAGCCTCAATTATTACCCGGGGAGACAAAGGCGGCTGGGCGTGGTGCTGGCCACCCACCCCTCGTGTGCCCTGCCGGTGCTGCTACACGCTAACAGCACTTGCCCCAGCCGTCTGTTAAAGGCTATAGGGGGATCTTTGTCTGTGTGTGCTTTATATAAACCCGCACAGATAACGCTTTTAGGGCACGCTGACTTTTGCCCACCACCTCCACAAAGATAAGGTTTCTTTAAGGACACCTCCGATTTGCCCGATTGGCTACGTATGGTGCGAAAGAGATGCGACGTACATACACCACACTAACCTATCAAAGTAATTCTATAGGTCGTTGATGATACTCTAGATCAGCGTGCGTGGAGACAATTCAGAGATTGGCAAAGTGACTGCTGTAGAAGCAAGGGCTGAGGAAAATCCTGAACAGCGTGCGTGGAGACAAGCCAGAGACTGCACAGTCAATGCAGCAGCACGGGCTGAGGAACCTCAACATAACAAAACAGGTCCCTGCGGGGTGGGCTGGTAGGAACGAATAACCAAAGAATATAAACATAATGTATTATTACACTTGTTTAGCCAGGAAAGCCTCACTGAGTCTAAAGGTTTTTGTAGGGTCCTGCCAAGTGTTTGCAGTAGGGGGCGATGTTGCAAGTCCTGCAAAGTGTTTGCAGTAGGGGGCGATGTTGCTACACCTAATCGGACGGACGGACGGACGATATAATCTATTGTAGGCTGGTTCACTTCGTTCCTACCAGTAAAACGGTGCCTTAGAGGCAAGTCCGTCACGCAGCTGCAGCAAGAAGAAACAACCCAGACTGGAACAGCAGCTTTAGCTTACCAACCGGAGATCGGATTATTATTAACTGACACTGGTCAACACACTTTTTCTGGCACAAGGTATTTAAACGGTGTTAAGGTAATTTTGGGGTGCCGATTCCAAATCTGGCATCAGTTTTTGTCTGTCACATAAGGTTTTTGAGATGTCAAATATTGCATTTTAAATAAAACTGCAGAAGAAAAATATTAAATAAATGTGGATATCTATATAAAATGATATTATAAACACACTATCCTAAAAATACAGCACCGTATTTTAACATTAAAGCAGTCACTGACTCGCAACAACTTGCAATCATAAGTGACAGAGTTAATTTCGGGTAAAATCAATGAAAATGGGGTATACCGATAGCATAAAAATGATATGATAGAACAAATCTGAAATCAGATTTGTAATCAGCACCCTGAAATTAGTCTAAAACAGCTGCAAAAGTCCAGGCCAGAAAAAAATGTTTTTTTTTGTTGACCAGTGTAATCAGTCCGTGGCCAACACCATGCCCAGGTACCTTGTCTCCCCAGTGGCGATGTTTACTACGCACCGCACCAGGTACTAATTTGAGGCCCAGTCGACCTAGGGGAGGCCCAGGACCGGTTCAGATAATTGTCGCTGGTGTTGGCTGTGAGCGGGAATCAAACCACGACACTACACAGACACACAGGCGCACACACAAAGACACATGGAGACACACGCGCGGGGAGAGAGAAAGATGCAGACTCCACATATACAGCAGGAACCGTCGGGGTAGGAATCGAACCCACGACCTCCTGCGTACCAGGCGAGGGGACAAAACATCTCGCAGGGTCCGGGATCGAACCCACGAACCTCCTGCGTACCGGGCGATGTAGCCAACATCCTGTCAAATCTAGCCGAAAGCCTGGCCAGGTGTACGAGATCCGATTGGGTTCAGACGCATTTAAGAATAAATTTGACTTCAAACGCCGCTGAAAATGCAGCCAGGAACGTGGAGAATGTGGTTCAAAGTCAACCTCAAAAATACTAAAAATAAAGAATGACATCATCGCCATCATCATTGTCACCTTCATGAGCTGCTGACTCTCAGGTTTGGGCATTCGCACCTCCGGTTAGCGCGGCTGGTTACGTACGGTGCTAAACTATTTCAACATTCACACAAGTACATGCATTTGTATACCATTCAAGGTATGAAACAATAAAAAAATACCCTTTTTGGCAATAAAACAGAAGGTCGATTTAAAGCTTTCGTGACTGCAGGGATTCATCTTCTTGGTTCTTTCGGTAAAGTCACGTAAGGGAAATAATAAAATAATAAAAATAAAACATAATAAAATAATTCTCATGACTTTTGGCCACAACGCAAGCGTCCTAGGTGAAGACCAGGTCTGCAGGAAGAATGTTCTTACCTGAGGACGCTGCTTGCGTTGTGGCCGACGTGGAAATATTTAATAATGTTTTATTATTTTATTATTTCCCTTCTACGTACTTTACCAAATAACCGAAAAAAAAAAGGTGTTAAGATATTCAAACATCAACAGAAACCTTTGCAAGGTCATGTCTGCATTCACCACACTACTTGTGGTGAACATGACAAACACGCATAACACTGGTCAACAAAAAAACATTTTTTCTGGCCTGGACTTTTCCAGCTGTTTTAGACTAATTTCAGGGTGCCGATTCCAAATCTGATCTCAGATTTGCTCTATCACATCTCATTTTATGCTATCGGCATACCCCAGTTTCATTGATTTTACCAATTAACTGTCACTTATGATTGCAAGTTGTTGCGAGTCAGTGACTGCTTTAGTGTTAAAATATGGTGCTGTATTTTTAGGATAGTGTTTATAATATCATTTTATGTAGATATCCACATTTAATATTTTTATTCTGCAGTTTTTATTGAAAATGCAATATTTGATATCTCAAAAACCTGATTGATAGACAAAAACTGATGCCAGATTTGGAATCAGCACCCCAAAATTACCTTAAAACCGTTGGAATACCTTATGGCAAAAAGTGTGTTGACCAGTGTAATATATGCATTGTCTTTGAAACTTATTGGTCTACACCAACGACAGCCTTCCTGAGGGCCTAGTCTCACCAGTGTCAGACTGGAGACCCAAAAGGCGAACGGGTATTTGGAACATTTCTCTGGGAACGATTCAAAGATTAAATCGCTGCGATTGTGACCCGGTTGTTTGGCGCGCCCTTCGTTCCGTGGACTTCCCGTGCCACTTGCGAGCAAATGGACTCCGTGGTATCTGAGATGTTATCTCCCTCGCCTGGTATGCAGGAGGTCGTGGTTCAATCCTGTGACCCGGCAAGATGTTATCTCCATCGCTTGGTATGCAGGAGGTTCGTGGGTTCAATCCTGTGACCCGGCAAGATGTTATCTCGCTCGCCTGGTATGCAGGAGGTCGTGGGTTCAATCCTGTGACCCGGCAAGATGTTATCTCCATCGCTTGGTATGCAGGAGGTTCGTGGGTTCAATCCTGTGACCCGGCAAGATGTTATCTCGCTCGCCTGGTATGCAGGAGGTCGTGGGTTCAATCCTGTGACCCGGCAAGATGTTATCTCCCTTGCCTGGTATGCAGGAAGTCGTGGGTTCAATCCCGTGACCCAGCAAGATATTATATCCCTCGCCAGGTATGCAGGAGGTCCTGACGATGCCTGCTGCTGTATATTCGGAGTTTGCATGTCTCTCTTCCCGTGGTGGTCGCGTGGAAAGTCTCATCACAGCATCAAGAGTCCAGAATCTGAATCAGTATTTATATACTGCAGGAGGAATCCGCTGAGCTATGAATCTCCTTGTTCACAGATGGCTCAGTAGATGGCACAGGGTCGAATCGTTTTGACAACAAACACAACACACAAACACACAATAGGAGTGCAAAGTAAAGGAGAGGTAAATAAAGCACGCAAAATAAATATACAAACAAAACCCAAACTACTTTTACCAGGTGTAATGCCCCACTGAGTTGCTGAATCGAAATCTTTTTCAGAAGCGGTACCTGGCCATCAGATGTAATGATAGCAGCTCCAACCAAGTGGCTGATATCGTCATCATCACGTAGACATTCATAACAGCATCCAAATAAGCTAAACGCATAGAAACCCATTGACACTCCTAAAGACTCAAAGAGACCCATAGACTAAACTAAACTTTTTTTTAATCTCACAACGTGTCAGGCCCCACTGAGCTACTGTTACTGTGTAGCTCTTTCTCAGAAGCAACCCGGCCATCACACAATGATAGCAGCTCAAACAAGTGGACTTGTCCTCTTGGTTCTTTCGGTAAAGTCACGTAGAATGGAAATAATAAAATAATAAAAATAAAACATCATAAAATAATTCTCACGACGTTNCGGCCACAACGCAAGCAGCCGTCCTCAGGTGAAGAACAGGTCTGTCGGGAAGACAGCGTCTGAATGAACACCACCAGGCTTGGCAGCGTACATTTAAGCTGGGTTGGAGGGGGAAAAGCGCCTTGACAAAGGAATTTGCATATCAAGATGAATTTAGCATATTTATGGGAAATGCAGATATGGGATTAGTCACTACTTGTGTTCTTCACCTGAGGACGGCTGCTTGCGTTGTGTTCGAAACGTTGTGAGAATTATTTTATAATGTTTTATTATTTCATTATTTCCCTTCTACGTGACTTTACCGAAAGAACCAAGAAGATGAATCCCTGCAGTCACGAAAGCTTTAAATCGAACTATAAACTTGTTTTCATTGTTTCCAGGTATAAGGCTCCACTGAGCTGCTAAGCAGCTCTTTGTTTTCACGAGCATAACAGGCCACAACAAATTATATTATCATCATCATCGTGTAGAGATTCATACCAGCGGCCAAATACTATGAACGCATAGACATAGAGACTCAAAGACACATACCCATATAGATATGTAGAGACCTCTACTAAAACTAAACTATCTTTTATTTTACCAGGTAAGACCCCACTGAGCTATGTAGCTCTTTTTCAGAAGCGACCTGGCCACCATCACGAGTGATAGCAGTTCAACCACGTGGCTGATATCATCATCATCATCACGTGGGAATGTATTGCAGTCAAATACTCTAAACGCGTGACGTTGATTGTAAATCTGGAGAGAAAAACCGGAGGACCCGGAGAAAAATCCACGCAGTGACCACCACGGGGATAGAGAGACGCAGACTCCAGATATACAGCTGCAGGCATTGTCAGGGTCTGGATTGGAACCCACGACCTCCTGCGTACCAGGCGAGGGAGTTAACATCTCACAGCCACCACGGTGATGGACAGTCAAGGATGTTAACGTGCGGCGACAAGACAAAGAGGTAGAGGAAGTGAAGGATGGAGGCAGTTTCACTTTACTCACTTCCCGCTTCCATTTTCTATCCATTGTGGTGCCACGGTTGCTACGAGACGTTAACCCCTCGGCTGGTATGCAGGAGGGCGTGAGTTCGATCCCGTGACCCTGACTGCCTGCTGCTGCTGCTGCTGTAGATTTGTAGTAAATGTCTTTCTCTCCGCGCGGTGGTCCCTGGTGGATTTTTCTCACGTTCCTCCGGTTAAGTCACGTAGAAGGGAAATAATAAAATAATAAAAAGTAAACATAAATTTTATTATTATATATTATTTTATATTATATTATTTTTTATGTTTTATTTATTTAATTTTATTATTTCCCTTCTACGTGACTTTGCCGAAAGAACCAAGAAGATGAATCCCTGCAGTCACGAAAGCTTTAAATCTAAATTTAAAATGTGAACACTTCTGAGAATTTGCAACAACGCCACAAGAAATATGCTCTGGAGACCACCTGGAGAAGATTCCAGGCGTGTTGACTATGATGGCGAACAAGTCTTTGACTTTTTGAAGGTATTAACATTGCATTTGTTACCATGTTACAGTGTTTTATCCGTTCTTTTTCCATGAAAAACATAGTCCCGTCTAAGTGTTAACATTTTTTTTGAAGCATCCTGTACATGTGAAAAATCAAACAGGGTTTTTACCCTGCTATGAAATGTGTTTCTTCAACATCCTCATGAACAAAGAACAAACTGTTCACCACGCACGGTACTGTCGCAAAACAGAAAGAACATGCTCGATAATAATGACATTTTTGAAACTTATTGGCCTACACCAGGACCGCAGCCACGCTCGTCTGACACCATCAGACCAGAGAAACAAAAGGCGAAGATACAGAGCAACAAAACAGAGGACTTGTCGCTCGGGTCAAGCTTACATATATGATAATATCTGCAGCTGTATCAAAATTATAAAAATAAATAGGTTAATTTTCGATTTAAAGCTGACTGCAGCGATTCATCTTCTTGGTTCTTTCGGTAAAGTCACGTAGAAGGGAAATAATAAAATAATTAACATAAAACAATAAAATAATTCTCACGACGTTTCGGCCACAACGCAAGCAGCCGTCCTCAGGTGAAGAACAGGTCTGTCGGAAAGACAGCGTCTTGGTGATGTTCATTCAGACGCTGTCTTTCCGACAGACCTGTTCTTTACCTGATTACGGCTGCTTGCGTTGTGGCCGAAACATCGTGAGAATTGTATTTTATTATGTTTTATTTTTATTATTTTATTATTTCCCTTCTACGTGACTTTACCGAAAGAACCAAGAAGAGGAATAGGTTTGTTTACCCTTTCTGACAATAAAACAGGTGTTGTGTTAAGATGTTCAAACAACAAATAGATTACAGCTTTTGCTAGGAATCAAGTTACTACGTTAACCACACACAGTGATTGTGGCGAACATGCTAACAAACCATGCTCTGATTATAATATACGTGTTGTCTCTGAAACTGATTGGCCTACACCATATACACCATATATTTTCAAATTTTGGTAGAAGATTATGACCTCTAACATGCCTGTCAACCCCTTACCTTATTACAGACCAATTCAGACCTTATTGGTCACCCCGTGCCCTTGAAAAATCTCAATGTTCATCCTACAAAGTCCCATCACAAGGGAGAAACACAAACAAAGACACATATTTTTGTGCCCATATTGAAACGGCTGTACACCATAAGGGCTTGAAAACTCAATTTCCCCTGTACAAGAGAATCCGGGGTAAACCGTATGGGTTGCCAGCTATGCTCTAATGTATATGTAGTGCCAGTACTCCAAGGGATCCCAGGCTACTGTTCAAGATGACGTCACGAGCGAAAGGAAAGAGAGGGCAGGGCGTGAGAGTTTGGGAACTCAGGGGGATGGGGGTGACGTCACCGGAAGAGGCGGGACTGTGGGGGGCAGCTTCCTGGTGGGATTTGATTGGAGTGGTCGCACGCAGAGGTCGCAAACGGGTTTTGATTCCTTACCCGTACCCGGCCGCACCAGGGTCGCAAATGGGTACCCGTACCCGGCCGTTCCCTACCCGTACCCTACCCAAAATGAGTGACAAACGGTGACTCACCAGTGACTCACGGCCTACCCGTACCCGGCCGCACCAGGGTCGCAAACGGCTACCCGTACCCGGCCGGGTACGGGTAGCCGGGTAGGGTACGGGTACGGGTACCCGGTTGCGACCTCTGTCGCACGCGGCATGTGACACGTGGGCTGAATAAAGAGTTGTGTCGTCTCAATCTTCATCTGGTGGACTCATTACATATTTCAGTCTAACACCTAGGAGGCTTTGCGACCAATATTCATCATAGAGGTGATTGCGTAAATATATAAATGTGTCGTTAAATCCGCCACCACCCGACACAACCAATTAGTAAGGTTTGTCACGTAAACAGAACGTGCCAATTCGTTACTAGTACAGCACACCGGTGTGTAAATGTTGTGGCTTTGCTCTCCAACACACGCTATATTACTATACGAGTGTTGTATATAAAATGTAGAGTGTATATACAATGTATGTAAATGTACATGAACGTTTAATAAAGTACGGTACTGTCGAGTAAATTATTTCAATAACCATCGGTAGCATCCAGGTCAGATAGAACACCTGAGATTATTTTGGTCACATGCCCTCAAATCCACCGCTGGTGTGGTGGCAAGGGTGCAATTCCACTCCTCGCTTCCCGCCCGTGCGCATGCAGTGAACGTAGCGAGTGGCAGTGTTGAGTGCGAATCGGGGGGTCCGCGTACCCGAGACCTGCACTGCGCCATTTGTCATCGCGCAACAAACCCGTTCGACGAAAACAATAAGTAAGAATTACCCCGTTGCCTGAAGTTGGGGCCGTGTGTCTGGCATGTATGTATCCACTCGCGAACGAATGACGAGGCGACCTGCTGTGATGATTCCCAAACTGGATTGGAGGGGATCCCCCCACCTATGCCACCCAAGTGGGGAATTATTTGAAAAAGTCCAGAAAGGTTTTGGCCGTTTAAACGAGAAATCATAAAATTTCACCTCTTGCGATCGCGCCAACAGATCCACAAAACTATGTAAATGTTTTTATTTAACGAGGTATGGCCCGCTGAGCTATGTAGATATTTTTTCCCGAAGTGACTTGACCATCACAAATGAAAGCTCAACGAAGTGACATATATTCATCATCATCATTATTGTCGTCGTGTCGAAATTTCTAACAGCAGCCAAATAACTCGAAACTCATGATCCACAGAGACCCCATAGACACATACAGAGACCCGCAGACTCACACAGACCCAAACACACACAGAGACCCATAGACTCACACAAAACCCACAGACTCGCACAGAGACCCACAGACAGCAACAACTGCCATTCGCCAAGTGGCGGTGATGTCACCGCGGTGTTTGTGCCAGGCTATGTGCACTTTATGGCCACGTGAAGTGTCCAACACCCGTTGGCAGGAGGTCCTGGGACAGAACCTGCAGGTGCCATGGGTTGACTGAGATGACTGGCCGAAGCACCACCTGTACCCCGAGCTGCCCGGCACTTCTCTGCCCTCCATTGTAGCTGAGGGTGACTCCCTACAACTACCCAGTAGCAGTGTCCTTCACGAGTCTCCTCCACGGAGGCCGATCTTGACACCACTGGTACCGGTCATCGGCAAGTCCACTCAGCTCTACATCCTCTTGTACCACATCACTCCATCTCTTCTGTAGCCCGTGCCGCGCCCACTTACCCCCCTCTATGTGGCCGAACAAAAGCTGTTTCGGCATGCAGTGGTCTGGTTAAACTCCAGACGGATTGCAGGCAGGCCAGCCTGAATGTTTCTAACCGGTAATATTTTCCATCAGGGGAGGTTTCACAAGCATAGAGAAGGGAGGGCATAACTATGGCCGAGAAGACCCAAAGCATCGTTCGGAGCGACAGACAGGTAGCTTCCACACAGCATTACGCAGACAATGAAATATAATGCTGTTCAACCAGAGACGGTCATGAGCACACTGCCCAGGTATGGGAAACTCTGCACTCTGCCCCATCACCATGGAGTTGTGGGGGTGGAGTGTCCGATGGTACAAAATACCCAGGCAGGTGCTTAGTTTTGGTGGGGCTGATGGCAAAACCTTATCTCTTAGTGGCATGCTCCAGGTTGAGCAGCAGCACCTCCAACTCCTCAGAGTGAGCAGCAATCACCAGATCATCAGTATACGTAACATGGTTGACCAATAGGGAGCAATCGCTCAATGGCACCGAGCATCCATCAGCCTCCCATTGTTTCTGTATCAGATGGAATTCCTCTGGTACAGCCATGAAAAGCTTCTTGAACTACGTGGTCAAGAATAATGTAGGTGCCAGAGGAGATCCCTGTCGCACCCCAAGGTGAATAGGGAATGGATACGACTCCCGGCCATGCAGATTTACCTGGGCCTGCTCACCATCATGAAGGCCTAATGATTGTGAGCAGAGTCAGGGATCCAAAGCACAAAGAACAACCCAGAGCCAGGCTATTGATGGTGTCATAGGCCTTGACCAGGTCAATAAACAGAGATGTAGGTCTGTTGGAATTCCTACACTTCTGCTGGAGCAAACAGACAAAAACAACTGTTATGTGTGCAGGACCGCCCTGGCCTGAAACCAAATTGGGGCTCCGCAAGCCCCTCTCGTCAGCGTGCCTGGCAAGGCGATTTCGAATAATCCTCGCCAGGACCTTTCCCAGCACACTGAGGGAGATGCCCTGTAGTTGGTACAGTGTGGTCCCCCTTCTTAAAGAGGACAACCAGGGCATCCTAATCCTGCAGGATTCATCCAGTGGTCCACACTGTTATGATGAGAATAGGTTTGTTTCCCCTTTTTTCTGGCAAAAAACAACCCTTTCACAAGGAATCATGTCTGCATTAACCACAATACTTGTGGTCAGAATGCAAACAAAAAAAACACACTCTGATAATATATGCATTGTCTTTGAAACCGATTGGTCCACACCAGAGACAGCTTTCTTTGAACCTCGTCTCAAACGGTTAGACCAGAGGACGCCAAAAGGCATACAGCACAAAGACAAAGCACTATCAGAGTAATGCGAGCTCGGGTTGAGCATCTACATCATGGGACCTCTTTTGCCAGTACAAAATATAATAGGTTTTTTCCCTTTTTTTGGTGCTGGCAAAGGAGGTCCCATGATGTAGATGTTATTATGTCAGCAGTTCACTTGGGAGATCATCTCTTCCCAGAACTTTTTCTGGTCTCAGATTTTGGATCGCCTTCCGTACTTCCTCAACAGATGGTACTTGAGCCAGCCACTCACAGGGGGTGACTGTCTTCAAATATTTTGGGCACCGCAGCCTCAGCAGGGTCATCCCCACTTTGCCCCATGATGTTTCCAGGATGAGGAATTTCTCATCCCCCAGGACCTCAGAAACGCTCAGAAATAAGCAAACCTGTTACTGGGGTCAGAGATCGGATCACCTTTCTTTCCCCTAAAGATGGTGATATGTGTGGCTATGCAAGTTACTTTTTAATGGAGTTAAAGAGTGATTTGTGATCGCGGCCTATTGCGACAGACTCCATCTCCTCAGCAATCCGCAACCACCAACCATCCTTGCAGTGCCACACGGCTCTCCGAACCTCCGGGCGAAGGCTGCGGTAAGCCTCCTGATTCTGATGTGGGATGCTGTAGATGGTGAGAGTGGGCCTGTCGCTTTTAAACACCTGCTCAATTAGCGAGGGTCCTAAACCTCGCCCTTTTCTCCTCGGCATCAGGAGGAGTGGGGGACGATGTCAACTCCAGCTGCAAGCGATGATGATATTCCTGCTTGCAACTTTCATCAGAGTCCAGGCCACTATGGATTTGAACGGGGTCCTATAAAGACAAACCACCAATGCAGTGGAGGGATGGCAGATGACAAGCCGATGGTCAGCTCCATGGTAGGTCCAGCAGATATTCATCCTTGGACTCAGCACGCATCCATGTTGTTGTGTGGATGCGCCGATTCCAAAACAGCGTGTTGGTAACTACAATCCCATGGGCTGCACAGAAATCTAGCCACCTCCTACGTTGTGATTGAGCTGATCTGGCCCATGCCTTCCAATCACTCCAGACCAGGTGCCAGCATCATGACCCACTGGGACATTGAAGTCACCCAACAAGATGACTCTATCCTGAAGGGCCACTTTATCTAGCACCTGGGATAGCAGGTTATCGAAGGCATCGGACTCATCGGCCTTGCCTGCATCCCTCCACTGATGTTAATCTTCGGTGGGGAGTAACCACGACCACCACTCTTTGCCTCTGGTTGATGAGAAGGCGAGCACAAAATAGCCTGAGGCTTACAGCTTCCCACACTTTATTTCCACGCTCCCAAGCACCCTTCATATTTTATTCACAGAGATCCATAAACTCACACGTAGACCCACAGACTCACACAGAGACCCATCGACTCATCACACAGAGACCCATAGACTCACACAGAGACCCACAGATATGCACGCAGACCCACAGACTCACACGGAGGCCCAGGACCGGTTCAGATAATCGTCACTGATGTTGGCCGTGAGCGAGAATTGAACGTGGGTCGCCAGGTTCATAGGGCAGCGCGCTAACCACTACACTACCGCTCCCCCTTAACAGACACACAGACCCTCACCCACACAGAGACCCACAGACTCACACAAAGAGAATCACTATCACACACTTAGACTCACTCTCACACACACAGAGTCTGTCTGTGGGTCTCTGTGGGTGAGCCCACAGAGACCCACAGACTCTCACACAGAGACTCTCACACAGAGACTCACTCACAGAGACCCACAGCCTCACACACAGAGACTCTCACACACAGAGACACTCACACACAGACTCTCACACACAGAGACACACACAGACTCTCACACACAGAGACCCGCAGACTCACACACAGAGACTCTCACACACAGAGACACTCACACACAGATACCCACAGACTCACAGAGACTCTCACACGCAGAGAATCACTATCACACACTTAGACTCACTCTCACACACACACAGAGACTCACTCACACACAGAGACTCGCACACACAGAAACTCAGACTCACCCACACTTAGACCCACAGACTCACACACAGAGACTCTCACACACACAGAGACTCACAGACTCACCCACACAGAGGCCCACAGACTCTCACAGAGACTCACACACACAGAGACTCACAGACTCACCCACACTTAGACCCACAGACTCACACACAGAGACTCTCACACACACAGAGACTCACAGACTCACCCACACAGAGGCCCACAGACCCTCACAGAGACTCACACACACAGAGACTCACAGACTCTCACACAGAGACTCTCACTCACACAGAGACTCACAGACTCACCCACACAGAGGCCCACAGACCCTCACAGAGACTCACACACACAGAGACTCACAGACTCTCACACAGAGACCCACAGACTCTCACACAGAGACTCTCACTCACACAGAGACTCACAGACTCACCCACACAGAGGCCCACAGACCCTCACAGAGACTCACACACACAGAGACTCACAGACTCTCACACAGAGACCCACAGACTGTCACACAGAGACTCTCACTCACACAGAGACTCACAGACTCACCCACACAGAGACCCACAGACTCTCACACAGAGACTCACCCACACAAAGACCCACAGACTCTCACACAGAGACTCTCACTCACACACAGAGACTCACCCCGAACGCCACGAGTAGAAGTGCAGCGATGTAATCCGGCAGTCGGGTCATCGTTGTCAATTCCTTTATAGTCGCGAGGCCATCAACCTCGACTTCATCATCGGTGGACGGGTGGACCACCCGCGCAAGCGAAAGGAAGTGTCCCAGCGTAGACGTGGCTGATGTAGTTCCCCCTTGAGCAACGTGACCTCCAATACCACACCCACCATGACCACTTCACTGTGACGCTGCGCCACCTGGCGTGCTGAGTGAGTCATGGACCTAGTATTTAATTTATTGTTTTCTCTTTATACGTGACTTTACCGAACGAACCAAAGAGTGGACCTAACAACTTTAAATTTACACCATTGGAACCTCATTTGCCAGTAGAAAAATATGATAATTGTTTTTTTGCCCTTCTATCTGGCAACAAAACTGACACCTTTTTTACGAGGAGTCATGTTTGCATAGACCGCAATACCTGCAGTCATAATGCAAACAAAACACAACTCTGATAATGTATGCACTGTCCTTGAAGTTGATTGGTCCACACCCGAGACAGCTTTCCTTAGAGCCTAGTCTCACATGGTGTTGGACCAGATGACGCCAAAAGGCGCACAACTCAAAGACAATGCACCATCAGAGTATGAGAGCTCGGGGTGAAGCATTTACACCATTGGAACCTCCTTTGCTTGCCAAATGAGGTTCCAATGGTGTAAACTTTTAATTTCCCCTCAGAATCATCGGAATGTTTATTGTGTCGATGGTTGGAGGAGAAATCCTGCTGAGCTGCGAAGCTCTTTGTACGAAAATAAAATCACGGATGGTCCAGTGGAGTGCACGGCTCTCGGAACGTTACGACAACAACAACAACACGACAGGAGTGCAACAGTATAGAAGAGGTAAACAAATCACGTAAAAAATATACAAATACACATGTGGTATGTTAGCACTATTAATTCTAGATTTGAAGCTTTCGTGACTGCAAGGATTCATACTCATAGTTTTTCTGTAAAGTCACGTAGGTAAAAAATTAAATAAATAATAAAGAATAAAATAATAAGAGCATGAAACGTCGAGATTTTATTATTTATTAAATTTTATTTCATTTTTTACCTACGTGACTTTATCGAAAGAACTAAGATTATGTTAGCAGGTGTAAGGCCCCACTGGGGCTGCTGTCGTTATTTGCGGCTGGTGTCATCATCATCACGTGGACATAATAGCAGCCAAATAATCTAATCTAACACGCATAGAGATAGATAGCCAAAAAGATACGTAGATACCCACAGAGATACATAGATAGCCATAGAGATGCATAGAGACACAGATCCATAGAGATACATATATAGCATATTTCGATTTAAAGCTTTCGTGACTGCAGGGATTCATCTTCTTGGTTTTTTCGGTAAAGTCATCACGTAGAAGGGAAATAATAAAATAATAAAACATAATAAAATAATTCTCACGACGTTTCGGCTACAACGCATAATATGACTTTGAAACCCCCCGCCCACCTCCTACGCATTTCCATGAATATGCTAAATTCCTCTTGATATGCACATTCTTTTGTCAAGGCGCTCTTCTTCCACCTCCAACTCAGCTTATATATAAGCTCCAAGCTTGGCAGTCTCATTCTTCACCTGAAGACGGCTGCTTGCGTTGTAGCCGAAACGTCGTGAGAATTATTCTATTATGTTTTATTTGTATTATTGTATTACTTCCCTTCTACGTGACTTTACCGAAAAACCAAGAAGATAGATAGCATAGAGATGCATAGAGACACAGATCCATAGAGATACATAGATACCAGAGATACAGAGACCCATAGATCCAGAGACCCATGGAGATACATAGAGACCCATACGACCCATAGACACCCATAGACCCACAGAGACACATCGATGCACAGATAACCATTTACAGAGGCTCAGAGAGACCCATACTCAAGAAACCCATACTGAAATGAAACCATTTTCATTTTACGAGATGTAAGGTCCCACTGAGGCTACTGTTCAGCTCTTTTACACGCTTTTTTATTAACTGTCTGTTGTTGTATCCTCAAATCTTGTAACTCAAATTTAACCCACTTCCCAACGTGGTATCGACTGCAAACTTGGCATACTTATGTCATACTGATGACAATACTATATTCTATCATTAAAAAAATATTTTTAAACATTCTTTTTATGTTATGTTTCGGCTTGGCTCTAATTGTCCACGCTCAACTGACGGCTGTAAATCACCACGGCCCCTTACGTTGTGGAAAACTTCGGGGCCACTTCCTGGAGTCGTGGAGTTCTTCAATTACTAGTACGGGACATCTTCTTGGTTCTTTCGGTAAAGTCACGTAGAAGGAAAATAATAAAATAATAAAAATAAACATAATAAAATTATTCTCACGACGTTTCGGCCACAACGCAAGCAGCCGTCCTCAGGTGAAGAATGAAACACCACCACGCTTGGAGCGTATATTTAAGCTGCTGGGTTGGAGGGGAAGAGCGCCTTGACAAAATAATTGCTACAAGAGGAATTTAGCATATTTATGGGAAATGCAGATTGGGATTAGTCACTACTTGTGGAAAGTAGGAGGTGGGGGGGGGGTTTCAAAGTCATTATGCCGTGCATTATGCAGATGCAGGATAGAGCATCAAAGGGAGGGAGAGGGTTAGCAGTAATAGAGAGATGAATTTTAATAGTAAGGCGCTGCAGCAGTGAAACCACCACGTAAAAAACTAAAATATCAATCAGTACCATCAATATACTAAATATACTCTACAATAAGCTGAGCTACAACAGAAGTATACATTACAATTCTATGTCCAAAAAAAATATCGAAATTTTTTGTCTTACATCACACGGGCCTACCCGTACTATTACCGCCTAGCCCAATTAATTATATATTGCAACTATAGCCACCTTAGACTATACATTGTAATATTACACACTGTATTATTCTACCCACCCTACTGTATACACACTGCTATATCACTATACAATTACGATAATATATTACCGTATACATTATATTAAACATTACACTTTTATACTATTTATTATTATACAATCTACTATACACTATACCAGTGACTGTCGCGTGAAAGGTACTAAGAGGAAGCAACGAAATATGCAATGGGAGAGTGGCGATAGACTTGCAGCGGAGCAAAGATCATTCCCTCGGAGATAAAAGATATACAGTGATACTTCGGTTCACGAACTTAATTCGTGAACTGACTCTGGTCGTGAACCGAATTGGTCGTGAACCGAGGCACATTTTCCCATAGGGTTCAATGTAAATCCGGTTAATCCGTTCTGACCTTTTTTTTGGTTTTTGAAGCACAAAAATATGAAACAAATGACAATACACATTAGTACTGTACAGTATAGTAATGTATAAAGACAGAACACTAACCTTGCTTGAGATGACTTCAGTAAGCACTCAAACGGGTGAACTGTACAATACAGTAAGTACAGTATTGTACAGTACAGTAGTACAGTACTGTATGTGCTAAAAAGCACACCAAAAGCAAAAAGTCACTGAAAGTGTCTTCACAGTACTCACAGTACTTCTTTCTGTGTCTCTTCTTCTCTCCACGATCTTCCTACAGGAAGTCACGACCATGTGACAGCCTGGAAATAGCATTAAAATGGCCGCGCTCCTGTTCGTGAACCGAAGCGGAGTTCGTGAACCGGAGCATATTTTTATGAAATTTTCTGTTCGTGAACCGAGTTGTTCGTGAACCGAGGTATCACTGTATAGTCAATGCCAGTGAGTGTACTGCGGTCTGAAAGTCACCGTAAACGTGAACACAATCAGTTAAGATCCGAAATGGTTTATTACGTCCTTCAAATAATTGCTGAGCCAGAATCCATCTTCTCGGTTGAAATTGTCTCTGTGTTTGTAAATGTGGATCGCCTCATGAACGAATCTCTCATGGTAGCCAGATGGCTTGCAGAGAACCTCTGTCTTGGAGAAGTCAATGTCATGTGAGCCCACGGAATTATAACAGTGATCTGCCACGGCTGAGGTGTTGGTCCTACCGTGTTTCAGGTCTGCTTTATGTTCACGGATGCGGTCCGAGACATGTCGTTTGGTTTCTCCAATGTAACTGCTACCACAGAGGCAACTTAGTTTGTAGACGCCAGGGTACTGTATGTCTGGAACCACATCTTTTACAGACGGGACCAGATCACGGATTTTATGTACTGTGTTGAATCGGACCTGGATCTTGTGTTTAATCAGAATTTTGGAGATCTTTTTTGTGACCCCAGCAATGTAGGGTAAGGTGATGGTCTTGAAAGGCTCCTCAACAGGATCCTTCTTGATGATTGGAGTGATGGCCTTGCGGATTGTGTAGTCGGAGTAACCATTAGCCTTAAGAGCTTGGCGTACGTGTTTGAGTTCACTGGCAATGTGTTCCTGGTGGGAAATGCATTGGGCTCTATGGTATAGAGTCTTGATGAGGGAATTCTTCTGGGATGGATGGTGGTGGGAATCCGGTTTCAGGTAAGCATCCGTATGGGTGGCTTTCCTGTAGACAGAGTGGCTCATTGAACCATCAGGTCTCCTTTTAATTAGAACATCCAAAAAGGGTAGCTTGCCATCTTTTTCGACTTCCATGGTGAATCTGATGGCTGGATGTATGGAATTGATGTGGTCGAGAAATTGGTCTAGAGCAGGCCAGCCATGTGGCCAGATGACAAAAGTGTCATCTACGTACCTCTTCCACAAGGTCGGGCGTAGAGTGGCAGTCTGGATGGCGTCAGTCTCAAATTTCTCCATGAAGACGTTGGCTACAACCGGAGATAGGGGGAGCCCATTGGGGTGCCCTCAGTTTGCCTGTAGAAAGTTCCATTCCAGGTGATGTATGTATTGGTTAAGCAGTGTCTCACCAGGGGGGTACCCCAGCATTCAATCCTTGATGAACCAAGTCTTCAATGATTGCGATGGTGTCAGGTACAGGAACCTTGGTGAACAAGGAAACCACATCAAAACTGACAAGCAGGTCATCGAGTAGAGTTTGTATGAACTCCCCCTGGGCTATAGAGTGGAGTTTGTGTGTTTTCTCCCCCCCCCCCCATCTCTCCTCCCTCCCTCCCCACCTCCCTCCAGGCTCCGGCTGGAGCACACATGCCGGGGACATGCGCGTCTTTTTCGAACGCTGGAGGGCCAGAAAAGCCCTCCGTTCCGGCGTGAACGTCACTCCTCCTTTTCACTTTATGTGCTCGCTCGTCGGCGTGGCGTGCACGACAACCAGTGGACGTGTTTGTGTGGCGCATTCAGCGCGTGGTGTTTTTAAATCCTTTATATTAAGTTCACTTGCTTGCTTACGAACGTGCAAATCTTTCGGTCGTTTTTTAACCCACTTCCCGTGATCCAATCGAGCTGACATTTTGCACACAGACTCGTTGTGCGTGACAATTAATGTTCATGAAAAAAAACTTCCAATATTTTACTGTTTAGGGAAAAAAATATTTAATTACCAATTGCTTAATGGTGGCAGGCAATCATCTGACCCATAGGTGGCAGCCATCTCAAGCCAGAGGACGAGAGGACTCTAGCCGCCACGCATATAAAGGATTTAGAGTGAAAAACTTTGTTTTTACGGGTTAATTTTTTTTATTGCTGGCGAATGTATTTCGTGTCGAAATCACCTTCAATGCTGTGCCGCTAGCGGCAATAAAAATTGCTTAAAAGTCAAAGTTCTCTCTCTCCACTTTTGTTTTGCCTCCACAGGCAATAAAATTCTCCAAACGGGAACTGAAGTCCAAACGTCAGAATCACCAAAGTCAACAAAACACCCAACAAACCACCCTCCGTTTATATCGCTGGGAGGATAACTCCCAAGAGGCATGAGGCTCCCTCCTTTCGCCAAAAACGCGGGAGAGCGCGAGAAAGGAAGCGACAGCACCCACGAGGTTTGAGTCTTTCCAAAAAGGAATCTTTACTGAACAGAGAAGAACGACGACAACGACGATAATTACAATGAGCAGCCTAACGAGATTAAACACTTTTAGCGAACGGTGGAGGGGGTGGTCTGTGTGGGGATCATCCTAGCACGGGGGTGGGGGGAGGTTAGTTCGGCTTTGTGTACAGACACCCTCACCCTTCTCTCTCTTATCTCTCTCTCTGGGCTATAAAGTGGAGTTTGTATTAACTCCCCCCCCCCTGTTCTAGTGGAGTTTGTTCGCTTTTTCTCTCCCCCTTCCCCCTCTCCCATCCACCCTCCCTTTCTCCCAATCGACTTTTGTTTCGCCTCCACCGTGGAACTGTGGCACCAAAAGTCCGCATCACAAAAGCCAACACAACCACCCAACAAACCACCTCCCGCGTCTCCTCCCAATGTCAACAACCACAAGATCCAGCACTGCAAACTCCACACGAAAAAAAACTAAAACGGCCGAGACAAAACAACCTCGTTGGGACCTAAACCACCACCGTCACTAGTCACACCACCATCTCCATCGCCAGCATCACCATCTCCACCATTTCCACCATCACCACCATCATCACCATCACCACCATCATCACCATCTCCACCACCGCCACCATCACCATCTCCACCACCACCATCTCCAGCATCACCACCATCTCCACCACCACCATCTCCAGCATCACCACCATCTCCACCATCACCATCTCCACCACCACCATCTCCAACACCACCATCACCATCTCCACCACCACCACACACAATGAATCATCGCAAGCCCCTTCACCACCATCACCACCATCTCCAACACCACCACCATCTCCACCCTCACCATCTCCACCCTCACCATCTCCACCACCATCTTCATCACCACCACACACAATGAACCATCGCAAGCTTCTTCTGGGGTCAATGCAGCAGAGACAACGCGAGCGACTACCCCCCGGGTACAGCTGGCGGCGACTCGCTTCTGTGATGCAAGAGACGATTTCTGCCGGACCTGTCTCTACATGTGGCGAGTGTGTTGTGTGTGGTGTGGTGAGTGTGTGGTGAGTGTGGTGTGGTGAGATCACGTGGTCTAGCTTGGGGTGTAAGCGGGTGTTGAACGCAAACGGGCAAAAGGCCATAAAACAGAATGCGGCTCTAGCTCTGGTGTAGGCCAATCAGTTTCAAGTCCACAGTGTTGCAGAAAGTGTGAAGCTCCGTGAATGGAATGCGTACCTGTACCTTGCAATAAAAAGTATGTGTGGCTGTTTGGTGTTGGAACAGATGAACAGACTTCGTGTTTTATGTTCAGCCCCAGAAATACGTGGATTCGCGCAGAGATGCACACACTCACCACCACACTACACTATACACTACTATACACTACACTACACACTACTATACACTACACTAATATACACTACACTAATATACACTACACTATACACTACACTATACACTACACTATACACACTACTATATACACTACACACTACACTATACACTACTATACACTACACTATACACTACTATACAGTACACTACTATACACTACACTATACACTACTACTTACAATACACTACACTATACACTACACTATTACTATACACTACACTATACACTACACTATACACTATACTATACACTACACTATACACTACACTACTATACCCCACCCCACGCACCCCACTTAATTACAACACGGCGCGTGCTGACAGCACCTTCCGGCCACCCACTCTCGCAAAGGGCTTTGCCGTTTGCGTTTTTTATTGAACTCGAAGTTCATCGAGCTGAGCTGCACCCTCAAATTCCTCCACCACCCTCCTCCGACTGTTTGACATTGGGGTCGACTGTTAGACATTGACTGTTAGAGATGGAGGTTGACTGTTAGAGATTGAGATTGACTGTTAGAGATTGACTGTTAGAGATGGAGGTTGACTGTTAGAGATTGAGATTGACTGTTAGACATTGACTGTTAGAGATGGAGGTTGACTGTTAGAGATTGAGATTGACTGTTAGACATTGACTGTTAGAGATGGAGGTTGACTGTTAGAGATTGAGATTGACTGTTAGACATTGACTGTTAGAGATGGAGGTTGACTGTTAGAGATTGACTGTTAGAGATGGAGGTTGACTGTTAGAGATTGAGATCGACTGTTAGACATTGACTGTTAGAGATGGAGGTTGACTGTTAGAGATTGAGATTGACTGTTAGAGATTGACTGTTAGAGATGGAGGTTGACTGTTAGAGATTGAGATCGACTGTTAGACATTGACTGTTAGAGATGGAGGTTGACTGTTAGAGATTGGGGTCGACTGTTAGACATTGACTGTTAGAGATGGAGGTTGACTGTTAGAGATTGAGATTGACTGTTAGAGATTGGGTCGACTGTTAGAGATTGGGGTCGACTGTTAGAGATTGACTGTTAGAGATGGAGGTTGACTGTTAGAGATTGGGGTCGACTGTTAGAGATTGACTGTTAGAGATGGAGGTTGACTGTTAGAGATTGGGGTCGACTGTTAGACATTGACTGTTAGAGATGGAGGTTGACTGTTAGAGATTGAGATTGACTGTTAGAGATTGGGGTCGACTATTAGAGATTGGGGTCGACTGTTAGAGATTGACTGTTAGAGATGGAGGTTGACTGTTAGAGATTGGGGTCGACTGTTAGACATTGACTGTTAGAGATGGAGGTTGACTGTTAGAGATTGAGATTGACTGTTAGAGATTGGGGTCGACTGTTAGAGATTGGGGTCGACTGTTAGAGATTGACTGTTAGAGATGGAGGTTGACTGTTAGAGATTGGGGTCGACTGTTAGAGATTGACTGTTAGAGATGGAGGTTGACTGTTAGAGATTGGGGTCGACTGTTAGACATTGACTGTTAGAGATGGAGGTTGACTGTTAGAGATTGAGATTGACTGTTAGAGATTGGGGTCGACTGTTAGAGATTGGGGTCGACTGTTAGAGATTGACTGTTAGAGATGGAGGTTGACTGTTAGAGATTGGGGTCGACTGTTAGACATTGACTGTTAGAGATGGAGGTTGACTGTTAGAGATTGAGATTGACTGTTAGAGATTGGGGTCGACTGTTAGAGATTGGGGTCGACTGTTAGAGATTGACTGTTAGAGATGGAGGTTGACTGTTAGAGATTGGGGTCGACTGTTAGACATTGACTGTTAGAGATGGAGGTTGACTGTTAGAGATTGAGATTGACTGTTAGAGATTGACTGTTAGAGATGGAGGTTGACTGTTAGAGATTGGGGTCGACTGTTAGACATTGACTGTTAGAGATGGAGGTTGACTGTTAGAGATTGGGGTCGACTGTTAGACATTGACTGTTAGAGATGGAGGTTGACTGTTAGAGATTGAGATTGACTGTTAGAGATTGGGGTCGACTGTTAGAGATTGGGGTCGACTGTTAGAGATTGACTGTTAGAGATGGAGGTTGACTGTTAGAGATTGGGGTCGACTGTTAGAGATTGACTGTTAGAGATGGAGGTTGACTGTTAGAGATTGAGATTGACTGTTAGAGATTGGGGTCGACTGTTAGAGATTGGGGTCGACTGTTAGAGATTGACTGTTAGAGATGGAGGTTGACTGTTAGAGATTGGGGTCGACTGTTAGACATTGACTGTTAGAGATGGAGGTTGACTGTTAGAGATTGAGATTGACTGTTAGAGATTGGGGTCGACTGTTAGAGATTGGGGTCGACTGTTAGAGATTGACTGTTAGAGATGGAGGTTGACTGTTAGAGATTGGGGTCGACTGTTAGAGATTGACTGTTAGAGATGGAGGTTGACTGTTAGAGATTGGGGTCGACTGTTAGACATTGACTGTTAGAGATGGAGGTTGACTGTTAGAGATTGAGATTGACTGTTAGAGATTGGGGTCGACTGTTAGAGATTGGGTCGACTGTTAGAGATTGACTGTTAGAGATGGAGGTTGACTGTTAGAGATTGGGGTCGACTGTTAGACATTGACTGTTAGAGATGGAGGTTGACTGTTAGAGATTGAGATTGACTGTTAGAGATTGGGGTCGACTGTTAGAGATTGGGGTCGACTGTTAGAGATTGACTGTTAGAGATGGAGGTTGACTGTTAGAGATTGGGTCGACTGTTAGACATTGACTGTTAGAGATGGAGGTTGACTGTTAGAGATTGAGATTGACTGTTAGAGATTGGGGTCGACTGTTAGAGATTGGGGTCGACTGTTAGAGATTGACTGTTAGAGATGGAGGTTGACTGTTAGAGATTGGGGTCGACTGTTAGACATTGACTGTTAGAGATGGAGGTTGACTGTTAGAGATTGAGATTGACTGTTAGAGATTGGGGTCGACTGTTAGAGATTGGGGTCGACTGTTAGAGATTGACTGTTAGAGATGGAGGTTGACTGTTAGAGATTGGGGTCGACTGTTAGACATTGACTGTTAGAGATGGAGGTTGACTGTTAGAGATTGAGATTGACTGTTAGAGATTGGGGTCGACTGTTAGAGATTGGGGTCGACTGTTAGAGATTGACTGTTAGAGATGGAGGTTGACTGTTAGAGATTGGGTCGACTGTTAGACATTGACTGTTAGAGATGGAGGTTGACTGTTAGAGATTGAGATTGACTGTTAGAGATTGGGGTCGACTGTTAGAGATTGGGGTCGACTGTTAGAGATTGACTGTTAGAGATGGAGGTTGACTGTTAGAGATTGGGGTCGACTGTTAGACATTGACTGTTAGAGATGGAGGTTGACTGTTAGAGATTGAGATTGACTGTTAGAGATTGGGGTCGACTGTTAGAGATTGGGGTCGACTGTTAGAGATTGACTGTTAGAGATGGAGGTTGACTGTTAGAGATTGGGGTCGACTGTTAGACATTGACTGTTAGAGATGGAGGTTGACTGTTAGAGATTGAGATTGACTGTTAGAGATTGGGGTCGACTGTTAGAGATTGGGGTCGACTGTTAGAGATTGACTGTTAGAGATGGAGGTTGACTGTTAGAGATTGGGGTCGACTGTTAGACATTGACTGTTAGAGATGGAGGTTGACTGTTAGAGATTGACTGTTAGAGATGGAGGTTGACTGTTAGAGATTGAGATCGACTGTTAGACATTGACTGTTAGAGATGGAGGTTGACTGTTAGAGATTGAGATTGACTGTTAGAGATTGGGGTCGACTGTTAGAGATTGGGGTCGACTGTTAGAGATTGACTGTTAGAGATGGAGGTTGACTGTTAGAGATTGGGGTCGACTGTTAGAGATTGACTGTTAGAGATGGAGGTTGACTGTTAGAGATTGGGGTCGACTGTTAGACATTGACTGTTAGAGATGGAGGTTGACTGTTAGAGATTGAGATTGACTGTTAGAGATTGGGGTCGACTATTAGAGATTGGGGTCGACTGTTAGAGATTGACTGTTAGAGATGGAGGTTGACTGTTAGAGATTGGGGTCGACTGTTAGACATTGACTGTTAGAGATGGAGGTTGACTGTTAGAGATTGAGATTGACTGTTAGAGATTGGGGTCGACTGTTAGAGATTGGGGTCGACTGTTAGAGATTGACTGTTAGAGATGGAGGTTGACTGTTAGAGATTGGGGTCGACTGTTAGAGATTGACTGTTAGAGATGGAGGTTGACTGTTAGAGATTGGGGTCGACTGTTAGACATTGACTGTTAGAGATGGAGGTTGACTGTTAGAGATTGAGATTGACTGTTAGAGATTGGGGTCGACTGTTAGAGATTGGGGTCGACTGTTAGAGATTGACTGTTAGAGATGGAGGTTGACTGTTAGAGATTGGGGTCGACTGTTAGACATTGACTGTTAGAGATGGAGGTTGACTGTTAGAGATTGAGATTGACTGTTAGAGATTGGGGTCGACTGTTAGAGATTGGGGTCGACTGTTAGAGATTGACTGTTAGAGATGGAGGTTGACTGTTAGAGATTGGGGTCGACTGTTAGACATTGACTGTTAGAGATGGAGGTTGACTGTTAGAGATTGACTGTTAGAGATGGAGGTTGACTGTTAGAGATTGAGATCGACTGTTAGACATTGACTGTTAGAGATGGAGGTTGACTGTTAGAGATTGAGATTGACTGTTAGAGATTGGGTCGACTGTTAGAGATTGGGGTCGACTGTTAGAGATTGACTGTTAGAGATGGAGGTTGACTGTTAGAGATTGGGGTCGACTGTTAGAGATTGACTGTTAGAGATGGAGGTTGACTGTTAGAGATTGGGTCGACTGTTAGACATTGACTGTTAGAGATGGAGGTTGACTGTTAGAGATTGAGATTGACTGTTAGAGATTGGGGTCGACTATTAGAGATTGGGGTCGACTGTTAGAGATTGACTGTTAGAGATGGAGGTTGACTGTTAGAGATTGGGTCGACTGTTAGACATTGACTGTTAGAGATGGAGGTTGACTGTTAGAGATTGAGATTGACTGTTAGAGATTGGGGTCGACTGTTAGAGATTGGGGTCGACTGTTAGAGATTGACTGTTAGAGATGGAGGTTGACTGTTAGAGATTGGGGTCGACTGTTAGAGATTGACTGTTAGAGATGGAGGTTGACTGTTAGAGATTGGGGTCGACTGTTAGACATTGACTGTTAGAGATGGAGGTTGACTGTTAGAGATTGAGATTGACTGTTAGAGATTGGGGTCGACTGTTAGAGATTGGGGTCGACTGTTAGAGATTGACTGTTAGAGATGGAGGTTGACTGTTAGAGATTGGGGTCGACTGTTAGACATTGACTGTTAGAGATGGAGGTTGACTGTTAGAGATTGAGATTGACTGTTAGAGATTGGGGTCGACTGTTAGAGATTGGGGTCGACTGTTAGAGATTGACTGTTAGAGATGGAGGTTGACTGTTAGAGATTGGGGTCGACTGTTAGACATTGACTGTTAGAGATGGAGGTTGACTGTTAGAGATTGAGATTGACTGTTAGAGATTGACTGTTAGAGATGGAGGTTGACTGTTAGAGATTGGGGTCGACTGTTAGACATTGACTGTTAGAGATGGAGGTTGACTGTTAGAGATTGGGGTCGACTGTTAGACATTGACTGTTAGAGATGGAGGTTGACTGTTAGAGATTGAGATTGACTGTTAGAGATTGGGGTCGACTGTTAGAGATTGGGGTCGACTGTTAGAGATTGACTGTTAGAGATGGAGGTTGACTGTTAGAGATTGGGGTCGACTGTTAGAGATTGACTGTTAGAGATGGAGGTTGACTGTTAGAGATTGAGATTGACTGTTAGAGATTGGGGTCGACTGTTAGAGATTGGGGTCGACTGTTAGAGATTGACTGTTAGAGATGGAGGTTGACTGTTAGAGATTGGGGTCGACTGTTAGACATTGACTGTTAGAGATGGAGGTTGACTGTTAGAGATTGAGATTGACTGTTAGAGATTGGGGTCGACTGTTAGAGATTGGGGTCGACTGTTAGAGATTGACTGTTAGAGATGGAGGTTGACTGTTAGAGATTGGGGTCGACTGTTAGAGATTGACTGTTAGAGATGGAGGTTGACTGTTAGAGATTGGGGTCGACTGTTAGACATTGACTGTTAGAGATGGAGGTTGACTGTTAGAGATTGAGATTGACTGTTAGAGATTGGGGTCGACTGTTAGAGATTGGGGTCGACTGTTAGAGATTGACTGTTAGAGATGGAGGTTGACTGTTAGAGATTGGGGTCGACTGTTAGACATTGACTGTTAGAGATGGAGGTTGACTGTTAGAGATTGAGATTGACTGTTAGAGATTGGGGTCGACTGTTAGAGATTGGGTCGACTGTTAGAGATTGACTGTTAGAGATGGAGGTTGACTGTTAGAGATTGGGGTCGACTGTTAGACATTGACTGTTAGAGATGGAGGTTGACTGTTAGAGATTGAGATTGACTGTTAGAGATTGGGGTCGACTGTTAGAGATTGGGGTCGACTGTTAGAGATTGACTGTTAGAGATGGAGGTTGACTGTTAGAGATTGGGGTCGACTGTTAGACATTGACTGTTAGAGATGGAGGTTGACTGTTAGAGATTGAGATTGACTGTTAGAGATTGGGGTCGACTGTTAGAGATTGGGGTCGACTGTTAGAGATTGACTGTTAGAGATGGAGGTTGACTGTTAGAGATTGGGTCGACTGTTAGACATTGACTGTTAGAGATGGAGGTTGACTGTTAGAGATTGAGATTGACTGTTAGAGATTGGGGTCGACTGTTAGAGATTGGGGTCGACTGTTAGAGATTGACTGTTAGAGATGGAGGTTGACTGTTAGAGATTGGGGTCGACTGTTAGACATTGACTGTTAGAGATGGAGGTTGACTGTTAGAGATTGAGATTGACTGTTAGAGATTGGGGTCGACTGTTAGAGATTGGGGTCGACTGTTAGAGATTGACTGTTAGAGATGGAGGTTGACTGTTAGAGATTGGGGTCGACTGTTAGACATTGACTGTTAGAGATGGAGGTTGACTGTTAGAGATTGAGATTGACTGTTAGAGATTGGGGTCGACTGTTAGAGATTGGGGTCGACTGTTAGAGATTGACTGTTAGAGATGGAGGTTGACTGTTAGAGATTGGGGTCGACTGTTAGACATTGACTGTTAGAGATGGAGGTTGACTGTTAGAGATTGAGATTGACTGTTAGAGATTGGGGTCGACTGTTAGAGATTGGGGTCGACTGTTAGAGATTGACTGTTAGAGATGGAGGTTGACTGTTAGAGATTGGGGTCGACTGTTAGACATTGACTGTTAGAGATGGAGGTTGACTGTTAGAGATTGAGATTGACTGTTAGAGATTGGGGTCGACTGTTAGAGATTGGGGTCGACTGTTAGAGATTGACTGTTAGAGATGGAGGTTGACTGTTAGAGATTGGGGTCGACTGTTAGACATTGACTGTTAGAGATGGAGGTTGACTGTTAGAGATTGAGATTGACTGTTAGAGATTGGGGTCGACTGTTAGAGATTGGGGTCGACTGTTAGAGATTGACTGTTAGAGATGGAGGTTGACTGTTAGAGATTGGGGTCGACTGTTAGACATTGACTGTTAGAGATGGAGGTTGACTGTTAGAGATTGAGATTGACTGTTAGAGATTGGGGTCGACTGTTAGAGATTGGGGTCGACTGTTAGAGATTGACTGTTAGAGATGGAGGTTGACTGTTAGAGATTGGGGTCGACTGTTAGACATTGACTGTTAGAGATGGAGGTTGACTGTTAGAGATTGAGATTGACTGTTAGAGATTGGGGTCGACTATTAGAGATTGGGGTCGACTGTTAGAGATTGACTGTTAGAGATGGAGGTTGACTGTTAGAGATTGGGGTCGACTGTTAGACATTGACTGTTAGAGATGGAGGTTGACTGTTAGAGATTGAGATTGACTGTTAGAGATTGGGGTCGACTGTTAGAGATTGGGGTCGACTGTTAGAGATTGACTGTTAGAGATGGAGGTTGACTGTTAGAGATTGGGGTCGACTGTTAGACATTGACTGTTAGAGATGGAGGTTGACTGTTAGAGATTGAGATTGACTGTTAGAGATTGGGGTCGACTGTTAGAGATTGGGGTCGACTGTTAGAGATTGACTGTTAGAGATGGAGGTTGACTGTTAGAGATTGGGGTCGACTGTTAGACATTGACTGTTAGAGATGGAGGTTGACTGTTAGAGATTGAGATTGACTGTTAGAGATTGGGGTCGACTGTTAGAGATTGGGGTCGACTGTTAGAGATTGACTGTTAGAGATGGAGGTTGACTGTTAGAGATTGGGGTCGACTGTTAGACATTGACTGTTAGAGATGGAGGTTGACTGTTAGAGATTGAGATTGACTGTTAGAGATTGGGGTCGACTGTTAGAGATTGGGGTCGACTGTTAGAGATTGACTGTTAGAGATGGAGGTTGACTGTTAGAGATTGGGGTCGACTGTTAGAGATTGACTGTTAGAGATTGAGGTTGACTGTTAGACATTGGAGTTGGTGTAAACCACAAATCGTAAGCGGTGGGGTTGGTGGTGGATATCAAACCTGCACATCGGTTCGTCATCTGTTGCAATGCTCGCCTCGAAAGAAAAAGAAAAGAAAATGCCGTACGAAACAACAATACAAATAAATACTTTACAAATGGGGGGTGGGATGGGTGTGGGACAATAAAGACATCGCAGTAGTCAATTTCAAACATCCAACGAATAAGTAATATTTAAAAATACTTTTTTTTTAAACACGCTTTAATGAAATGTACCGTACTAGTAATGACAGAACTCCACGACTCCAGGAAGTGGCCCCGAAGTTTGCCACAACGTAAGGGGGACCGTGGTGATCTATAGCCAACGTCAGTTGAGCGTGAACAATTAGACCCAAGCCGAAACATAACATGTAAAAACAAGTTAAAAAATATTTTTTTTTATGGTAGAATATAGTATTGTCATCAGTATACCATACATATCCAAACTTTGCTGTCGATACCACATTGGGAAGTGGGTTAAAATTGAGTTACAAGATTTGAGAATACAACGACAACACAGTGAGTTAAAAGAAAGCTTGTAAATTGATAGAGTTGTTAGTAAGTAAGGACTTGTTTTTTTTTCTTGGTTCTTTCGGTAAAGTCACGTAGAAGGACTTGTCCCTGGGCGCGTCTACAGCCATTGATCGTGGGTCGAATTCGAACTGTGCGTGATCGGCATCGCGCTCGCTGAAGGTGAATGACTTCAGGGAAGTCGTGTCCTGTATACGCAACTGCGCACAATTCTGTGAGTCGCTTATAACTGCTTCATCATTACTTATTGCCAATATGGACTCAAACTATTGTCCTATCTCATAGAGTACCTGGCACGTCATAATATGCTACAGTCCGGCAGGGGTCGGGAACCTTTTTGACTGGAGAGCCATAAAAGCCAAATATTTCTAAATATATTTGAGAGCCATATAGTATTTTTAACGTATAATAAATTAAATGTCTTACTTTTAATGCGACTCCTGGTGCTGCATGGTTTTGCTGATGGCCTTGTAGTCTGGTTCGTACGTTGGTGAGGTTGAGCTTCGTGCAGGCGTGACCCGTGAAATGTATCTTCAAAACTAATTTCTGTTTACTTTAAAATGACACGGTATTATTAAGCAATATCACAAGTATTTCAAAATCAGTTCCAAACTGATTTTTATTTTATTATATTTTTTCAACTCAAAATTGTCTGCGAGCCATATATGGCTCGTTCCCGATCGCTGTGCTACACGGTGGCAGTGGTGGTCGTAAAAACCCACCCCACCAACCACTGTAGCACTGCACCCCCTCCCTCATCCAGGACTTGTATGTGTTTTGTGTGGCGCATCCAGCGAGTGGTGTTTGTGTTTATTGCTGGCGACTGCATTTCGTGTCGAAATCACCTCCAGTGCTGTGCTGCTAGCGGCAATAAAAGTTGTGTAATAGTCAGAGTTCTGTCTTCCCTCCACTTGTTTTGCCTCCACAAGGAAATACAATTCTTAATCAACGTTTTTGTGTTTAGATCGCCGCGTTATTTATAAATGTGTCGTAACCCTCCACCACCCGACACGGCCAATCAGCAAAACAAGTGTCACGTTGACAAAAGACAAATTAGTTCACTGCTTTAGCCCCCACCTGTGTGTTGTTGAAGCCACAACACCGGTGTGGGGCTAAAGCAGTGAACTATTTGTCTTTTGTCAACGTGACACTTTCTTACTGATTGGCCGTGTCGGGTGGTGGAGGGTTACGACACATTTATAAACAAACGCGATCTAAACCCAACAACGTTGATTATGAATAACATTGGTCGCGAAATACAATCTCCAGACGGGGAACTGGGGTCCAAACGTCAGAATCACAAAAGTCAACAACCAACCCTCCACCAACACGCGGGGAGAGCGCGACAAAGGAAGCGACAGCACCCACGAGGTTTGAGTCTTTCCAAAAAGGAATCTTTAATGAACAGAGAAGAACAACGACAATAATTACACTGAGCAGCCTAACGAGGTTAAACACTTTTAGCGAACGGTGGGGGGGGGGGGTCTGTGTGGGGATCACGCTAGCACGGGGGGGGGGGGGGGGTTTAGTTAAGGGCTTTCGATCGGATCATTGGGGGGTACGTGCCACCCCCCCACAGGCTCCACGACTTGTGGTGGTGGTGAGCGCTAACCACTGGAGCACCGCACCCCCCTCCCTCNCCCCCCCCCCTCTCCCTCACCCACTCACCTCCCTCTCACCCTCACCCACTCACCCTCACCCACTCACCCTCACCCCCNCTCTCCCTTACCCTCCCACCCTCACCCCCCTCTCACCCACCCACCTCACCCCCCCTCACCCCCTCTCACCCACCCACCCTCACCCCTCTCTCTCCCTTACTCACCCACCCTCACCCCCTCTCACCCACCCACCCTCACCCCCTCTCTCTCCCTTACTCACCCCCCCTCACCCCTCTCACCCACCCACCCTCACCCCCCCTCACCCCTCTCACCCACCCACCCTCACCCCCCCTCACCCCCTCTCACCCACCCACCCTCACCCCTCTCTCTCTCACCCACCCACCCTCACCCCCCTCTCCCTTACCCACTCACCCTCACCTCTCTCCCTCACCCACCGTTTATATCGCTGGGAGGATAACTCAACTCCCAAGAGGCATGAGGCTCCCTCCTTTTCGCCAAACACGCGGGGAGAGCGCGAGAAAAGAAGCGACAGCACCCACGAGGTTTGAGTCTTTCCAAAAAGGAATCTTTAATGAACAGAGAAGAACAACGACGATAATAATTACACTGAGCAGCCTAACGAGGTTAAACACTTTTAGCGAACGGTGGGGGGGGGGGGTTGGTGGTCTGTGTGGGGATCACGCTAGCACGGGGGAGGTTAGTTGAGCGGCTGTGTGTACAGACAGCATCGCCCTTAGCTCTCATCTCTCTCTCTGGGCTATCAAGTGGAGTTTATATTAACTCCCCCCCCCTGTTCTAGTGGAGTTTGTTCGCTTAATTCTCTCCCCCTTCCCCCTCTCCCCCCCCCACTCTCCCTCCCTCTCTCCCATCGACTTGTTTCATTTCGCCTCCACCATGGAACTGGGGTCCAAAAGTGTCACAAAAGCCAACAAACACCCAACAAACCACCTCCCGCGTCTCCTCCCAATGCCAACAACCACAAGATCCAGCACTGCAAACTCCACACGACAAAAAAATCAACTAAAACGGCCGAGACAAAACAACCCCGTTGGGACCTAAACCACCAGCGTCACACCAGCATCACCATCTCCACCATCACCACCACCATCACCAACATCTCCAACACCAACATCTCCACCACCACCATCTCCACCACCACCACCACCATCACCAACATCTCCACCATCACCACCACCATCTCCACCACCATCTCCAGCATCACCACCATCACCACCACCATCTCCACCACCATCTCCAGCATCACCACCACCATCTCCACCACCAACATCTCCACCACCATCATCTCCAGCATCACCACCATCACCACCACCATCTCCACCCTCACCATCTCCACCACCACCATAACCATCTCCACCACCATCTCCACCACCATCTCCAGCATCACCACCATCACCACCACCATCTCCACCATCACCATCTCCACCACCATCATCTCCAGCATCACCACCATCTCCACCACCACCATCACCACCACCATCTCCACCATCACCATCTCCACCACCACCATAACCATCACCACCACCATCTCCACCATCACCATCTCCACCACCACCATCACCACCACCATCTCCAGCATCACCACCATCACCACCACCATCTCCACCATCACCATCTCCACCACCATCTCCAGCATCACCACCATCACCACCACCATCTCCACCACCATCTCCACCACCATCTCCAGCATCACCACCATCACCACCACCATCTCCACCATCACCATCTCCACCACCATCATCTCCAGCATCACCACCATCACCATCTCCACCACCACCACCACCACCATCTCCACCATCACCATCACCACCACCATCTCCACCACCACCATCACCACCACCATAACCATCTCCACCACCTCCACCACACACAATTAATCATCGCAAGCCCCTTCACCACCATCTCCACCACCATCTCCACCCTCACCATCTCCACCACCACCATAACCATCTCCACCACCTCCACCACCATCTCCACCACCACCACACACAATGAACCGTCGCAAGCCTCTTCTGGGGTCAATGCAGCAGAGACAACGCGAGCGACTACCCCCCGGGTACAGCTGGCGGCGACTCGCTTCTGTGATGCAAGAGACGATTTCTGCCTGACCTGTCTCTACACGTGGCGAGTGTGGTGTGTGTGGTGTGGTGTGTGGTGTGTGGTGAGTGTGTGGTGTGGTGAGTGTGTGGTGTGGCGAGTGTGTGGTGTGTGTTGGTGAGTGTGTGGTGTGGTGAGTGTGGTGTGGCGAGTGTGTGGTGTGGTGAGTGTGTGGCGAGTGTGGTGTGGCGAGTGTGGTGTGGCGAGTGTGGTGTGTGGTGTGGTGAGTGGTGTGGCGAGTGTGGTGTGGCGAGTGTGGTGTGTGGTGTGGTGAGTGGCGTGGTGAGTTGAGTGGTGAGTGTGTGGTGTGCGTGTGTGTGTGTGGTGAGTGAGTGGCGAGTGAGTGGTGAGTGTGTGTGTGTGGCGTGGTGAGTGAGTGGCGAGTGAGTGGTGAGTGTGTGATGTGTTGTGGTGTGTGTGGCGTGGTGAGTGAGTGGCGAGTGAGTGGTGAGTGTGTGGTGTGTGTGGTGAGTGTGGTGTGGAGTGTGTGGTGTGTGTGGTGTGGTGTGTGTGGTGAGTGAGTGGCGAGTGAGTGGTGAGTGTGGTGTGGTGAGTGAGTGGCGAGTGAGTGGTGAGTGTGTGTGTGTGTGGTGAGTGTGGTGTGGAGTGTGTGGTGTGTGTGGTGTGGTGTGTGTGGTGAGTGAGTGGCGAGTGAGTGGTGAGTGTGGCGTGGTGAGTGAGTGGCGAGTGAGTGGTGAGTGTGTGGTGTGTGTGGTGAGTGTGGTGTGGAGTGTGTGGTGTGTGTGGTGTGTGTGGTGTGGTGAGTGAGTGGTGAGTGTGGTGAGTGTGGGGTGAGTGAGTGGCGAGTGAGTGGTGAGTGTGTGGTGTGTGTGGTGAGTGAGTGGTGAGTGTGTGGTGTGTGTGGTGAGTGTGGTGTGGAGTGTGTGGTGTGTGGCGAGGGATAGGTGAGAGGAGTGAGGGAGGAGGTGGTGAAGAGGTGGAGGGCATCTCGGGTTGCAATAGACAATGGGTGAGCCGTGTGAGGTGAGCGACAAGCGAGAGAGGTGAGCGGCGTGAGGGGTGAGGGGTGAAGGAGAGAGAGGGGGGGGTGGTGAGCGAGGGTGAGGGTGATGTTGAGCTTGAGGTGAGGAGCGTTTGGGAGTTCGTCAACTGGGTTAAACACGAACGGCGAGGGTGAGTGGTGAGGGGTGGGTGGGGTGGTGAGGGAGGGAGGTGGTGAGGGAGGGATTCCACCTCCCCTTATAAGCCAGCGCGCGAAAGGGAAAGAGGGTATTGTTGGTGAGTGCGATTGGTGAGTGCGAGTGGTGAGTGGTGAGCACGAGTGGTGAGTGCGATTGGTGAGTGGTGAGTGCGATTGGTGAGTGCGAGTGGTGAGTGCGATTGGTGAGTGGTGAGCACGAGTGGTGAGTGGTGAGTGCGATTGGTGAGTGGTGAGCACGAGTGGTGAGTGCGATTGGTGAGTGCGAGTGGTGAGTGGTGAGCACGAGTGGTGAGTGCGATTGGTGAGTGGTGAGTGCGATTGGTGAGTGGTGAGTGCGATTGGTGAGTGCGAGTGGTGAGTGCGATTGGTGAGTGCGATTGGTGAGTGGTGAGCATGAGTGTGAGTGCGATTGGTGAGTGGTGAGTGCGATTGGTGAGTGCGAGTGGTGAGTGTGAGCACGAGTGGTGAGTGCGATTGGTGAGTGGTGAGTGCGATTGGTGAGTGCGAGTGGTGAGTGCGATTGGTGAGTGCGATTGGTGAGTGGTGAGCATGAGTGGTGAGTGCGAGTGGTGAGTGGTGAGCACGAGTGGTGAGTGCGATTGGTGAGTGGTGAGTGCGATTGGTGAGTGCGAGTGGTGAGTGCGATTGGTGAGTGCGATTGGTGAGTGGTGAGCATGAGTGGTGAGTGCGATTGGTGAGTGGCGAGTGCGATTGGTGAGTGCGAGTGGTGAGTGGTGAGCACGAGTGGTGAGTGCGATTGGTGAGTGGTGAGTGCGATTGGTGAGTGCGAGTGGTGAGTGCGATTGGTGAGTGCGATTGGTGAGTGGTGAGCATGAGTGGTGAGTGCGAGTGGTGAGTGGTGAGCACGAGTGGTGAGTGCGATTGGTGAGTGGTGAGTGCGATTGGTGAGTGCGAGTGGTGAGTGCGATTGGTGAGTGCGATTGGTGAGTGGTGAGCATGAGTGGTGAGTGCGATTGGTGAGTGGTGAGTGCGATTGGTGAGTGCGAGTGGTGAGTGGTGAGCACGAGTGGTGAGTGCGATTGGTGAGTGGTGAGTGCGATTGGTGAGTGCGAGTGGTGAGTGCGATTGGTGAGTGCGATTGGTGAGTGGTGAGCATGAGTGGTGAGTGCGAGTGGTGAGTGGTGAGCACGAGTGGTGAGTGCGATTGGTGAGTGGTGAGTGCGATTGGTGAGTGCGAGTGGTGAGTGCGATTGGTGAGTGGTGAGCATGAGTGGTGAGTGCGATTGGTGAGTGGTGAGTGCGATTGGTGAGTGCGAGTGGTGAGTGCGAGTGGTGAGTGCTGAGCACGAGTGGTGAGTGCGAGTGGTGAGTGCGAGTGGTGAGTGGTGAGTGCGAGTGGTGAGTGCGAGTGGTGAGTTCGTGCAGCCGAGATCTGCACCCCTCACTTCTCCTCACACCACTGGTTCTCCTTGCGAACCTGCAGCAGCAGAACAGGGGAGCAATAAACACGGAGAGGTTAGTGACACTCAATGAAACACTAAACTCTACTAGACCACTAAACACTAAACTCTACTAGACACTAGACCACTAAACTCTACTAGACACTAGACACTAAACACTAAACTCTACTAGACCACTAAACACTAAACTCTACTAGACCACTAAACACTAAACTCTACTAGACACTAAACACTAGCCACTAAACTCTACTAGACACTAAACACTAAACTCTACTAGACACTAAACACTAAACTCTACTAGACACTAAACACTAGCCACTAAACTCTACTAGACACTAAACACTAAACTCTACTAGACACTAAACACTAAACTCTACTAGACCACTAAACACTAAACTCTAAACTCTACTAAACCACTAGCCACTAAACTCTACTAGACCACTAAACACTAAACTCTACTAAACCACTAAACACTAAACTCTAAACTCTACTAGACACTAGCCACTAAACTCTACTAGACACTAGACACTAAACACTAAACTCTACTAGACCACTAAACACTAAACTCTACTAGACCACTAAACACTAAACTCTACTAGACACTAAACACTAGCCACTAAACTCTACTAGACACTAAACACTAAACTCTACTAGACACTAAACACTAAACTCTACTAGACACTAAACACTAAACTCTAAACTCTACTAGACACTAAACACTAAACTCTACTAGACACTAAACACTAAACACTAAACTCTACTAGACACTAAACACTAAACTCTACTAGACCACTAAACACTAAACTCTACTAGACACTAAACACTAGCCACTAAACTCTACTAAACACTAGCCACTAAACTCTACTAGACACTAAACAAACACTAAACTCTACTAGACCACTAAACACTAAACTCTAAACTCTACTAAACCACTAAACACTAGCCACTAAACTCTACTAGACACTAAACACTAAACTCTACTAGACCACTAAACACTAAACTCTACTAGACACTAAACACTAGCCACTAAACTCTACTAAACACTAGCCACTAAACTCTACTAGACACTAAACAAACACTAAACTCTACTAGACCACTAAACACTAAACTCTAAACTCTACTAAACCACTAAACACTAGCCACTAAACTCTACTAGACACTAAACACTAAACTCTACTAGACCACTAAACACTAAACTCTACTAGACACTAAACACTAGCCACTAAACTCTACTAAACCACTAAACACTAGCCACTAAACTCTACTAGACACTAGCCACTAAACTCTACTAGACACTAAACACTAAACTCTACTAGACCACTAAACACTAAACTCTAAACTCTACTAGACCACTAAACACTAAACCACTAAACACTAGCCACTAAACTCTACTAGACACTAAACACTAAACTCTACTAGACCACTAAACACTAAACTCTAAACTCTACTAGACCACTAAACACTAAACCACTAAACACTAGCCACTAAACTCTACTAGACACTAAACACTAACTCTACTAGACCACTAAACACTAAACTCTAAACTCTACTAGACCACTAAACACTAAACCACTAAACACTAGCCACTAAACTCTACTAGACACTAAACACTAAACTCTACTAGACCACTAAACACTAAACTCTAAACTCTACTAGACCACTAAACACTAAACCACTAAACACTAGCCACTAAACTCTACTAGACACTAAACACTAAACTCTACTAGACCACTAAACACTAAACTCTAAACTCTACTAGACCACTAAACACTAAACCACTAAACACTAGCCACTAAACTCTACTAGACACTAAACACTAAACTCTACTAGACCACTAAACACTAAACTCTAAACTCTACTAGACCACTAAACACTAAACCACTAAACACTAGCCACTAAACTCTACTAGACACTAAACACTAAACTCTACTAGACCACTAAACACTAAACTCTAAACTCTACTAGACCACTAAACACTAAACCACTAAACACTAGCCACTAAACTCTACTAGACACTAAACACTAAACTCTACTAGACCACTAAACACTAAACTCTAAACTCTACTAGACCACTAAACACTAAACCACTAAACACTAGCCACTAAACTCTACTAGACACTAAACACTAAACTCTACTAGACCACTAAACACTAAACTCTAAACTCTACTAGACCACTAAACACTAAACCACTAAACACTAGCCACTAAACTCTACTAGACACTAAACACTAAACTCTACTAGACCACTAAACACTAAACTCTAAACTCTACTAGACCACTAAACACTAACCACTAAACACTAGCCACTAAACTCTACTAGACACTAAACACTAAACTCTACTAGACCACTAAACACTAAACTCTAAACTCTACTAGACCACTAAACACTAAACCACTAAACACTAGCCACTAAACTCTACTAGACACTAAACACTAAACTCTACTAGACCACTAAACACTAAACTCTAAACTCTACTAGACCACTAAACACTAAACCACTAAACACTAGCCACTAAACTCTACTAGACACTAAACACTAAACTCTACTAGACCACTAAACACTAAACTCTAAACTCTACTAGACCACTAAACACTAAACCACTAAACACTAGCCACTAAACTCTACTAGACACTAAACACTAAACTCTACTAGACCACTAAACACTAAACTCTAAACTCTACTAGACCACTAAACACTAAACCACTAAACACTAGCCACTAAACTCTACTAGACACTAAACACTAAACTCTACTAGACCACTAAACACTAAACTCTAAACTCTACTAGACCACTAAACACTAAACCACTAAACACTAGCCACTAAACTCTACTAGACACTAAACACTAAACTCTACTAGACCACTAAACACTAAACTCTAAACTCTACTAGACCACTAAACACTAAACCACTAAACACTAGCCACTAAACTCTACTAGACACTAAACACTAAACTCTACTAGACCACTAAACACTAAACTCTAAACTCTACTAGACCACTAAACACTAAACCACTAAACACTAGCCACTAAACTCTACTAGACACTAAACACTAAACTCTACTAGACCACTAAACACTAAACTCTAAACTCTACTAGACCACTAAACACTAAACCACTAAACACTAGCCACTAAACTCTACTAGACACTAAACACTAAACTCTACTAGACCACTAAACACTAAACTCTAAACTCTACTAGACCACTAAACACTAAACCACTAAACACTAGCCACTAAACTCTACTAGACACTAAACACTAAACTCTACTAGACCACTAAACACTAAACTCTAAACTCTACTAGACCACTAAACACTAAACCACTAAACACTAGCCACTAAACTCTACTAGACACTAAACACTAAACTCTACTAGACCACTAAACACTAAACTCTAAACTCTACTAGACCACTAAACACTAAACCACTAAACACTAGCCACTAAACTCTACTAGACACTAAACACTAAACTCTACTAGACCACTAAACACTAAACTCTAAACTCTACTAGACCACTAAACACTAAACCACTAAACACTAGCCACTAAACTCTACTAGACACTAAACACTAAACTCTACTAGACCACTAAACACTAAACTCTAAACTCTACTAGACCACTAAACACTAAACCACTAAACACTAGCCACTAAACTCTACTAGACACTAAACACTAAACTCTACTAGACCACTAAACACTAAACTCTAAACTCTACTAGACCACTAAACACTAAACCACTAAACACTAGCCACTAAACTCTACTAGACACTAAACACTAAACTCTACTAGACCACTAAACACTAAACTCTAAACTCTACTAGACCACTAAACACTAAACCACTAAACACTAGCCACTAAACTCTACTAGACACTAAACACTAAACTCTACTAGACCACTAAACACTAAACTCTAAACTCTACTAGACCACTAAACACTAAACCACTAAACACTAGCCACTAAACTCTACTAGACACTAAACACTAAACTCTACTAGACCACTAAACACTAAACTCTAAACTCTACTAGACCACTAAACACTAAACCACTAAACACTAGCCACTAAACTCTACTAGACACTAAACACTAAACTCTACTAGACCACTAAACACTAAACTCTAAACTCTACTAGACCACTAAACACTAAACCACTAAACACTAGCCACTAAACTCTACTAGACACTAAACACTAAACTCTACTAGACCACTAAACACTAAACTCTAAACTCTACTAGACCACTAAACACTAAACCACTAAACACTAGCCACTAAACTCTACTAGACACTAAACACTAAACTCTACTAGACCACTAAACACTAAACTCTAAACTCTACTAGACCACTAAACACTAAACCACTAAACACTAGCCACTAAACTCTACTAGACACTAAACACTAAACTCTACTAGACCACTAAACACTAAACTCTAAACTCTACTAGACCACTAAACACTAAACCACTAAACACTAGCCACTAAACTCTACTAGACACTAAACACTAAACTCTACTAGACCACTAAACACTAAACTCTAAACTCTACTAGACCACTAAACACTAAACCACTAAACACTAGCCACTAAACACTAAACTCTACTAGACCACTAAACACTAAACTCTAAACTCTACTAGACCACTAAACACTAAACCACTAAACACTAGCCACTAAACTCTACTAGACACTAAACACTAAACTCTACTAGACCACTAAACACTAAACTCTAAACTCTACTAGACACTAAACACTAAACCACTAAACACTAGCCACTAAACTCTACTAGACACTAAACACTAAACTCTACTAGACCACTAAACACTAAACTCTAAACTCTACTAGACCACTAAACACTAAACCACTAAACACTAGCCACTAAACTCTACTAGACACTAAACACTAAACTCTACTAGACCACTAAACACTAAACTCTAAACTCTACTAGACCACTAAACACTAAACCACTAAACACTAGCCACTAAACTCTACTAGACACTAAACACTAAACTCTACTAGACCACTAAACACTAAACTCTAAACTCTACTAGACCACTAAACACTAAACCACTAAACACTAGCCACTAAACTCTACTAGACACTAAACACTAAACTCTACTAGACCACTAAACACTAAACTCTAAACTCTACTAGACCACTAAACACTAAACCACTAAACACTAGCCACTAAACTCTACTAGACACTAAACACTAAACTCTACTAGACCACTAAACACTAAACTCTAAACTCTACTAGACCACTAAACACTAAACCACTAAACACTAGCCACTAAACTCTACTAGACACTAAACACTAAACTCTACTAGACCACTAAACACTAAACTCTAAACTCTACTAGACACTAAACACTAAACCACTAAACACTAGCCACTAAACTCTACTAGACACTAAACACTAAACTCTACTAGACCACTAAACACTAAACTCTAAACTCTACTAGACCACTAAACACTAAACCACTAAACACTAGCCACTAAACTCTACTAGACACTAAACACTAAACTCTACTAGACCACTAAACACTAAACTCTAAACTCTACTAGACCACTAAACACTAAACACTAAACACTAGCCACTAAACTCTACTAGACACTAAACACTAAACTCTACTAAACCACTAAACACTAGCCACTAAACTCTACTAAACCACCACCCCGCTAAATCCACCACCCCCAAACATCTCTCTCTCCCCGTGTCTCTCTCTACACCTCCCCGTGTCTCTCTCTCTCCCCGTGTCTCTCTCTCTCCCCGTGTCTCTCCGTGTCTCTCTCTCCGTGTCTCTCTCTCTCTCCCGTGTCTCTCGCTCACTCTCTCTCCCGTGTCTCTCCCCGTGTCTCTCTCTCTCCNCGTGTCTCTCTCCCCGTGTCTCTCTCCGTCTCTCTCCCCGTGTCTCTCTCCCCGTGTCTCTCTCTCTCCCGCGTCTCTCTCCCCGTGTCTCTCTCTCCCCGCGTCTCTCTCTCTCCCCGTGTCTCTCCCCTCCCCGTGTCTCTCCCCGTGTCTCTCTCCCCGTGTCTCTCCCNTCTCCCCGTGTCTCTCTCTCTCCCCGTGTCTCTCTCCATCTCCCCGTGTCTCTCTCCATCTCCCCGTGTCTCTCTCCATCTCCCCGTGTCTCTCTTCATCTCCCCGTGTCTCTCTCTACACCTCCCCGTGTCTCTCTCCCGTGTCTCTCTGTCTCCCCGTGTCTCTCTCCATCTCCCCGTGTCTCTCTCTACACCTCCCCGTGTCTCTCTCCCGTGTCTCTCTGTCTCCCCGTGTCTCTCTCCATCTCCCCGTGTCTCTCTCTCTCCCGTGTCTCTCTCCCCGTGTCTCTCTGTCTCCCCGTGTCTCTCTCCCCGTGTCTCTCTCCCCGTCCCACCTGCTGTTCCTCCTCCTCTGTGAAGTCGTTCTTGATGTTGAACGTCTTGCGGATCTCCTCTGGAGTCTTGCCCTTGATCATGTTGGCCACAGTCTTGCAGGTGACGTCCAGAAGACCCTTGATGTCCAGGTAGTTAGCGGCCTGAGTTCACAACCACACCGGGCTATTAGAAATAACACCAGAGAGACCCATAGAGATACACAGAAACCCATAGTGACACACAGACAGGGAGATCCATACAGACAGAGACCCTCTGCTGCCTGCAATGTGGATAAGCAGGAGGACCTCCTCCACTCCAGAGGTCGCAACCGGGTACCCGATACCCGTACCCTACCCGTGCCCGGCTGGGTACGGGTACCTGTTTGCGACCCTGGTGCGGCCAGGTACGGGTAGGCCGTGAGTCACTGGTGAGTCACCGTTTGTCACTCATTTCCCAACGTCTTGTCTCTTCTCACAATTCTAGTTCCTAGAATCAACCCACCCGTGCCTGCAACATGGCTTCATCCCAGAGGTCGCAATCGGTACCGATACTCGCACCCTACCCGATACCCGGCCGGGTACGGGTAGGGTACGGGTACGGCCGGGTACGGGTACAGGTAGGCCGTGAGTCACTGGTGAGTCACCGTTTGTCACGGGTAGGGTACGGGTACCCATTTGCGACCCTGGTGCGGCCGGGTACGGGTAAGGAATCAAAACCCGTTTGCGACCTCTGCTCCACTCTCGACACTGCTCTTGGGTTCTTTCGGTAAAGTCACGTATAAAGAGAAAGTAATAAATTAAATACTAGCAAACGACGTTTCGATTGCAACCCAAGCAATCATCATCAGGTATAAATGAAATAGAAACACTAATCTAGTATACTTGGAAATGTAATGTAATACAACAGAGAGTCGGATAACATCATAGTCAACACCCTACCTGGTTGATTACGTTCTTCCTGAGAATGCTAAATTTGAGAGAGAGATCAAACACAGAACCAGAGACATACAGACAGACATAAGTAGAGACAGACATCACAGAGATACATAAAGAGAGACAACACAGAGACACACACAGAGAGAGACACACAACATAGACACACAGACAGAGATACATAGAGAGACAACACAGAGACACGCAGAGAGAGACACAACATAGACACACAGACAGACATATAGGCAGAGACAGATATCACAGAGATACATAAAGAGAGACAACACAGATACACACAGAGACACACACAGAGACACACACAGAGAGAGACACACAACATAGACACACAGACAGACATATAAGTAGAAACAGACATCACAAAGATACATAGAGAGAGACACACAGAGACACACAGAGACACACACAGAGAGACACACAACATAGACACACAGACAGACACATAAGCAGACAGACATCACAGATACATAGAGAGAGAGACATACATAGGCACACAGAGAAACCATGTCTCTGTGTCGAGGCCTTAAATAGAGAGACGGGATCGAACACACGACCTCCTGTACACCAGGCGAGGTAGTTACCATCTCATAGCCACTGTGGTGATGATGAGAGAGATACAGACTCCAATTATACAGCAGCAGGCATCGTCAGGGTCAGGATCGAACTCACGACCTCCTGTACACCAGGCGAGGTAGTCAACATCTCATAGCCACTGTGGTGATGATGAGAGAGACACAGACTCCAATTATACAGCAGCAGGCATCGTCAGTGTCACGGGATCGAACTCACGACCTCCTGTACACCAGGCGAGGTAGTCAACATCTCATAGCCACTGTGGTGATGATGAGAGAGACACAGACTCCAATTATACAGCAGCAGGCATCGTCAGTGTCACGGATCGAACTCACGACCTCCTGTACACCAGGCGAGGTAGTTAACATCTCATAGCCACTGTGATGATGAGAGAGACACAGACTCCAATTATACAGCAGCAGGCATAGTCAGTGTCACGGGATCGAACACACGACCTCCTGTACACCAGGCGAGGTAGTTAACATCTCATAGCCACTGTGGTGATGATGAGAGAGATACAGACTCCAATTATTCAGCAGCAGGCATCGTAAGTGTCACGGGATCCAACACACGACCTCCTGTACACCAGGCGAGGTAGTTAACATCTCATAGCCACTGTGATGATGAGACGCAGACTCCAATTATTCAGCAGCAGGCATCGTCAGGTCACAGGATCGAACACACGACCTCCTGTACACCAGGCGAGGTAGTTAACATCTCATAGCCACTGTGGTGGTGAGAGAGACACAGACTCCAATTATACAGCAGCAGCGGGCATCAGTGTCGGGATAAAATCCACAGCCTCACCAAATAACATAGCAGGCATCGTCAGGGTTAGGGAGCGAACCCCAGATGACCTCCTGCGTACCAGGCGAGGTAGTCAACACCAATATCATCAACAAAGTGGCTATGAGATGTTGACTACCTCGCCTGGTACGCAGGAGGTCGCGGGTTCGAACCCGTGACCCTGCAAGATGTCGACTACCTCGCCTGGTACACAGGAGGTCGCGTGTGTGACCCTGCGAGATGTTGACTACCTCGCCTGGTACGCGGGAGGTCGTGGGTTCGACCCCCGTGACACTGCAAGATGTTGACTACCTCGCCTGGTACACAGGAGGTCGCGTGTGTGACCCTGCAAGATGTTGACTACCTCGCCTGGTACGCAGGAGGTCGTGGGTTCGACCCCGTGACCCTGCAAGATGTCAACTACCTTGCCTGGTACGCAGGAGGTCGTGGGTTCGATCCCTGACCCTGCGAGATGTTGACTACCTCGCCTGGTACGCAGGTGATCGTGGGTTCGATCCCGTGACCCTGCGAGATGTTGACTACCTCGCCTGGTACGCAGGAGGTTGTGGGTTCGACCCCGTGACCATGCAAGATGTTGACTACCTCGCCTGGTACGCAGGAGGTCGCGGGCATGACCCTGCGAGATGTTGACTACCTCACCTGGTACGCAGGAGGTCACGGGCATGACCCTGGAGATGTTGACTACCTCACCTGGTACGCAGGAGGTCGCGGTTCGATCCCGTGACCCTGCGAGATGTTGACTACCTCGCCTGGTACGCGGGGCGAGCGAACTAGCGGGGGGTGGACACTCACCAGGATGAGTTCGAACAGCGTGCCCTGGTCCACCTTGAGGAACTCCTGGTCCCACACGGGGATGTCATCGGTGCGTTTCTCCTTGTTCTCGTCGTCCTCCGGGGGAGGCGGGTCGTCCTTGTGGTGAGTGCACCACTGGATCACCTGGTGAGGAGGTGGTGAGGGTGAGGAGGTGAGGTGAGAGAGGGAGAGAGACACGAGAGAGACGTGGTGAGGAGGTGGGTGTGAGGTGGTGAGAAGGGAGGTCAGGGTGAGGTGAGGAGATGGGTGAGGAGGTGGTGAGAAGGGAGGTGAGATGTTGGTGAGGAGGTGGGTGAGGTGAGTGGCACGAGAGACAACACAGGAGGTGAGGGTTTGGTGAGGAGGTGGTGAGAGGGGAGGGTGAGGAGGTGGTGATGAAGTGGGGTTTGGTGAGGAGATGGTGAGCAGGTGGTGAGAGGTTTGGTGAGGAGGTGGGTGAGGTGAGATTGTGGCGAGGAGATGGGTTTGGTGAGGAGGTGGTGAGTGACGGGGGAGACACGAGAGTTAAGATCCTTGTGGTGAGTGCACCACTGGATCACCTGGTGAGGAGGTGGTGAGGGTGAGGAGGAGGGTGGTGAGGAGGTGGTGAGGAGGTGGTGAGGCGTGAGGGAGAGGTGGTGAGGGTGAGGAGGTGGTGAGGGAGGGGGAGAGACACGAGAGAGAACGTGGTGAGGAGGTGGGTGAGCAGGTGGTGAGAGGGGAGGTGAGATGGTGGTGAGGTGGTGGGTGAGGTGAGTGGCACGAGAGACAACATGGGAGGTGGGGTTTGGTGAGGAGGTGGTGAGAGGTGAGAGTGTGGCGAGGAGGTGGGTGAGGAGGTGGTGAGAGGGGAGGTGAGGAGGTGGGATGAGGTGAGACAGCGTGGCGAGGAGATGGGGTGGTGAGTGACGGGGAGACACGAGAGTTAGGATCCTTGTGGTGAGTGCACCACTGGATCACCTGGTGAGGAGGTGGTGAGGGTGAGGAGGTGGTGAGTGATGGGGGAGACACGAGAGTTAAAATCCTTGTGCAGAGGTGGTGAGGGTGAGGTGGTGAGAGAGGGGGAGAGACACGAGAGAGACGTGGTGAGGAGGTGGGGGTTTGGTGAGGAGGTGGGTGAGCAGGTGGTGAGAGGTTTGGTGAGGAGGTGGGATGAGGTGAGAGTGTGGCGAGGAGATGGGTTTGGTGAGGAGGTGGTGGTGAGGTGGTGAGTGACGGGGAGAGACACGAGAGTTAAGATCCTTGTGGTGAGTGCACCACTGGATCACCTGGTGAGGAGGTGGTGGTGAGGGTGAGGAGGTGGGAGAGACACGAGAGAGAACGTGGTGAGGAGGTAAGAAGGGAGGTCAGGGTGTGGCAAGAAGGTGGTGATGAGGTGGGGGTGAGGTGAGGTGGGGGTGAGGAGGTGGTGAGGTGGTAAGAGGGGAGGGTGAAGGTGTAGTGAGGTGGTGGTGAGGAGGTGAGGTGAGGTGAGACAGCGTGGCGAGGAGATGGGTGGTGGTGAGGAGGTGGTGAGGATGTGTTGGTGGTGACGGTGAAATGATGGTGGTGGTGATGATAGTGAGATGATGGTGGTGATGATAGTGAGGTGATGAAGAGGTGGTGAGGAGGTGGTGAGGATGTGTGGTGGTGACGGTGAAATGATGGTGGTGGTGATGATAGTGAGGTGATGGTGGTGATGATAGTGAGGTGATGGTGGTGATGATAGTGAGGTGATGAAGAGGTGGTGAGGAGGTGGTGAGGATGTGTTGGTGGTGACGGTGAAATGATGGTGGTGGTGATGATAGTGAGGTGATGGTGGTGATGATAGTGAGGTGATGGTGGTGATGATAGTGAGGTGATGAAGAGGTGGTGAGGAGGTGGTGAGGATGTGTTGGTGGTGACGGTGAAATGATGGTGGTGGTGATGATAGTGAGGTGATGGTGGTGATGATAGTGAGGTGATGGTGGTGATGATAGTGAGGTGATGAAGAGGTGGTGAGGAGGTGGTGAGGATGTGTTGGTGGTGACGGTGAAATGATGGTGGTGGTGATGATAGTGAGATGATGGTGGTGATGATAGTGAGGTGATGAAGAGGTGGTGAGGAGGTGGTGATGATGTGTTGGTGGTGACGGTGAAATGATGGTGGTGGTGATGATAGTGAGGTGATGGTGGTGATGATAGTGAGGTGATGAAGAGGTGGTGGTGGTGGTGGTGGTGGTGAGGATGTGTTGGTGGTGATGGTGAAATGATGGTGATGATGATGATGATAGTGAGATGATTACGAGGTGGTGGTGGTGGTGAGGATGTGTTGGTGGTGACGGTGAAATGATGGTGGTGGTGATGATAGTGAAATGATGAGAAGGTGGTGGTGGTGATCAGGATGTGGTGGTGATGGTGAAATGATGGTGATGATAGTGAGATGATGATGAGGAGATGGTGGTGATCACGATGTGGTGGTGGTGACGGTGAAATGATGGTGGTGGTGATGATAGTGAGATCATGACAAGTTGGTGGTGGTGGTGGTGGTGAGGATGTGTTGGTGGTGACGGTGAAATGATGGTGGTGATGATAGTGAGATGATGACGAGGAGATGGTGGTGGTGGTGGTGAAGATGTGTTGGTGGTGACGGTGAAATGATGGTGATGGTGATGATAGTGAGATGATGATGAGGAGATGGTGGTGGTGTGGTGAAGATGTGTTGGTGGTGACGGTGAAATGATGGTGATGGTGATGATAGTGAGATGATGATGAGGAGATGGTGGTGGTGGTGGTGAAGATGTGTTGGTGGTGACGGTGAAATGATGGTGGTGGTGATGATAGTGAGATGATTACAAGGTGGTGGTGGTGAGGATGTGTTGGTGGTGACGGTGAAATGATGGTGGTGGTGATGATAGTGAGATGATGACGAGATGGTGGTGGTGGTAATCAGGATGTGTTGGTGATGACGGTGAAATGATGGTGATGATGATGATAGTGAGATGATCACAAGGTGGTGGTGGTGACGGTGAAATGATGGTGGTGATGATGATAGTGAGATGATGACGAGATGGTGGTGGTGAGGATGTGTTGGTGGTGACGGTGAAATGATGGTGGTGATAGTGAGATGATGGTGGTGATGATAGTGAGATGATGATGAGGTGATGGTGGTGGTGGTGAAATGATGGTGGTGGTGATGATAGTGAGGTGATGATGATACGGTGGTGGTGGTGATCTCACCTTCTTGAGGATGGCTGCGTTGACGTTGGGCAGAGGGACAGGGTCTTCATCGCCCTCTTCGTCCATACCCAAATCTAAGTGTCAGGGACACAAACACAGAGATACATACTCTTAGGTTTTTTCGGTAAAGTCACCACGTAGGTCGAAAATTAATAGAAGTCAAATAAAATAAAAATCACGACGTTTCGGAGGCAACACAAGCTTCCGTCTTCAGGTGGAACCGTCACAGCCACGACAGCTGTATCAAGTAAGCTGTATCAATTAAGCTGTATCAAGTAAGCTGTATCAATTAAGCTGTATCAAGGAAGCTGTATCAATTAAGCTGTATCAAGTAAGCTGTATCAATTAAGCTGTATCAAGTAAGCTGTATCAAGGAAGCTGTATCATAATTGGTTCTTTACCCTTCTATCTGGCAACAAAACTGACACCTTTTTACAAGGAGTCATGTTTGCATAGACCGCAATACCTGCAGTCATAATACAAACAAAATAACATAACTCTGATAATGTGCACTGTCCTTGAAGTTGATTGGTCCACACCCGAGACAGCTTTCCTTAGAGCCTAGTCTCATATGGGTTGGACCAGATGACGCCAAAAGGCGCACAACTCAAGGACAATGCACCATCAGAGTATGAGAGCTCGGGGCAAGCATCTACACTATGGGAACCTGTATCAATTAAGCTGTATCAAGTAAGCTGTATCAATTAAGCTGTATCAAGGAAGCTGTATCAATTAAGCTGTATCAATTAAGCTGTATCAATTAAGCTGTATCAAGTAAGCTGTATCAATTAAGCTGTATCAAGTAAGCTGTATCAATTAAGCTGTATCAATTAAGCTGTATCAAGTAAGCTGTATCAAGTAAGCTGTATCAAGTGAGCTGTATCAAGTAAATGAGAGATTGCAAGAGCTACCACTCCGTATAAATAATGGTCTTTTGTTATGCAGTCTATTCTTAGTCTTAAGCCTCACCTTAGCATATTAATAAAAGTGTGCCATATTTGGCCCTTCCCCCCCTCTCCAACCATTATATAAACGGAGTAGTAGCTCTTGCAATCTCTCATGTACTTGATACGGCTGTCGTGGCTGTGACGGTTCCACCTGAAGACGGAAGCTTGCGTTGCCTCCGAGACGTCGTGATTTAACTACACTTATTTGGACCATCTTATTCGACAGACAACTATTACAGGTTATTGATAGACAGCCAGGCTTGCTTTACCATGTTTAGCTGTTTTCTCCTTTTCACACTATTGTTATGTAGGCCAGGCTTAGTCACAAACCGTACCTCTCCATAACAAAGGCTCACCCTCTTAAGCCTCACCTTACCATATTAATAAAAAGTGTGTCGTACTTGGCCCTTCCCGCTCTCCAACCATTATATAAACGGAGTAGTAGCAGCTCTTGCAATCTCTCATTTACTTGATACAGCTGTCGTGGCTGTGACGGTTCCACCTGAAGACGGAAGCTTGTGTTGCCTCCGAAACGTCGTGATTTTTATTAATTTTTTACCTACCTGGTGACTTTACCGAAAAAACCTAAGAATATGAACCCTTGCAGTCACGAAAGCTTCAAACATAGAGATACAGACAACAAACGCCATTCGCCACTAAGTGGCGGTGATGTCACCACGGCGCTTGTGCCAGGCTATGTGCACTTTGGGGTCACGTGAAAGTGTGGAAGGATTTGTGAGCTCCTCACACAATCCAGCCTACAGGTTAAACCCAGGATGGATCGTAGGCAGGCCAGCCTAAGTGTTTCTAACCGGCGAAGATGTTCAATTAGGGGGCTCCACGTTTCGCAAGCGTAGAGAAGGGAGGGAATGACTTTGAGCTCCTCAGAAAATCCAGCCTGGTTAAACCCAGGATGGATCGTAGGCAGGCCAGCCTAAATGTTTCTAATCGGCGAAAATGTTCCATTAGGGGGGTCCACGTTTCGCAAGCGTAGAGAAGGGAGGAAATGACTTTGAGCTCCTCAGAAAATCCAGCCTGGTTAAACCCAGGATGGATCGTAGGCAGGCCAGCCTAAATGTGTCTAACCGGCGAAGATGTTCCATTAGGGGGCTCCACGTTTCGCAAGCGTAGAGAAGGGAGGGAATGACTGAGCTCCTCAGAAAATCCAGCCTGGTTAAACCCAGGATGGATCGTAGGCAGGCCAGCCTAAATGTGTCTAACCGGCGAAGATGTTCCATTAGGGGGGTCCACGTTTCGCAAGCGTAGAGAAGGGAGGGAATGACTTTGAGCTCCTCAGAAAATCCAGCCTGGTTAAACCCAGGATGGATCGTAGGCAGGCCAGCCTAAATGTGTCTAACCGGCGAAGATGTTCCATTAGGGGGTCCACGTTTCGCAAGCGTAGAGAAGGGAGGGAATGACTTTGAGCTCCTCAGAAAATCCAGCCTGGTTAAACCCAGGATGGATCGTAGGCAGGCCAGCCTAAATGTGTCTAACCGGCGAAGATGTTCCATTAGGGGGCTCCACGTTTCGCAAGCGTAGAGAAGGGAGGGAATGACTTTGAGCTCCGCAGAAAATCCAGCCTGGTTAAACCCAGGATGGATCGTAGGCAGGCCAGCCTAAATGTGTCTAACCGGCGAAGATGTTCCATTAGGGGGCTCCACGTTTCGCAAGCGTAGAGAAGGGAGGGAATGACTGAGCTCCTCAGAAAATCCAGCCTGGTTAAACCCAGGATGGATCGTAGGCAGGCCAGCCTAAATGTGTCTAACCGGCGAAGATGTTCCATTAGGGGGGTCCACGTTTCGCAAGCGTAGAGAAGGGAGGGAATGACTTTGAGCTCCTCAGAAAATCCAGCCTGGTTAAACCCAGGATGGATCGTAGGCAGGCCAGCCTAAATGTGTCTAACCGGCGAAGATGTTCCATTAGGGGGGTCCACGTTTCGCAAGCGTAGAGAAGGGAGGGAATGACTTTGAGCTCCTCAGAAAATCCAGCTTGGTTAAACCCAGGATGGATCGTAGGCAGGCCAGCCTAAATGTTTCTAACCAGCGAAATGTTCCATTAGGGGGGTCCACGTTTCGCAAGCGTAGAGAAGGGAGGAAATGACTTTGAGCTCCTCAGAAAATCCAGCCTGGTTAAACCCAGGATGGATCGTAGGCAGGCCAGCCTAAGTGTTCTAACCGGCGAAGATGTTCCATTAGGGGGGTCCACGTTTCGCAAGCGTAGAGAAGGGAGGGAATGACTTTGAGCTCCTCAGAAAATCCAGCCTGGTTAAACCCAGGATGGATCGTAGGCAGGCCAGCCTAAATGTGTCTAACCGGCGAAGATGTTCCATTAGGGGGGTCCACGTTTCGCAAGTGTAGAGAAGGGAGGGAATGACTTTGAGCTCCTCAGAAAATCCACCTGGTTAAACCCAGGATGGATCGTAGGCAGGCCAGCCTAAATGTGTCTAACCGGCGAAGATGTTCCATTAGGGGGGTCCACGTTTCGCAAGCGTAGAGAAGGGAGGGAATGACTTTGGCCGAGAAGACCTGAAGCTTCGTGCGGAGCAACAGACCAGGTAGCTTCCACACAGCGTTAGCAACCAATGAATAAGTAAACCCGTAAAACAAAGTTTTTCACTATAAATCCTTATATGCGTGGCAGCGAACTTAATATAAAGGATTTAAAAATATATTCGCCTGTGGAGGACGCGGGGATCGATCCCGCGACCTTTGGCATGGGAAGCGAGGGCGCTACCAACTGCGCTACTCCGCCACGGCCTATGAGGGTTACGCTCTGGGCTCTTACACTGTGACGTTCAGCCAAAGCGATGAATGAGTTCTATTTGAATATATGTAAAATAATTTTTTTTGCCTAAAAAGTGTAAATTTTGGAATTTTTTTTCACGAACATTAATTGTCACGCACAACGAGTCTGTGTGGAAAATGTCAGCTCGATTGGATCACGGGAAGTGGGTTAAAAACGACCGAAAGATTTGCACGGTCGTAAGCAAGCAAGCAAGCACGCACGCAAGCAAGCAAGCAAGCATGCGAACTTAATATAAAGATTTAAAAATAGGTTCGGAGTGAGACCTCTGCTGTCAAACCGGAGCCGGTCATGAGCACACTGCCCAGGTATGGGAAACTCTCCACTCTCACCACTACTGCCCCATCACCGATTGTGAGTTGTGTGGGTGGTATGTCTGGTGGTACAAAATACCCAGGCAGGTGCTTAGTTTTGGTGGGGCTGATGGTAAGGCCCCACAAACAAGCTCCAGGTTCAGCAGCAGCACCTCCAACTCCTCCTCTGAGTGAGCAGCAATTACCAGATCATCAGCATACACAACGTGGTTGTGACCAATAGAGGAGCCATCGCTTGACCGCACCCGGGCATCGATCACCCTTCCCATTATACCTGTACGAGATGAGTCCTAAGGTACAGCCATCGATGGCGTCACGAACTACTTGGTCGAAATAGATGTGAAGCAATGTGCGAGCCAGAGGACATCCCTGTCGCACCCCAAGGTGAACAGCTAATAGCTCCGACTCCCAGCCACGTAGTTTTTTACCGAGGCTTGCCCACCATCATGAAGGGTTCTTCATGATGGTGAGCAGGGAGTCAGGGGCACAAGAACCTAGCAGCCCAGGCCTACTGATGGTATCATAGTGCCTTAACCATTCTAGATTTGAAGTTTTCGTGACTGCAAGGATTCAACTCTTTGGTTAACCATGTCTGACACACACAGAGATACACAGAGATACGGTGTGTGTGTGTGTGGTGAGTGTACGGTGTGTGTTCAGTGCGTGTATGGTGTGTGTGTGATGTATCTGTGTGGAGAGCATGTGGTGAGCACGTGTGGTGAGCGCGTGATGCGTGTGTGGTGAGCGCGGGTGTGGTGAGCGTGTGGTGAGCGTGTGGTGAGTGTACGGTGTGTGTTCAGTGCGTGTATGGTGTGTGTGTGCGATGTATCTGTGTGGCGAGCGCGTGTGTCTCACCCTCCAGCATGGTCTTGATGGTCACCGATTGCTTTGCGATCTCCACGTCAACCTCAAAGATCTCTCCATCGGAGCTCTGCAGCTTAATACTCGACATGGCTACACACACACAGACACAAAGATTCACCCGTGTAGCCTCAACAGACTGTAGGGGCAAGTGCTGATAGCGAGCACCTGTGAAGGCCAGAACGGTACACAGACACACACACACACACAGACACACACACACACACACAGCTATACACACACACACAGCTACACACACAGACACACACACACACACACACACACACACACACACNGCTACACACACACACAGACACACACACACAGCTACACACAGACACATACACACAGACACACACATACACACAGACACACACACAGACTGTAGGGGCAAGTGCTGTTAGCGAGCACCTATGAAGGCCGGCACTGCACAGGAGGGGTGGCCAGCACCACGCCCGGCCGCCTTTGTCTCCCCAGTCAATGCGATGTTTACTACACACCGCACCAGGTACTCATTTGAGACAAGTCGACCTAGGGGAGGCCCAGGACTGGTTCAGATAATCGTAACCGGTGTTGGCCGTGAGCGGGAATCGAACTCTGATCTCTACATTCACAACACTAAGGATCACTAAATTTCGATTTAAAGCTTTCGTGACTGCAGGGATTCATCTTTTGGTTCTTTCGGTAAAGTCGTCACGTAGAAGGAATAATAAAATCACTGTTGGTAAGTTACATGAGCATTAAACAAAGAGGTATGATCCGAAACTCGTTAATATTTCAGGGAAAACGTTACTAACCCCAACACACAAAGGCACAGTCATTATTACGACTATTTTACTCATAAATAAATGCGTGACACTCCGTCTATTTAACTAAGCCTCGCACTTGGTAAGTTACGCGAACATCACACAAATGAGTTAAGGTGTAAAACTGTGTAATTAAATGAACGTTACTAACATCAACATTAACAATAACTCTATGGTTCTTTCGGTAAAGTCACGTATAACGATAAAATAATAAATTAAATAATAACATACCATGCTATTATTTAATGCTATTATTTTTTTTTATACGTGACTTTACCGAAAGAACCAAAGAGTAATTCCTGCAGTCACGAAAGCTCCAAATTTAAGATTAACAATAACATCAACATCACACAAATGAGTTCAGGTGTAAAACTGTGTACATTTAAACGTCACTAACATTAACAATAACGATTTAAAGCTTTCGTGACTGCAGGGATTCATCTTCTTGGTTCTTTCGGTAAAGTCGCGTAGAATGGAAATAAAAAACGTCGTGAGAATATTTTATGTTTGATTTTTACTATTTTATTATTTCCATTCTACGTGATTTACACGAAAACAACCAAGACGCTTAACAATAACATCAACATTAACAATAACATCACACAAACTGCCGATTCGAACCCCACTTCAACCGATTCTCCCCACAATTTACAAACAAAAACGTTGACGTTGGAAGCGTTACACGAAGCGGCTTAGAATTAACAATTAACAATTAAAAGAAGTTAATAGATTTTTAAACCGTTAACCTCCAACGGTTTTTATTTTCTTAACAAAANGCATGAAAAGCTGCGCTAGGCCGCACCCAAACTAACCCTCCCAACGACCCCCTTACAATTAAACAACTTTAACAACAAGGAATGTTACATTAACTGCAGTACGGCGAGTGGACCAACAATCACACAAAATTAAACTTTAATATCCAGTTGTTTGTTTAATGCTTTTAACAAACAAGGCCCGAAAACCGGAAAAGCCTGAGCTAGGCCGCACCCAAACAACCCTCCAACGACCCCCCTTACAATTAAACAAACTTTAACAACAAGGAATGTTACATTAACTGCAGTAGGCGAGTGGCCAACAATCACACAAATTAAACTTTAATATCCGTTGTTTGTTAATGTTCTTAACAATCAAGGCCCGAAAGCCGAAAAGCCTGAGCTAGGCCGCACCAACCAACCCCTCCCAGCGATCTCCCCTTACAATTAAACAAACTTTAACAACAACGACCGTAAACAACTTTAAAGCACCGCGAGTGTAACAACAAACACGCGAAATTAACTTTAATAATCTCCCGTTGTTTGTTTAATGCTCTAACAAACAAGGCCTCAAAAAGCCTGCGATAGGCCGCAACCGCCGTATCATCAAAACAATCACCAACCAAACCCTCCCAGCGCTCCTAACTCACCATTAAACAAACGTTAACATCGACTAACATCACACAAAACAACAACCTTATTAAACTAACTTTAATCTCCGTTGTTTCTATGTTTATTGTGCTCTTAACAGGCCTCAAAAAGCCTGCGATAGGCCGCAGCCGCCGTATCTTCAAAGCAACCACCAACCAAACGGCGATTCTTATCGCCACTAAACAACAACTTCAACAACGAAGTGGAACAACCACGAAGTTATAAAGTTTAAAGTCGTGTTGTTAGTTTAAAACTTAAATAAACACAAAGTCTGAACGCCTCCGCCGTAACCAAAACAAGCGCTCAATAGCTCCCCTCGCCACTCAAACACGCAACTTTAACAACGCTAAGCTAATGGTTAAGTACAGCGAGTGAACAACAACAACGCACTAAATATAACTTTAACCCGCCCCTCTCCCCCGTTGTTTTATCCTTTTAAACAACAAAAAACATCAAAAGCCTGCGCTAGGCCGAAACAATCATAACCACCGCTCCTTTACAATTAAACCTACACACACAAAACTTAAACGATACACAAACCAAACTACGGCAAACAAAACAACCACACAAAGTAACAAACCTTACACGTTGTTTCTATTCCCGCTTTCTTAACAAACAAAAAACACAAAAGCCTGCACTAGGCCGCAACAACAATCACTCTGTACCCACACCGCTCCTTACAATTAAACCCCACACAACTTAAACAATACACAAACAACTACGAGTGAAACAACAACAAAACAACCACACAAGTAACTTAAACCTTACACTTGTTTCTATTCCCGCTTTAACAACAAAAAACACAAAAGCCTGCGCTAGGCCGCAACAAAATCACTCGCTACCACCACCGCTCCTTACAATTAAACCCCACACACACACAGACAACTTAAACAATACACAAACCAGACTACGAGTGAAACAACAATAAAATAACAACCACACAAGTAACTTAAACCTTACACTTTGTTTCTATTCCCACTTTAACAAACAAACAAAAAACACAAAAGCCTGCGCTAGGCCGCAAACAAAAATCACTCCGCTACCACCACCGCTCCTTACAATTAAACCACACAACTTAAACGATACACAAACCAGACTACGAGTGAAACAACACAATAATAACAACCACACAGAGTAACTTAAACCTACATGTTGTTTATATTCCCGCTTTAACAAACAAAAAAAACACAAAAGCCTGCGCTAGGCCGCAAACCACCGTTTACAAAACCACCACACAACCATAAACAATGAAACAACAACAATAACACAACAATAACAACACACACAAACTTCCTTACGCGACTTTGTTTCTATTCCCACTTTAACAACAAANCAACAAAAGCCTGCGTAGCCGCAAACCGCCGTTTCCAAAACAAATCCAGCCAGCCCTCTCTAACAAAAACCACAACAACCACAACAACACACACGAAACCACAAGCACCTGCCGGACTTTGTAACAAGACGAGAGGCTTCCACGCAACACAACGCAGTAGTAGCAGTATAGCAGCTGTTGTTGAAGTTTAAAAAATGCAGTCAACGCCGAAACTAAGAAGGTCAACAAAATGGCCGATCACGCGAAGGAACCGAAATGGAAGATTTGACGGTTTGGTGACGCATGGTCCNAACATCAATGTTTGGGCTCTAGAAAATTCTAGATTTTAAAGCTTTCGTAACTGCAAGGATTCATATTCTTAAGGGTTTTTTTNCGGTAAAGTCACGTAGGTAAAAACATTTAAATTAATAAAAGTAAATAAAATAAAAAATTAAGATGAAAAAGATAAAATAAAATATTTTAATTTTACTTTTATTGATTTAAATTTTTTTATCTACGTGACTTTACCGAAAAAACCTAAGAATATCTAAGAAAAGCTGTCTCGGGTGTGGAACAATCAACTTCAAGGACAGTGCACATTATCATCAGAGTTCATATTTTTGGTTCTTTCGGTAAAGTCACGTAGAAGGGAAATAATAAAATAATAAAAATATCAAACAATCAAAATTCTCACGAAACGACATGAGAATTTTTATTATAGATTTGTATTATTTTATTATTTCCCTTCTACGTGACTTTACCGAAAGAACCAAAAAGATATCAGAGTTGTTTCTTTTTGTTTGCATTTTGACTGCTTGTGTTGTGGTTATTGCAAACATGATCCTTGCATAAAGGTGTCAGTTTTTGTACCAGATAAAATGGTAAAAACCTATCACTATATTTTGGCACTGGTAAAGGAGCTCTCAATACTCTGATAGTGCACTGTTTTNGAGTTGTGCGCCTTTTGGCGTCATCTGGTCCAACACCATGTGAGACTAGGCTCTAAGGAAAGCTGTCTCGGGTGTGGACCAATCAACTTCAAGGACAGTGCATATCATCATTAGAGTTGTTTTATACTCTTAGCTTTTTTCGGTAAAGTCACTTAGGTAAAACATAAAAATAATAAAATAAAAATAAATGAAAATAACTACATTAAATCACGACGTTTCGGAGGCAACACAAGTCTCTGTCTCCAGGTGGATTGATAAAGTCAATTTGGCTGTGACGGTCCTTGTGTTGCCTCTGAAACGTCCTGATTTAATTTAGTTATTTTCATTTATTATTAATTTATTAATTATATTTTTGACCTCCCCACCCATCGTGCCCCCCCTCCCCCCTGGCTCACACCGGGGCCCACATCCTTTGAAGTCGCCAGGTTAACCAGAAACGGACTTTGACAGGTGGCGTGTACGTGGTCTCTATGGATCTTTTGATGGGTCTCTATGGATCTCTGTGGGTCTCTGTGGGAGTCTGTGAGTCTGGGTCTCTGTGGGAGTCTGTGGGTCTCTGTGGGAGTCTGTGGGAGTCTGTGGGGTCTCTGTGGGTCTCCGTGGGTCTCTGTGGGTCTCTGTGGGAGTCTGTGGGTCTCTGTGGGTCTCTGTGAGTCTCTGTGGGTCTCTGTTCTCTATGGATCTCTGTGGGTCTCTGTGGGTCTCCGTGGGTCTCTGTGGGTCTCTGTGGGAGTCTGTGGGTCTCTGTGGGTCTCTATAGGTCTCTGTGGGTCTCTGTGAGTCTCTGTGGGTCTCTGTGGGTCTCTGTGGGTCTCTATAGGTCTCTATGGGTCTCTGTGAGTCTCTGTGGGTCTCTGTGGGTCTCTGTGGGAGTCTATGGGTCTCTGTGGATCTCTGTGGTCTCTATGGGTCTCTGTGGGAGTCTATGGGTCTCTGTGGGTCTCTGTGGATATGTGTGGGTTTCTGTTCTCTATGGATCTCTGTGGGTCTCTGTGGATCTCTATGGGTCTCTGTGGATATGGGTCTCTGTGGGTCTCTATGGGTCTCTGTGGGTCTCTGTGTATCTCTATGGGTCTCTGTGGATCTCTGTGTATCTCTATGGGTCTCTGTGGGTCTCTGTGGATATGGGTCTCTATGGGTCTCTATGGTGTGGGTCTCTATGGGTCTCTGTGGGTCTCTGTGGATATGGGTTTCTATGGGTCTCTATGGATCTCTATGGGTCTCTGTGGATCTCTGTGGGTCTCTATGGGTCTCTATGGGTCTCTGTGGATCTCTATGGGTCTCTGTGGGTCTCTGAGTCTCTGTGGGTCTCTATGGGTCTCTGTGGATCTATGGGTCTCTGTGTGGTCTCTAAAGGTCTCTATGGTTGTGGGTCTCTATGAGTCTCTGTGGATGGGTCTGTGTCTGAGTCTCTGTGGATGGGTCTCTGTGGATATGAGTCTCTGTGGGTCTCTATGGGTCTCTGTGGATCTCTATGAGTCTCTGTGGTCTCTATGGGTCTCTGTGGATCTCTATGAGTCTCTGTGGGTCTCTATGGGTCTCTGTCTCTATGAGTCTCTGGGTCTCTATGGGTCTCTGTGGATCTCTATGAGTCTCTGTNTCTCTATGGGTCTCTGTGGGTCTCTATGGGTCTCTGTGGATATGGGTCTCTATGGGTCTCTGTGACTCNATGGGTTCTTGTGTATCTCTTTGGATCTCTTGTGTATCTCTTTGGATCGTGTCTGAGTCTCTGGGANGGGTCTTTATGGATATGGGTCTCTGTGTATCTCAGTGGGTCTCTGTGNANCTCTAGGAATTAGTCTCTATGGTGCGTATGAATCTCTATGGATCTCTGTGNATTTCTAGAGAGTCTCGATGTGTGGCTATCTCTAGTCATATGGGTCTTTGTGGGTCTTTGTGGGTGTATCAGAGTCATGGACTCTATGGGTGTCTGATTGACTCTGTCAAACAGACACACAGAGACAATACACATACAGCNGAACAGAGACANGTGNGATAGAAACGGTTTAATAGGCAGNATACACAGCGAGAGTAGACACAGGGGACACCGGGAGGGAGACAGACAGCGGGAGAGCAGANACAGAGAGAGCAGAGACACTGGGGAGAGACAGANAGAGAGCAGAGACACGGGNAGAGCAGAACAGGGGAGAGACATAGACAGANGGNAGAGCAGAGACACTGGAGAGAGACAGAGACAAGGAGACAGAGACACGGGAGAGAGCAGACACGGTACAGCAGACAGACACAGAGGAGAGAGACAAGAGGAGACAGAGACACTGGGAGAGAGAAGACACGNGGAGAGAGACAGAAGACAGTNCAGGANCAGCAGACTACAGAGGAGAGAGCAAGAGGAGACAGGAGAGAGCAGANACAGGAGAGCAGACACAAGGAGAGAGACAGAGTACAGAGTACACAGANAGAGTACACACAGACAGAGACAGGAGACAGCAGAGTACACAGANAGAGTACAGAGTAGAGTACNGACNGAGAGCACNAGCGCAGTTAAAACCACGACGGCAGTCNCAGGCACAGTACAGCATTAAACAACAACAGAAGATCACTACAGCAGTACAGCAGTACACCAGTACACANCAGTACAGCAGTACAGCAGTACAGCAGTACAGCAGTACAGCAGTACACACACCAGTACANCAGTACAGCAGTACAGCAGTACAGGCAGTACACACCAGTACAGCAGTAGTACACACAGCAGTACAGCAGTACACACACAGTACAGCAGCACACCAGTACACAGCAGTACAGCAGTACAGCAGTACACAGTACAGCAGTACAGCAGTACACACAAGTACAGCAGTACACACAGTACAGCAGTACACACAAGTACAGAGTACACACCGTGTGTAGTACAGNAGTACAGCAGTACACATACAGAGTACACACCAGTACAGAGTACAGCAGTACACAGTACAGAGTACACACCAGTACAGNAGTACAGCAGTACAGCAGCACAGCAGTACACACCAGTACAGNAGTACACACCAGTACAACAGTACACACTGTGTGTGTGTCAGTACAGNAGTACAGCAGTACAGAGTACAGCANCAGGCAGTGTGTGTAGTATATAGTACTGTGTGTGTGTGTAGTATATAGTACTGTGTGTGTGTCTCTGTGTGTAGTATATAGTACTGTGTGTGTGTGTAGTATATAGTACTGTGTGTGTGTCTCTGTGTGTAGTATATAGTACTGTGTGTGTGTCTCTGTGTGTAGTATATAGTACTGTGTGTGTGTCTCTGTGTGTAGTATATAGTACTGTGTGTGTGTCTCTGTGTGTAGTCTATAGTACTGTGTATATAGTACTATATATATATNGTATCTAGGTAGTCTTGTAAGCCACGGAGGTACCGACGCTGTGTATGGACGTGCTAAACGATCGAAGACGGACTTCCTGACCGCCCTCCACCGCCAGCGGTCCGGACGTCTCCCACAGAGTTGGGATGTCGGAGTCCGTGTCCGTGTAGACCAGCAGGTTAAACGAACCTGGGGATACACGCAGAGACACACACACGGGGATGGTACGCGATTCGATTTGAAGTCGTCACGTAGAAGGGAAGTAATAAAAGAATAAAAATAAAACATAATAAAATTTATGTCAATTTATTATAAAATACGTAGAAGGGAAACTAAAAAAATATTATTTGTTATAATTCAAATAATGTAAAATAATAAATAATAAAAGTGATTAATAAAATATATAATAATATTTTATAAATTTCGATGTAAAGCTTTCGTGACTGCAGGGATTCATCTTCTTGGTTCTTTCGGTAAAGTCGTCACGTAGAAGGGAAATAATAAAAGAATAAAAATAAAAANTAATAAAGTNNTATATATAAGTAAAATAATAATATATAATAAAATNATAAAATATAATAAAAATGTTAAAAATAACNTAAAAATTAGGAACGTATAAAATAATAAAAATAAAACNTTATAAAATATAATTCTCACGACGTTTCGGCACAACCAAGTTTGATTTCAAGAGTGCATACTATCAGATGNGTTTTTTGTTTGCAGTATGACTGCAGGTATTGTGGTCTATGCAAACATGACTCCTTGTCAGTTTTGTTGCCAGATAGAAGGGTAAAAAAAACAATTATCATATTTTTACTGGCAAATGAGGTTCCAATGGTGTAAATGCTTACCCGAGCTCTCATACTCTGATGGTGCATTGTCTTTGAGTTGTGCGCCTTTTGGCGTCATCTGGTCCAACACCATGTGAGACTAGGCTCTAAGGAAAGCTGTCTCGGGTGTGGACCAATCAACTTCAAGGACCATGTGAGACTGGGCTCTAAGAAAAGTTGTCTCGGGTGTGGACCAATCAATTTCAAGGACCATGTGAGACTAGGCTCTAAGGAAAGCTGTCTCGGGTGTGGACCAATCAACTTCAAGGACCATGTGAGACTGGGCTCTAAGAAAAGCTGTCTCGGGTGTGGACCAATCAATTTCAAGGACCATGTGAGACTGGGCTCTAAGAAAAGCTGTCTCGGGTGTGGACCAATCAATTTCAAGGACCATGTGAGACTAGGCTCTAAGAAAGCTGTCTCGGGTGTGGACCAATTAATTTCAAGGACCATGTGAGACTAGGCTCTAAGGAAAGCTGTCTCGGGTGTGGACCAATCAACTTCAAGGACAGTGCATACATTATCAGAGTGATGTTTTTTGTTTGCATTACGACTGCAGGTATTGTGGTCTATGCAAACATGACTCCTCGTAAAAAGATGTCAGTTTTGTTGCCAGATAGAAGGGTAAAAAAACAATTATCGTATTTGTTACTGGCAAATGAGGTTCCAATGTTAGTTAGTGATACTCACAGGTCTCTTGCAGCAGCGGTAGGAATGTGACCGTAGCCGTGATCTGCACTATCACCGCCTTCATTTCGTCGTTGATTTCCTTGAGTGACTTCTCCCTCGGAGGACTGGGGCAGAGACAGAGAGACAGAGATAGATAGAGCGAGACAGAGAGATACAGATAGAGATACAGAGAGAGATACAGAGATATAGAGAGATNCAGATAGAGATACAGAGAGAGATACAGAGAGTGATAGAGAGATACAGAGAGGNACAGATAGAGAGATACAGATAGAGAGATACAGAGAGAGATAGNGAGATACAGATAGAGAGATGCAGAGAGAGATAGAGAGATATAGAGAGATACAGAGACACAGAGACACAGAGAGAGACNGACAGAGACACAGAGAGAGAGACAGACAGAGAGAGATAAATATAGAGCNAGACAGAGAGGTGACAGATAGAGAGATACAGATAGAGAGAGAGATACAGAGAGATACAGATNGAGATACAGAGAGAGATAGAGAGATACAGATACACAGAGAGATACAGAGAGATACAGATAGAGAGATAGAGGNACAGATAGAGAGAGATACAGAGAGATACAGAGATACAGAGAGAGACAGAGAGATACAGAGAGAGAGACATAGAGATACNGAGAGAGAGAGAGATACAAGATACAGAGAGACACAAGAGAGAGACAGAGACAGNCACAGAGAGACATACAGAGAGAGACAGAGAGAGAGAGAGACACACAGAGAGAGAGAGAGACACATGAGACATAGAGACAGAGAGAGGAGCTACAGACACAGAGAGAGAGACAGAGAGAGAGNGACACGGTGACATACNGAGATAGAGAGACAGNGAGAGAGAGAAACAGATGATACACNGAGAGACACAACAGAGNGAGNCGTGAGAGAGACACNGACAGAGAGAGACATACAGAGAGACAGAGAGAGACACAGAGAGACAGATGCGTGAGGTGAGGAGGNTAGCAGTGACACGTGGTAGAGTGAGTGGTGGTGGTTAGGTGGTGANATGGTGATGGGTGANGCANTGGTGAGTGGNGAGTGTGGTACNGTGGTNGTGNGTGANTGGTGGTGAGTGGTAGTGAAGTGAGNGTGGTGATGNGATGGGTAGGTGGTGCAGTGGTAGNAGTGAGTGNAGTATGTGGTGNGTGGTGAGTGGTGGTGAGTGAGTGGTGAGTANTNATGTANTGAAGNGTGGTAAGATGGTGAGTGAGTGGTGAGTGNGTGGTGGTGGTGAGTGAGTGGTGCAGTGTGAGTGGGGACACGTGTGGTGNTGAGGTGAGANTNATTGGTGAGTGGGATGAGTGAGTGGTACGTTGNGTGNGTGAGTGTGNGTGGTNGGGTGGTGGCGAGTGGCTGTNNGTGGTGANNGGTGANGTGAGTGGGCTGTGTNGGGCTGTGTGNTGNGAGTATGTGNGTGATTGAGGNTGAGTGTGGGTGGTATNNNTGGTGNGTGGTGAGTGTGGGTGGATGAGTGGCTGTAGTGGCTGNGTGGTGTGNTTGAGTGGTGNGTGTGGGNGTGNGTGNTGGACACGTGTAGTGGTNAGTCGGCTGNTGATGAGTATTGACTGTGGTATNNGTGNTGAGTGTGNTGGGTGAGTGATNNGNGGTGGTGTGAGTGTGGTGGNGTGATGAGTGAGNGGTNGGGACTGGTGGTGGTGNTNAGTGGTGGTNGNGGGTGGTGGTGATAGTGAGATGGTGGNGATGTGGTGACGTAAGTGNGTATNNGGNTGAGTAAGTGGATGAGTGNGTGTGAAGTAGACGTGGTACACGTGNGTNTGTGAGTGAGGGCTGCNGGGNGGTGGGTGGTCTGNGTGGNGTGNGTGGCTAGGCTGANTGNNTGAGCTGGTGGGTGGCTGTGANGTAGNGTTGNTAATGTGNTGTGTGNTGGCTGGNNTNACNGGTGTAGTGTNGTGAGCTNAATTGAGTNGTGNGGTGAGGTGGGTGGTGNGGGGTGNGNGGGNGTGTACNTCGGGTATGGTGNGGTGAGCTGGGATTNGGTGNTGCNTGAGCTNGTGATGGTGNNTGANTNGTGCTGANGTTGANGNGTNNTTGGCTGGTGNNGCTGGCTGGGTGGGGTNGGCNNGTGTGANTCNGCTAAGGTTGNTNGTGCTNNTGANGCTGTNGAGTGAT